>CM054123.1:103931083-104531083 GCA_028751855.1 Ambrosia trifida | reverse complement strand
GGACCTCAAGTCGATCTTGGAATAATAACTAGAACCCTGAAGCTGGTCGAATAGATCATCAATACGTGGAAGAGGGTAACGGTTCTTGATGGTCAATTTGTTCAGTTCTCTGTAGTCTACACACAATCGGAAACTTCCATCCTTCTTCTTAACAAATAAAATCGGGGCTCCCCAAGGGGAAGAACTTGGCCGGATGAAACCCTTGTCCAAGAGTTCCTGTAACTGACTAGACAACTCCTGCATCTCGGGAGGTGCAAGACGGTAGGGGGCCCGAGTAATAGGAGCAGCCCCTGGTACAAGATCAATACCGAACTCGACTTGACGATGAGGAGGAAGACCAGATAAATCATCGGGAAAAACATCAGGAAACTCGCGTACCACCGGGATGTCGTCAATCTTCTTCTCATCACTAGAGGAAACAGATAAAAGCGCCAAAACGGCTGGATAACCCTTTCGAAGACACTTAAGGGCTTTCATGCTAGAGATGATGTTTAGTGGAACACCACCCTTGATACCGTACACAGAAAGGAATTCTCCATCAGGGAGAGGAATCCGAATAACCTTATCGTAACAGACAATCTCCGCGCGATACAAAGATAACCAATCCATTCCTACCACAACGTCAAAACTACCCAAAGGTACCGGCATAAGGTCGATGGGGAACGATAAACCCGACAACTCTAATTGACACTCCCGAAGAACACTAGTAGCTTCAATCGTTTTACCGTCGGCCAACTCAATAATATACTTGGTCTCTAATGGTACGGGTACTACATCTAGCAGTCGACTAACATCCATGGATACAAAACTCTTGTCGGCACCAGAATCAAATAACACACTAACAGAACGATTATTGAGAAGAAACGTACCGGTGACTGTGTCAGGGTCCTGTCTAGCCTCAGCGGCTCCAATGACGAAGGCACGTGCATTTCTGCCGCCGCCCCCGTTGTTCCCATTACTGTTGCTTCCACCCTGCTTCAGTTTTGGGCAATCCTTCTTGTAATGCCCAGTGTCGCCACAGTTGTAGCACCCTTGTCTTCCTATAGTCCCTTGAGTAGTCGGAGCTGAGCTGTTAGTTGGAGCCTGAGTCGATGGAAGTGTAACCCGACAATCTTTAGCATAATGCCCAATTCGCTGGCAGCGGTGACAACGGTTACTGTCGCAGTTCCCTTGATGATGGCGTCCACACTTGTTGCATTTGGGCAGTTTTCCCGCATAACCACCATGCTTGTTACCCGAAGAAGAAGAAGAACCCCCATTGTCGAACTTCTTATTCTGTTGTGCTGGTCCAGATCCCTTCCCGTCATTTTCCCACTTGCGCTTGTTGTTCTCTGGGGCCTTAACAGTCGAACCCTTCGCAGGCAAAATACCCTCATTCACTTTTAAGTTGGTCATCCTATGGGCCGATCGAACTACCTCTGCATACGTAGGATGATTTCCCGCAGCCACTAACCCTGCAATTTCCGGTACTAACCCTGAGACATAGTGTTCAATCCTACGGTATTCTGGCACATGCAGATCGGGACACAGCACTGCCAACTCATTCCGCCTCACAGTATACTTCTCAATTTCCGACCCAGTCATCTTGAGGTTCCACACCTCATGCTCCAGCTTCTGTACCTCTTCCCTCGGACAATACTCACGCTTTAGCAACTGCACAAAATTCTCCCATGGCATAGCATATGCCTCCCCAATACCCATATTCTGGGTGATACCATTCCACCAAGTCAATGCCACATCCTGGAATAAAGCAGCTGCATACTTTACCCGATCTTCTGGGAGACAGTTACACATCAGAAATACTGACTCCACTTTCTCCAACCACCTAAGCAAGCTCACCGCACCCTCAGTGCCAGAGAATTCCTGGGGCTTACAGTCCCGGAACATCTTGTAGGTGCACATGGGTGGGGGTGGGTCAACAGGACCACCTGAAATGAAACGTATGAGAAACCACAAGTAACGTAAACAAGGTTCACCATTGAGGCAAAGAAAATGGATGAATCAACTTACCACCACCGTTGTGCCCTAACTGAAAGGCAGCTTGGAGCAAGTTGTTCAGATCAGCCTGCGATAGGTTAATACCTCCACCACGACCACCAGCACCACCGCGACCACCACCACGTCCACCATTGCGACCACCTCCACGTCCTCCACGCACTCCAGACATGATTCTGGCAGAAAGAACGAGAAAATTTAGTTTCGCAGTTAAAGATAACCACTAATGTTCACAAGATCAAAGCTAGATCCAATCCAGGACTATCCCCTTAAACCCAGAGCTCACTAGGACTTCCATGCATTTCGGTTTATGATTTTGTGTGCACCCAAAATGATAAATCGCTCTACATGGTCCTCCCAGTGTTCTCCTAGTTCAAAGTTCAAATCACCGAACATAGACTCTTAGCTACACACCGTAATACTACGGTAGTTCATGACAAGTGTTTCTATTGGAGTGCGAAAGGGAGATGTCCGAGCCTTGGACAAATCTCAAGAGCACACGAGTTACTCCAATAGACTACACTGCCTAGAAACAAGTAACCCAACCTAAGATAGAACGGATGATGTAACGTAGAAAGACCAACGATTTAGAGATACCCCGACAATACCATACGTAAACCACTATAACGTTTAGTACCATGTGATCGTCTAGTGTGTGCGACTCGGCTATAGACTAGACTCTACATGCAGTCCTAGTTCACTATAACCATTGGCTCTGATACCAATCTGTCACACCCTCAAAATCCACTAGCGGAGTTTTACCGCGAGGTGCATGACAAACCAGGATCCAAACCAACGATCACAATAAACAAGTCTAAATGAATATAAATGCAATTTCAAAACATAGTTTAAAATCCCGTTTACAGCGGAAGCTTATTCAAAAACAGTATATCAACAATGAAATAATAGTTCAACGTTCAAAAGACCATGCAACCCTAGTTAGACGCCGTGCAGACGCGTGCGCCCTAGTCCAGTCGTGCTACCTTAGCGACCTGAGAAAACATGTAAAAGTTTACGTCAGCACAAAAATGCTGGTGAGTTTACAGGTTTTGTATCCAAGTACCAAGTCCACCTGTCCATACTATAACAAATCGAAAACCAGTATACGCTAGCTAGGCGTACGTTTTGTTACTACCACGATTGGAAAACCATTACTAACTCGAATACCAGATGTTGTGCCCGAAAAGTACCAAATGTTCCTGTTGTTCCTGTTTGAGACAATATGCACTCGCCCGGCCCTCCAAGCCGACGAGCGGGGTTGGTCACTCCCAATAGCGCTATTCACATTTCCCCGTTGTGCAAACCCGCACATTCATGATTCCCCCCGGGACTTCCAAAGATCGTGTAGTACACAATAGAAACCCATAGTATGACAGTAATTACCAAACAATCGTTTTAACACATGTTTTCTCCCCCGAAAGTATAAAACCAGTTTAAAAGAGGGGCCGTAAACTCACCTTAAGTTGCGTTACTCCTTAACCCGAGTAAACTCAGCTGCTATGCTAGTCCCGTAAAGCGGCGACCTAACATACGACAGTTACAAGTACTTAGACTAATAACCCGCAGGTTAATTAGTCCCTAGATGTCCAGACCATAACCAAGTTCGTTTGAAAACACCGTGACTGTTTAACTGACCCAGAGTACAAGACTCGACATCCCATTGGTGACCCGAGACTCCCCGTGTTATGTTTACGCTCCACAACATACAATAACGCATTCACACTTAACATACGTTAACGCACAACAAGTTATAGCACATAGTTCACGTATCACCGAATTACATCCAAATATATGTTACCAAGTTATTAGACATGTTACGGGGTTCCTAGCATGTTACTACATGTTAAATCGGGTCTCGGAATGCTAATTTACACTTACAGCAGCAGTACACGCGATTAGGAAAAGTCAACTAGCATTTAGGTTGGTCAACTAGCAATTAGAAACCCTACTCGCCTCTATTATAGGCGATTAGGAGCTAATCACCTGAACTTACTAGCAATTAGGGCTAATCACCTGAACTTACTAGCAATTAGGGCTAATCACCTGAACTTACTAGCACTTAGGGCTAATCACCCCTACTGTCACACGAGTAGGCCTCTACTCGCCTGAGTTATAGGCGATTAGCACCCTACTCGCCTGTAACCTTGCTGTTCCGGTTTTTCGCGCGTTTAACGCTCCAAATCAGATCCAGAACATGTGTAACCACCCAATATCATCCCAAACACTATCCTAAACATGTTTAACCCAAAATCCTTCGTTTAATCTCATATAATCTGTCCTGCATGCAACCAAGTAATCCAAACACCATTCACATAGCATGCAACATCATACTAACACGCGTAATCATAACCCTAATATCCAATTACTGAGATTTCTATCATCATACTATCAATATCAATACTGATCTAACATAATAACATATCAAATCATCATCATGAATCATAAAAATCCTAGCTTTCTAATCATACACACCCATAATGCATGCATATTAGTTATAATCCGATTAACAACCCTTATTGACGATTTTCAGAAAGCTTTTTCGTTTAAAAACAGGTCTGGACCATTAGGGATTGATTAAAAACGTTTATAAAGAGTTATGGATGAAAATCAAACCTTAGGATTATGAAAGTATGATGATTCAAGCTTGAAACCTTGTGTTTTGATCAAAAATCGCCTTCCAGAGGTTGTTTATGTGTTGGGGCGGGTTATGGGACGACTAGGGTTTGTATAATGAAGTTTAGGAGGTTAAGTATGGTATTTATAGTCGTTTTTAGTCGTCCAGCCCGTTACTAGCGAGTATGCAGCAGTTTCATGCGATTAGGGCTGCTAATCGCATGAATGTTCATGTGATTGGGCCTAATCGCCCCTACATACACACGATTAGGGCCCTACTCGCCCTTAAAGTTCCCTACTCGCCTCCCCTGTAGGTGATTAGGCTTCCTAATCGCCTATAGGGGTTGGTTTTGTGCGTTTTGCGCGTTAAACCCCGTTTTAACATATGTTAATACATATTCACGTACCGACAAGTCACATAATGATTGTAAACACATAACACAAGTAAATACACATATTTACACTCGTTCACCAATTCCCGGGACTCGAGACTCATACGTTCCGTATGCCCTGACGATCCTACAAATCGTCACCGTTTGTACACTTGGTTAAGGACTGACATCTAACGAACCTTTAGACCAACATCCAATGATCTTCTAGACTAACCAATAGTTCCCGAACCATAACCCGACTTAACTAACCCAGTTAAGTACAACATACGCGTGACTCGCTAAGGTAGACTTTCATCTAGACAACGTTGTTAACCAGAATTTGCCGGGTGTCACATCATCCCCACGTTAAAAGAATTTTCGTCCCGAAAATTGCACAAGTATCGAAAGAACAAAAGAAATAATGAAGGAAACAAGCAAAAGATAGAAACCAAAAAGAGAGATTTACCCGAGTTGTCACATCATCCCCACGTTAAAAGGAATCTCGACCCGAGATTCATTCAGCTACAGAAGAGACATGTCTCGACTCGAACGCTTCCTTAGGAAAAAGATGAGGATACTTAGACTTCATCTGATCCTCCCGTTCCCACGTATACTCCGGTCCCCGGTTCGAGTTCCACCGAACCTTAACGATACGAATCTTGCTGTGACGTAGGCTACGAATCTTGTAATCAAGGATCTCCACAGGTTCTTCCACAATCCGAAGACGATCATCAACCTTGATCTCTTCTAGTGGAACGATGAGAGACTCGTCAGCCAGACACTTCTTCAAGTTTGACACGTGAAAGACGTTATGTACGTTACCGAGCTCCGTCGGTAAATCAAGTCGATATGCCACCGGCCCAATCCGTTCCAGGATCGTAAATGGGCCGACATACCGCGGATTGAGTTTGCCACGCTTCCCAAAGCGTATGACGCCCTTCCACGGTGAGACTTTTAGAAGTACCTTGTCATTGACTTGGAATTCCAGTGGTTTGCGACGCTGATCAGCATAACTCTTTTGCCGGTCCCGTGCCGCCGCCAACCGATTTCGAATCTGTACGATCTTTTCCGAAGTTTCGTACACTAGTTCAGGCCCAGTGAGTTGACTCTCACCCACTTCAGCCCAACAAAGAGGAGAACGGCATTTCCGTCCGTACAGTGCTTCGAACGGAGCAGCCTTGATGCTCGTGTGATAACTGTTATTATACGAGAATTCTACTAACGGCAGATGAGCTTCCCAACCCTTTCCAAAATCGATCACACATGCCCGCAGCATGTCTTCTAAAGTTTGAATCGTGCGCTCACTCTGACCGTCAGTCTGTGGATGATAAGCCGTACTCATGTCTAGTTGGGTACCCAAAGCCTTGTGCAAAGACTTCCAGAAGTGAGAAGTAAAATGGGAGTCACGATCCGAGATAATAGAAACTGGTACCCCGTGCTTAGAAACAACTTCTTTCAAGTAAAGACGAGCCAAACGATCCATGGTGTCGGTCTCCTTAATGGCAAGAAAATGAGCTGATTTCGTCAACCGATCGACAATCACCCATATCTTGTCATTCCCGCTTGGTGATTTAGGAAGTTGTGTGACAAAATCCATAGTAATCCGTTCCCATTTCCATTCCGGAATTTCAGGTTGTTGCAAGAGACCCGACGGTTTCTGGTATTCCACCTTGACCTTAGCACAGGTCAAGCATTTGCTCACGTATGAGGCTATGTCCGACCTCATGTTTGGCCACCAGTAAAGCACCTTCAGATCTTGGTACATCTTATCCGCACCAGGATGAATAGAATACCGGGACTTATGAGCCTCATCAAGGACAAGCTCCCGTAGTCCCCCGAATAAAGGAACCCATATACGTTCTGCGAAATAGTGCAGGCCATCAGGCCTTCGCTCTAGGTGCTTGTCGGCACCGTGCATAGTTTCAGCTTTAAGGTTTTCCTCCTTCAAAGCTTCTAACTGGGCAGAACGGAGTTGATCAGGTAAGGATGAATGAATGGTGAGCTGCAATGCCCGAACGCGACGAGGTTTAGTAGATTCCTTCCTGCTCAAGGCGTCTGCTACAACATTCGCCTTGCCAGGATGATACTTAATAGCACAATCATAGTCGTTCAGAAGTTCAATCCAACGACGCTGCCGTATGTTCAAATGTTGTTGGTCGAAAATATGTTGGAGACTCTTGTGATCGGTGTAGATGGTGCATTTGGTACCGTACAAGTAATGTCTCCAAATTTTCAACGCGAAAACCACTGCACCCAACTCTAAATCATGAGTTGTGTAGTTCTTCTCGTGCACTTTGAGTTGACGAGAAGCATACGCAATCACTTTCTCGCGTTGCATCAACACGCAACCGAGACCATGAATAGAAGCATCACAGTAAACAACAAAATCATAAGGGCCCTCAGGTAAAGACAAAATAGGAGCAGAACACAGTTTAGACTTCAGTTCTTCAAACGCTGACTCTTGTGGTTCACCCCAGTCGAACTTCCTATCCTTCTGAGTGAGAGTGGTGAGGGGTTGAGCAATCTTCGAGAACCCCTGAATGAAACGACGATAGTAGCCCGCAAGGCCTAGGAATTGCCGCACCTCAGTTGGCGTCTTTGGTGCTCCCCAGTCCTTGATCGCTTCGATTTTAGCTGGATCGACATGAATCCCTAGTTCATTAACCACATGTCCTAGGAATTGAACTTCGCGTAACCAAAAGTCACACTTTGAGAACTTGGCGTAAAGTTGTTCCCGTCGCAAGAGTTCCAAAACTAACCGCAGATGTTCCCCGTGTTCGGTCTCGTTCTTGGAGTAGATCAGAATGTCATCGATAAATACAATGACGAATTTGTCCAGATATGGTTTACAGACGCGGTTCATCAAGTCCATGAAAACCGCCGGCGCGTTCGTGAGACCGAAAGGCATGACCAAGAATTCGAAATGGCCATAACGTGTTCGAAAGGCAGTCTTGGCAACGTCAGCCTCCCTAACGCGCAGCTGGTGATAACCGGACCTCAAGTCGATCTTGGAATAATAACTAGAACCCTGAAGCTGGTCGAATAGATCATCAATACGTGGAAGAGGGTAACGGTTCTTGATGGTCAATTTGTTCAGTTCTCTGTAGTCTACACACAATCGGAAACTTCCATCCTTCTTCTTAACAAATAAAATCGGGGCTCCCCAAGGGGAAGAACTTGGCCGGATGAAACCCTTGTCCAAGAGTTCCTGTAACTGACTAGACAACTCCTGCATCTCGGGAGGTGCAAGACGGTAGGGGGCCCGAGTAATAGGAGCAGCCCCTGGTACAAGATCAATACCGAACTCGACTTGACGATGAGGAGGAAGACCAGATAAATCATCGGGAAAAACATCAGGAAACTCGCGTACCACCGGGATGTCGTCAATCTTCTTCTCATCACTAGAGGAAACAGATAAAAGCGCCAAAACGGCTGGATAACCCTTTCGAAGACACTTAAGGGCTTTCATGCTAGAGATGATGTTTAGTGGAACACCACCCTTGATACCGTACACAGAAAGGAATTCTCCATCAGGGAGAGGAATCCGAATAACCTTATCGTAACAGACAATCTCCGCGCGATACAAAGATAACCAATCCATTCCTACCACAACGTCAAAACTACCCAAAGGTACCGGCATAAGGTCGATGGGGAACGATAAACCCGACAACTCTAATTGACACTCCCGAAGAACACTAGTAGCTTCAATCGTTTTACCGTCGGCCAACTCAATAATATACTTGGTCTCTAATGGTACGGGTACTACATCTAGCAGTCGACTAACATCCATGGATACAAAACTCTTGTCGGCACCAGAATCAAATAACACACTAACAGAACGATTATTGAGAAGAAACGTACCGGTGACTGTGTCAGGGTCCTGTCTAGCCTCAGCGGCTCCAATGACGAAGGCACGTGCATTTCTGCCGCCGCCCCCGTTGTTCCCATTACTGTTGCTTCCACCCTGCTTCAGTTTTGGGCAATCCTTCTTGTAATGCCCAGTGTCGCCACAGTTGTAGCACCCTTGTCTTCCTATAGTCCCTTGAGTAGTCGGAGCTGAGCTGTTAGTTGGAGCCTGAGTCGATGGAAGTGTAACCCGACAATCTTTAGCATAATGCCCAATTCGCTGGCAGCGGTGACAACGGTTACTGTCGCAGTTCCCTTGATGATGGCGTCCACACTTGTTGCATTTGGGCAGTTTTCCCGCATAACCACCATGCTTGTTACCCGAAGAAGAAGAAGAACCCCCATTGTCGAACTTCTTATTCTGTTGTGCTGGTCCAGATCCCTTCCCGTCATTTTCCCACTTGCGCTTGTTGTTCTCTGGGGCCTTAACAGTCGAACCCTTCGCAGGCAAAATACCCTCATTCACTTTTAAGTTGGTCATCCTATGGGCCGATCGAACTACCTCTGCATACGTAGGATGATTTCCCGCAGCCACTAACCCTGCAATTTCCGGTACTAACCCTGAGACATAGTGTTCAATCCTACGGTATTCTGGCACATGCAGATCGGGACACAGCACTGCCAACTCATTCCGCCTCACAGTATACTTCTCAATTTCCGACCCAGTCATCTTGAGGTTCCACACCTCATGCTCCAGCTTCTGTACCTCTTCCCTCGGACAATACTCACGCTTTAGCAACTGCACAAAATTCTCCCATGGCATAGCATATGCCTCCCCAATACCCATATTCTGGGTGATACCATTCCACCAAGTCAATGCCACATCCTGGAATAAAGCAGCTGCATACTTTACCCGATCTTCTGGGAGACAGTTACACATCAGAAATACTGACTCCACTTTCTCCAACCACCTAAGCAAGCTCACCGCACCCTCAGTGCCAGAGAATTCCTGGGGCTTACAGTCCCGGAACATCTTGTAGGTGCACATGGGTGGGGGTGGGTCAACAGGACCACCTGAAATGAAACGTATGAGAAACCACAAGTAACGTAAACAAGGTTCACCATTGAGGCAAAGAAAATGGATGAATCAACTTACCACCACCGTTGTGCCCTAACTGAAAGGCAGCTTGGAGCAAGTTGTTCAGATCAGCCTGCGATAGGTTAATACCTCCACCACGACCACCAGCACCACCGCGACCACCACCACGTCCACCATTGCGACCACCTCCACGTCCTCCACGCACTCCAGACATGATTCTGGCAGAAAGAACGAGAAAATTTAGTTTCGCAGTTAAAGATAACCACTAATGTTCACAAGATCAAAGCTAGATCCAATCCAGGACTATCCCCTTAAACCCAGAGCTCACTAGGACTTCCATGCATTTCGGTTTATGATTTTGTGTGCACCCAAAATGATAAATCGCTCTACATGGTCCTCCCAGTGTTCTCCTAGTTCAAAGTTCAAATCACCGAACATAGACTCTTAGCTACACACCGTAATACTACGGTAGTTCATGACAAGTGTTTCTATTGGAGTGCGAAAGGGAGATGTCCGAGCCTTGGACAAATCTCAAGAGCACACGAGTTACTCCAATAGACTACACTGCCTAGAAACAAGTAACCCAACCTAAGATAGAACGGATGATGTAACGTAGAAAGACCAACGATTTAGAGATACCCCGACAATACCATACGTAAACCACTATAACGTTTAGTACCATGTGATCGTCTAGTGTGTGCGACTCGGCTATAGACTAGACTCTACATGCAGTCCTAGTTCACTATAACCATTGGCTCTGATACCAATCTGTCACACCCTCAAAATCCACTTGCGGAGTTTTACCGCGAGGTGCATGACAAACCAGGATCCAAACCAACGATCACAATAAACAAGTCTAAATGAATATAAATGCAATTTCAAAACATAGTTTAAAATCCCGTTTACAGCGGAAGCTTATTCAAAAACAGTATATCAACAATGAAATAATAGTTCAACGTTCAAAAGACCATGCAACCCTAGTTAGACGCCGTGCAGACGCGTGCGCCCTAGTCCAGTCGTGCTACCTTAGCGACCTGAGAAAACATGTAAAAGTTTACGTCAGCACAAAAATGCTGGTGAGTTTACAGGTTTTGTATCCAAGTACCAAGTCCACCTGTCCATACTATAACAAATCGAAAACCAGTATACGCTAGCTAGGCGTACGTTTTGTTACTACCACGATTGGAAAACCATTACTAACTCGAATACCAGATGTTGTGCCCGAAAAGTACCAAATGTTCCTGTTGTTCCTGTTTGAGACAATATGCACTCGCCCGGCCCTCCAAGCCGACGAGCGGGGTTGGTCACTCCCAATAGCGCTATTCACATTTCCCCGTTGTGCAAACCCGCACATTCATGATTCCCCCCGGGACTTCCAAAGATCGTGTAGTACACAATAGAAACCCATAGTATGACAGTAATTACCAAACAATCGTTTTAACACATGTTTTCTCCCCCGAAAGTATAAAACCAGTTTAAAAGAGGGGCCGTAAACTCACCTTAAGTTGCGTTACTCCTTAACCCGAGTAAACTCAGCTGCTATGCTAGTCCCGTAAAGCGGCGACCTAACATACGACAGTTACAAGTACTTAGACTAATAACCCGCAGGTTAATTAGTCCCTAGATGTCCAGACCATAACCAAGTTCGTTTGAAAACACCGTGACTGTTTAACTGACCCAGAGTACAAGACTCGACATCCCATTGGTGACCCGAGACTCCCCGTGTTATGTTTACGCTCCACAACATACAATAACGCATTCACACTTAACATACGTTAACGCACAACAAGTTATAGCACATAGTTCACGTATCACCGAATTACATCCAAATATATGTTACCAAGTTATTAGACATGTTACGGGGTTCCTAGCATGTTACTACATGTTAAATCGGGTCTCGGAATGCTAATTTACACTTACAGCAGCAGTACACGCGATTAGGAAAAGTCAACTAGCATTTAGGTTGGTCAACTAGCAATTAGAAACCCTACTCGCCTCTATTATAGGCGATTAGGAGCTAATCACCTGAACTTACTAGCAATTAGGGCTAATCACCTGAACTTACTAGCAATTAGGGCTAATCACCTGAACTTACTAGCACTTAGGGCTAATCACCCCTACTGTCACACGAGTAGGCCTCTACTCGCCTGAGTTATAGGCGATTAGCACCCTACTCGCCTGTAACCTTGTTGTTCCGGTTTTTCGCGCGTTTAACGCTCCAAATCAGATCCAGAACATGTGTAACCACCCAATATCATCCCAAACACTATCCTAAACATGTTTAACCCAAAATCCTTCGTTTAACCTCGTATAATCTGTCCTGCATGCAACCAAGTAATCCAAACACCATTCACATAGCATGCAACATCATACTAACACGCGTAATCATAACCCTAATATCCAATTACTGAGATTTCTATCATCATACTATCAATATCAATACTGATCTAACATAATAACATATCAAATCATCATCATGAATCATAAAAATCCTAGCTTTCTAATCATACACACCCATAATGCATGCATATTAGTTATAATCCGATTAACAACCCTTATTGACGATTTTCAGAAAGCTTTTTCGTTTAAAAACAGGTCTGGACCATTAGGGATTGATTAAAAACGTTTATAAAGAGTTATGGATGAAAATCAAACCTTAGGATTATGAAAGTATGATGATTCAAGCTTGAAACCTTGTGTTTTGATCAAAAATCGCCTTCCAGAGGTTGTTTATGTGTTGGGGCGGGTTATGGGACGACTAGGGTTTGTATAATGAAGTTTAGGAGGTTAAGTATGGTATTTATAGTCGTTTTTAGTCGTCCAGCCCGTTACTAGCGAGTATGCAGCAGTTTCATGCGATTAGGGCTGCTAATCGCATGAATGTTCATGTGATTGGGCCTAATCGCCCCTACATACACACGATTAGGGCCCTACTCGCCCTTAAAGTTCCCTACTCGCCTCCCCTGTAGGTGATTAGGCTTCCTAATCGCCTATAGGGGTTGGTTTTGTGCGTTTTGCGCGTTAAACCCCGTTTTAACATATGTTAATACATATTCACGTACCGACAAGTCACATAATGATTGTAAACACATAACACAAGTAAATACACATATTTACACTCGTTCACCAATTCCCGGGACTCGAGACTCATACGTTCCGTATGCCCTGACGATCCTACAAATCGTCACCGTTTGTACACTTGGTTAAGGACTGACATCTAACGAACCTTTAGACCAACATCCAATGATCTTCTAGACTAACCAATAGTTCCCGAACCATAACCCGACTTAACTAACCCAGTTAAGTACAACATACGCGTGACTCGCTAAGGTAGACTTTCATCTAGACAACGTTGTTAACCAGAATTTGCCGGGTGTCACAACATGTCGTGAGACCCCAAACCCTAATACCAACCAACCAACCCTGCTCAGGCTGCTAATCCTAATCGTCCTGGTAGATACAACTATGGTCAGTGCTATGAATGTGGAGACCCAAATCACTTCCGTAACCAATGCCCTAAACTAAACCGAGACCAAGACCCTCCAGCTACTTAACAGCAAGCCCCACCATTTGAATGTTGTTTGCTTTTTATTCTATGTATTGACGCTTTTTGATTCAAGTAATAAATTCTAGTATTGAAATTTTTGTCTGAGAGTTGTTCATCTAGTATGACCATAACACTTGGATGCATGCTTGTTTGAATGTGAACTAATTGCTATATCAATATCTAGATCTATACAACTACAACTCACATACTATACTCGTTATACTTATAAAACTAGCTTACATAAACATATTATCAATTTGCAATTTATGTGTGTAATAATTTCTACACTTAATAAAGGATGAAGTACTTGCTCAACAGTTAGTTGAGTACTAAATAACCTACTCAACGATTGGTAGAGGTCATCATGCCTTTTCAACAGTCGGGAGAGGCCCTACAACCTGCTCAATGACTGGTGGAGGCTATCGAACCTGCTCAACAATCGGTAGAGGTTCTTACTCACTAACTGGTAGGAGTCTTTTTCCTGCTCAACAGTTGGACACATTAAATACAAAGGTTCAACCACATGATTATTTCTGCATTACTTACATGTGTGTTAGAGTAATAGAAGGACACAAAACCCTAATGTAAGGTAAATTGGTGATTGCGGTTCGGAACGTAACCATGAATTTACAGGTACGTTAAGGTGGTGTGAAATTCTATCAAGGTTTTCGGTAAATAACCAATCATAAACTCTAGTTACCTCGGAGTTCATTTAGTTTTCTATAGTCAATCAACTCGTGCATTTCTTTTAGGATTTCTAAAACTTAAGTCTAGTGTTTTGCTAGATTCTTATTCTTCTTGCTATTTCAGACGAACCTAATCCAATCCTTAAAGCTCACAAGTCAAACCTCTTATCCAAATTATTCGAAACAAATTATTCTATTCATGTCATGCTTTAACACAAAATTTTCCAGACCACACTTGTCCTAATTGCTACCCAATCACCTTCAACCCTGTGTTTTCAATAAACTTCGGGACGAAATTTTCAAAAATAGGGGAGACTGTAACATCGCAAAATTTCCCCAAATCTTAATAAATAAAAGCCCTTATTTTTTTGGCATCTTTACCCCTATTATCATTAGTTTTATACAAATATGCCTATGTCCGTATTTACTTTAAGTCACAATTTATATATATATATATATATATAACTAGGTTAGAGTCCCGTGGGGACCCACGGTGCATCTACAAGTAAAATGAAAAAAAAAATCTATAAAGATTGTAGTTTGCAAGTTTTTTTTATTTATTTAAAGTTACGTAATTCGTATGGATTTTGGTTGCATGCAAAATATCATCAAAAAGGTTTAATGTAACGCAACAATGGATATATCAATTAAACATGTGGTGCAAGATTTATGAAATTGCATGTAGGTTTCTTCAAAACAACAATGTTGAATGGTTTCTTGGAATCGTTTTGCCAATTTAGTTGTTTCGTAATAACAATGCTGAATGGTTTTGCCACTCGATTGGTTAATCAAATCACAGTGTTGAAACAATATAGTTTGCCATTTTAATGTCCATATTCTTGCATAAAGTTTTACAATTTCTTATAGTATAAGATGTAAAAAGCGTTATAAAAAAACAATGAGAGTAACCCAAATCCAACTATCCAAACCACCCAAATGGTTCGAATTGATACTCAGGTAACTTAAATAACCAAATTTAAATCTGAATTCAATAATTTGGTCTGATTAACAATCACCCAATCAACATGAACCATCCCCAACTCAAGTAGTAATATGAAACAAATACAACTTGATAACTAAACTAAATGATTGAAAACTTTGGAGTCGCTTTGTAAGCATATGTTATTAATGCTTTATCCCACAGTAAAATCAGTTTACCTCTAAAAGGCATACAAAAATAAAATGGTACCTATTGCTAGACCCATATCCATCTACCACTCCTGTATTTTAAAACCACTTTGTTGATCATCCTCCAATAATTTACCCAAAGATGCATTTGCACAGGGTAGAACTCTTGGCCCCACAACAGGCACCAAAAAGGCAACCTACAAACCAAAGGAAAGGTAATAACATAAGAAACAAAGAGGATGGCCATAAACGCAATTCCATTTAAATTACACACAAGTATACAAACTCAAAGAACCAGGGCTGGCTCAACCGTTTTGGTGTCCCTAAACAAAGTAAAAATGTGAGGCCCTTTTCACAATTTGGTTTTTGAGAACATTTCTCTTTTTTTATTTAGGATTGCTTATGTTTTAATAAGAAAACGCAAACCAGCTTGTTAACATAGCTTGTCTTTAAACAAATTTGATCTTGATGTACAAAACAATATGGTAACTTGCAAATACAAAAGTCTATTTGGCAAAATTCACTGACGACTTTTAACAAACATGTGGTGTGCATGCATATAAGACCACCTGTAGTGGAAAACATACATAGCGCCCCTCTCTCCTCTCTCATTGGTGGAACAAATTTGCACACAAAACAAAGAAATTTGGGCGTTATATATATGACGCTGCACACCCAATTTTTCAATTTGTAAGTAATATAGCGCCCCATAAAGCCCCCCCGTAGCGGTGTTTGGGCGCTATTTTTCAATTTCAAGCCCCAATAACGCCCCACTACACATGGTCTAATATAAGATGTTTGTAGCCAACACCACCTCTCTTTTTTTCCAAATATTTTAGAAAGAGGAAGTATTCATTAAGTTTAGAACATACCTTCAATAACCTTAATCAAATATTCATCTTCCTGATGCCACTCTAAACCTGCTTCCTAAAAACCAAAATTGAGGGCCCTTAGTTATGGGGGCCTCAAGCAGCCGCTTGTCTTAGTTGACCATAGAGCCAGCCCTGCCAAGAACTACTATTAGTTTTTTTTTCTTTGTGAGGCATAGTAGATCAAATATTATAAATTTTGAAAAATTTGCTTCAATAAACAAATAAATAACTCATAATATATGGAAACAATTTACTCTCACGTTTCGTGACAAAAGTTTAAACAATAAGCTGTGCGACCATACAATAAGATAGGCATGAAAAAATTATATGTTCATATATTGAGTAACTTGAATTTCCCTACTAATACAACAATCAGCGCATTCCAAGATAAATCCACAATAGATTTTGCAAAAGTACCCTATATTTCTGATGACATTGAAGTGGACAAATTTTATATGCACAATAATTCAATAAAAATTCAATAACCTAGACTCATTCTTGCTTTGGACAAAGTACAGAGTATACGAAACTAAATACCTCACAAATAATAGTTGAATCATGTATTACAAAAGCAACTACATCACATTCACACAAGAAACTCTAATTCACCTTCATAGTTCGCACAACAATTAAAACTTTAAATGTTCGTTCACAGTCATCTATCATAGACCCATCTTCAACCGAGATAAAGCATCATTCAAAATTACATAAATAATCTATTTTAGCTTTCCATGCCCTAGCAACCACTTTTGTGATGCTTTATGTAAGAGTTGAATGTAGTAAAAAACTCACAAACAAAATCTAATAGATTGAAACAATAAACTCATGACAACACCACCCTAATATCTTTGTAGTCAAGGTAACAAAACATCCAAACATAATCCCTAAAAGAACAGGGCGCAACTTGTATTTATAAAAGAAAGTGGCAAATCGGCCAAGAAAACATAGTTGACGCTAACAAATTATTCTACAATCTAACCGAGTGTTGTAATGAATTTACCAAAACTTATTCAGTCCAAGCAAAATAAACATAAAAGTTAAGACAAACCTGAAGTCTAAAGACGAGGAACTTGGACATTAGGTTAGTTAAAACTTATAATCGCCCGATTCCTCAAGAACAAAATATATGTGTAGGGAAGCAAAGTCAGTTAATTAAAATATTTATTTATTTACCAACTTTGATGTCATAATTGAGACTAATAGTTATATTAAATATTGATCCATTCAGTCCCCAAATTCACAGAGTAACAGACAACGCTGAATCTTTTATCAATGTTGGCCAAGCATGACGATAAATAAAGTGGTCATTAAGTGTGATAATGTTGCGCCCTCAATCACATGAATAGGTTTGCTATCAATGTTAGTTAAACCTAATGACAATGGTAGCTGAAGATAAGTTAGTTGATCAAGACGCTCGGGTTGACGTAAAGTTGGGTCAATAATGTTGGGTTGATTAGTGGTTCAAAAAAGTCAAAAAGCTAATTTAGTTTAAACAAATTTGGCTTTTAATGATTAACATATACCAAATTCTTGAATTAATATATAAATGCCTACCTCAAGTTGCTCGTGTAGCCTTCTTTAAACTTAAATTAGCATTTATATGGCTTCGCTTATATGCAAGTTTCTGAATTAAATATATCATATATGTATGGTATAAGTATCATATAAATTACAAATGTAGACAAGGACAATTTTTTCTTACTTGTTTGTTTGAGGGCACACACTCAATTTGATCATGTGAGTTTCATTTGTTTCAACATTCGCGTCTCTTGGTCATGCCACCGTATCTACAACCCAAAAATTTGTTATCAGGAATTATTGTTTTTAGTAAAATATTGCAATTAAAATTTAAAATGTAATTTTAAAATCATTACCAACTTTGCTTGTGCCAGTGCTAGTTTATCTATATAGGTTCTTGTTGAAACATGAGACTTCTTTGACGATAATCTTTAGAAGAGCCTATGATAATTTTGGATATAATCTTGACATTATACTCAACTTTTTCCTCTTCAGCCTTTCATGTGACTTTGGGTGACTCGGAACTTTGATTTACTATATCTTTGATGAATAAAAGGAATATAAGAAGAAGAGTTTTGACCAATAAAAATATAAGAAAAAGCCCAGGTATCATAATGCAATCAAGAATTGTCATATTAATTTTGCATAAATGAAAATGCTCCACTTTTGAAAGTCAAAGGAGAACATTACATCTTTTCAAATTCAAGCTCCATTTGAAATTAAGATCACCTAACATTATTTCAAACAGGTTACTTGGAAGTTGTACTATTAATTAGTATACATGTATTCATTACTTACAACCAGATTATTCATATACATAAAAATGAGACATGATTGAGGAACTGAAAATACCTCATCATCATGGAATCTCTTAGATTAAATATGTGCATGCAGACAGACATATTGGCCTGGTAAAACTTTTCCCATATTTTATTTGAATAATTTGTAAATGAATACATATAAAGTGAAGTTAGTAGGTTGTACGTTGTAAAATACTTCTACTTTTAGCCCGTTTAATCATATTGAACTTTTTTAAAATTCATCCATCTAGCCATTTCAAATGCAAACACAACCCATATCGACCCGTTTTTGCCATGGTAAAACTTTCATAGGGTATTTACCATGGATTTCTATTGGCCAATATTTACAGAAAAACGCAACATGTACAAAATTATACATGCTTAGTAATCGTAGACCATTCAACAAAACTTTATAGCATCCAAATTACCTCCAGATGTGAATCCTAGCTCGTTTCTCCTACTATTTGCTCTTTTTTTGACGATGCCTCTGTTTTTGTAGGACAAAGTTTTTGTTCATGATACTTGCTAGACATGCGAAGCGAGTTCGCTGCACAATAATGTAAAGTTCACCACTTTTTCTTGTACCTCCTTTAGTACAGCGAACCCCTGCATACAAATTTTAACAATTTGTCTAATTATACTTGCATCAAATCCATGGTTTCCACTTTCCTTGATTGTCATTCTCTAATTGTATACTAAACAGTTTTATGTTTTATATGTCCACTAAGCAAAGCATCAGAGCTAAGCATCAGTAACATTGATGATACAAAGGTGAGAAACCACATATTTCTAGAAGGAAAAAAACAATAATATTATCTCACCTTAAATCCAACTTTGTTATCAAGGCATGAATGTCGGTGGACCTTTATATCCTTAATGAGAACACGATCATGCGACTTATTAGCATGAGAATAGTCATGGATTTGATCGTGAACTTAAAAAATATTGAAAGGGAAACAATTTAAAAGAATATAATACAAGATTCCAACATATAACAATACCGTTTGAAACAAAAAATGCAAGGTTCAACTTTACTTGCAGATAAGATGGTTCCTACTTCCTTCTTAGTGGAAGCAAAAACATAAAGTTGACCAATGTTGGCTACTGTATAATGCATTCGCCCTAAATTTATTTATTTCAAAGTCCCATTAACCAACGATTTAACTTACACCTATGATGCAAGTTAATTGGGATTAAGTGTTTGTCCCGGTTGGAATGATGAATAGACTTAACGACGTTGATCCAAAGTTGAGGAGGCTCATTTTTAAACCTCCACCACCATTTCGCCAACATTGTCATGTCGAATATCTTCAATAAACCTTCAGTTTTACATTATGATAAAAGTAAATCCCACCTAATAAGTAAGTAGTAACACATTATAATGATGCAGAAAACTAAGTATATACACTTAAATGACTTCTAACCAAGACATTTAATTATACTAAGATTAAAATACTATAATGAAAAGCCCCTATTCAGTAATCACTTAAAAATATTAATACTAATTTATAATTGAAGTTACAGCTCTAATTTATTAATGAAAATTTAAAAATATACCTCCTTGCAAAAAAAAAAAAAAAAAACAATGTTATTAACCATCTTTTTTAGTTAATATAATTTCACATATCCCATGCTGCTGAGGCTACTGATTTGTGCAGCCAAAATGCAGCCAAAAAGTGCCAAATAATATGATCTATGTAGAACTTAATGTGGCTACTGTTGACCATAATTCTTCATAACCAAATTGCCCTTGTAAGAATGTGAAGAAAATAGTCAGTCGCCTAAAGACCGATAACCGGTGTTGGAGTTTATCAACATCGCCAATCGGCATCAATGAGACAATGACTACTGGATAAGGTAGACAAAAACAGAACGAAAAAAACAGCCTTGGTTGATCAGAAAATTAAATCGAGACTCAAATGAGCCAAGACTCGTCATCACTGCCTTCAAAACCCGAAAATCTTAACAAATTCAAGAACCTTACAAATAAACTTACCTCATCATCATCGAATCAAACAGAAGCCATCATGTGAACAAAAAAGTTACGTCACAATTAAGCTAATCACATAAGATAAAGTAGAATTAATATGTTTTAGTGGCTCGCATGTTAGCAGAAGTTACCCGGTGTTTGCAATGCTGTGAATGTTCGATCTGGATGCATGCCCAGATTAAGAAAGATTACCAATAAGTTGTTTTTCTTCCTGCACATCACAAAATAGATATATAAGAAAACAAAGGCGACAAATATAGAATCAAGAAATCAGTAGATGGGGTTGTAAATCCATCCGATCATATATGTTACATTTACTAAGCTCAAACTTTAACATTATCATATAATAGATTCAACTGAATAACGGCAGGATACACAAAACATGTGCTTTTGGGGGCTCAGAATAGGTAATCCGTTGGGCTGCAAACTGAGTGACTTCATCAAAAGCCAAAAGGCATATTCCTTTAACTGAAAGACAAAGTCATACACAAACAATAATAAAGAGAACAAACTTACTTATTAATCAACACCGTCTTCCAAAAAGAACTTAAGTTGCGAAGCTCTCTCTGCCATAGCAAACCTAACAACCGGTGCTCTAGTCAGTAGTCATCCCATCCTTCAACAAAACTGTCGTGGCTAAACCCGAGCATTAAACAACCGGATTGTGATTGAAGGAATTAAAACAAAAAAAACAACGTGAATAACGGAAAGAATAGATTAGGATGATTAGGGCATCATGAATATAATTTTCGACAATAATTTGCCAATTAAAGACACTCTCCATGGACTCAACAATATATTTTTTTTCTTCTGACAAATTAAAAGAACTGAACCATTTATAAAGAGCAGGTATCTCAAAAAAAAACACAATTTTTACTTAGCGTTATCAGAAAACGCATTCTGATAATTTCATCATGACCTAGGAGTGAAGATCGACTATCTAAAACAAATGCCTCAAACTGATTGCCTTGATCCAGAATATGAATAATAGAAACCACAAAACTAATTTTAGAAATTTCAAATAGATTCTTGGGCATTTTCAGAATGCTTGTAATAACTGATTCCCAAACTCTAAACATACCTTCAAACTCCAAACAACACCAGGAAACTCCTTTGATTATACAGCCAAAAATTCGAAATAAAGAAGAATCACTAAAACCTAAATCAAAATCAAATATTAGGGTTTCAAAAATAAAACATGGATCCACATAATCAAGATGTATAATGGATCCACATAATCAAGATGTATAGAATACTTAACTATTAAGAACGATGGAAACACGTGCGAGTTTAGAAGATCCATTGTCTGGAAGAAAGAAAGAGAGTTTGTTGGAGAATGATGAATAACATGGATCGCAAATCAGGGAAAAAACATACAAACGAACCATAGACAGATGATACCTTAAAGATGTAAATCTGGTGTTTGAAATATGGAAGTAGAAACCAATGGAATCTGCATATGCCAGTGAGAATGAAAAACACATGATACGTAATGCGATTGTTTTGAAGAAGTTATAAACCACAGAACACCCAAACCGGATCGTGATTGAAGAGCAATCTAAAAAAATGTAAACAAAGTGAAGAACAGATCCATACCTGATGTCCGATTAATGGGAGGCTGTATTGGAGTCTAGGGTTTGGAGATTAGGTTTGAATGAGAAGGAGAAAGAATGGGTGCGTCGCTGAGAAGAAAAAATATAATAGAAAAAAACAATATATACCCGGGTTAGTGGATCACAAACTCGGGTATGGGTTACTCACCAGTTGATTGACAAGTGTACCATTATAATGAGGAGCTCTAGAATGGGGACAAGTGTCCCCCTAGTTACTCCTTTATTAGTATAGATAGATAATTATAAAAAAAAGTCAAATCAGATTTTTTTTAAGATACGTACTGCCGAATTTTTAAAAAAAAAAATCAAATCAAAACACTTTGATAAACCAATTTCAAACTTAAACATTTTGCCCATTCCTTATTATTATTATTAATTTTTTTTCGGAGTCTTAGCCCAGCCCACAAGCCCCATGACCCGGCCCAACTACCACCCTCCATTCTTCTTCTTTTTTGTTTGTTTTCGCTGCAACAAGACCAAACCAAGTTAACAACTTGGTTGACTTTTTTTTTGAAACAAAACAAGGAAAAATTTCGTCTGATTGATTCGTTGATATGGTATGTCAGATCATTACGCGTATTCTTACGACTAATCACCATCAAAACCTTCCAAAACTATGTTAATCACACGTTTTATTAAAATCGTTGGTCAAACCTTCTAAATCTATGAATCAGTGTGTTATGCTATAAATTGGACTCTTCTTTAGAACCTATAGGTGCCAAAATCAAATCCCCAATCCCCAATTCCTTCTGAAACTCCTTCAAATCTGCATAATTGCTTCGTTTTGACCCGTCTTTTGACCGCACCAAATCGTGGTCATAAACACACTGTAAGTCCCAATTTATATTATGTTTATGTTAATCGGCACTTGCTCTTCAAAAGCCCCATGACCAACTCTGCAATCAGGGCTTGATTAGATCGATTAGAAATTCTAGGGTTTATTGGGGAAGAAGGTTCAAATCAGTTATAGTATAAATATTTTTTGTTTCTGTTATAAAACGTTATCAGGGTGTGGCTCAGTGGTGAGCCACACTTGTGATAAACCATTGAACCGGCCAGAAGCCAGGTTCGAGTCCCAGCGGCAGCAACAATTTTTTTTTAAGACTTTTAACTTTATATCTATTCTAATTAACTTTTAAAAATACTTTTAAAATACTAAATCTAATTTATAAATTCTACAAAATTTATTTTATGTTATTCAAATGATAAAATTTATTATCCAATTTTTAGCTTTTCAAAAGTCATTTATTTATTATATATAATAAATATTACAAATTTATTCTATTATAATTATAAAATTCTATAAAAATATCAAAACGATTTTATAAAATTCCACAAAAATTATTCTGAGTTTATAAAACAATAAACACTCCAGAAATGATTTTTATTTCTGGAAAATCATTTATTTAATATTTTTAAACGATTTTTGTTATTTTAATCATGAATAAATCATAATAAATTCATTTTTCATTATTTTTACATAAAAATTTCACATAAATTATTATTAACCATTTAGATCAGAAATATAAATTTTTGATTTGAAATTTATAATTTTTTTATATTTTTAAATATTAAGTCTATATTTTGTCAAATAAGTATTTATATATAAATATTCATTAATTAAGAAAATAATTTTATAAAAATTATTTTCACATTTACTACATTATAATTCAACTACTTTTAGTTAATACTGGTCAGAAAACATTTTTTATTAATTATTTCTTTATTTATTTAAATTATACATATTTAAACATAAATCAATTATTAATCCCCAAATTAGGAACCCTAGCACATTTTATACTAGAAAACTTAGACTTATTAAGTTTTCCCCAATACTTATTTATTACCTTGAAATAGGGTGATATTTGGATACACACGAGCCACATTTACTTATAACAAGGGTCTCCATTCTAACACTAAGGTGAGTTTACATAGCCCCTTTTTCTGTTTTACATTTTGGGGTGAAACATGTTTAAACATTTTATACACTATCATTTACTCATTCTTACATTATTGAAACTTGTGATTCAATTACACTATCATTTACTCATTCTATCATTTGACTGTAACAAAAATACACAGTACAATCATTAACATTGATCAAGCCGCCTGTTTAGATTATAGCGCTATAGGTCTGACAAACCCACCCCCCCCCCCCGCATAAATTCAGGGATGATCGATAATGTCACACCCTCAGATTTCCACGTGCAGGGTTTTACCGCGAGGCGCGTGACACACCAGGATCCAAGTCAACGGTCACAATAAACAACACTATATGATACGTAAAAATGACATAATCAAACCATTAAGTTTTTCATAAATGATCCAACGCTGCGGAAGCGCAAAACTTCATTACAACATAAAGTCAAAAGTACGAAAGTCTGAAAATGCTAAATGAGATGCACATGAATCCTAGACGCCGTGAGACTCCGTGCGCCTATCGACAGCTGCTACCTTAGCGACCTGAGACAAACATGCTAAAAACGTCAGCAAATAATGCCGGTGAGTTCACAGGTTTTTAAGTAAAACGTTTCACGAACTTTTGAAAGACCATCATGATACTACCGACCGATGAAAACACTCGTTTAAATGTTTGAACTCCATAACGAACCTCCCAAACGAACTATCGCCCACCGCAGTTAACGAACTACCATCCCATGGTCAACGAACTACTATAACATAGCTAACGAACTACCATCCCATGGTCAACGAACTACTATAACATAGCTAACGAACTACCACATAGAGGCTAACAAACTACCGCACCACGGCTAACGAACTGCCACAACATAGGCCATATAATACAGAACATAATGAATATTTTGAACCCAAATGAACACTCCCAAAAACGTAGTGAATACATGAGTACCCAAAACATAGTTGTCATGCCTTTTAGGAAAAACACATTTGACACACGTTAAAGAACACAGCATGTTTTCTCCCCCGAAATCGTAAAATCAGTAAAAGAGTGGGGCCGTGAAACTCACCTTAGAGTGCGTCTTCTGATAACTAGAATTCCGGCACGTGTATGATAATCCCAACTAATGACAACCTATCAACGGGTTTACGTAAGTGTGATGACTATTAACCCGGAGGCTAACTAGTCCCCGATTGTCCAGATCTTGACTACGTGTGTTGAAAAGTGTGTTTAAACGTTAACCGGACATCCCAGACCGACCCGACATCTCGTTGGTGACCCATTACATCAATTAGTCATGCACATAAGTTTAACACATAAGTTTCAAGCATAAAACACTTAGTTTGCATCAAAAATCTCATTTTAGAAATCGTAGGGTCGAATGTAGCTCTAAGTGGTCGAATGAGGCTTTAAACGGTCGAATGTGGCTACCTTCGCCCCTTTTCTCCCTCCTTCGCCCATTTGTAATACGTTCGACCATTTAGTAACCAGGTTCGACCCTGGAGTCCCTCCTTCGCACCATCAACCGGTCGAAGGAGGCCAGGTTCGCCCCTGTTGTGCAATTTTCCCTAAAAACGCTTCAAACACATTCAAAATGACTCGAAACATCCTCAAACACAGCAGTCAAGCATGGATAACTTATCCCTACAAAACCCTACCGATTTTACACCAAAATCTAGTCGTTTTACAAATTTCCCAAAATAGTAAATTATGGAGATGTCACATCATCATGCATGCAATCTTTACCCAATTAGGAAACTTTATGAAATCAATCAATAATCAACTTAATATACTCAGATTACCATGAACAATAAATCCCCCAATCATATCTTTATCACTATCATCATGAACAAGCCCTAGATCTAACCCAAAATCCCCAAAATGGATAAAACATCATCAATAATCAATTGTAACCTATCTCAATCATAAAACATCATCAATAACAGTCCTAGATCATTGTTATAACATCTATACAGCAATCAATCATCAAACAATACATAACATCACATAAAACACCATTAACACATGTTAGTTTGTATGAAAACTCATTGTTTATGAATAGGTTTTGTTTAGAAAGACATTAGGAAGGTTTTTATCCATGAAAACATGTTTGTATCAGATCTGGACTCTTGGGGTTTAATAAAAACGAATTGAAATGCTTTAAAAATGATTTAGAATGAAGAACACACCTTTGATCTTTGTGTAGAAGATGTTTGTAGGTTAGATTATAGAAAACAAGGGCAAAAACTCCTTCCCCAATGTTTAAAGTTGCTAGAGAGTGTTTTGAGACGGTTAGGGTTTGTGAAATGGTGAAAAATGACAAAGTGTGGTATTTATACTATGTCCACATTCGCCCCTTTTTAATTGGCGAATGAGCCCTCCTTCGACCCTTTTCAGGGTCGAATGAGTCCTTCTGTGGTCGAAGGAAATCCTTTCCATCCCAGTTCCCAGGTTCGCCCCTTTACAAGGGTCGAACCAAAGCAATTTATCTCCTTCGACCATTCGAAGTGGTCGAACCAGAGTCCCTTTTTAACTAGTTTTCCAGTTTGTCGTGTTTAACGCATTCTAACACATCTTAACACATGAGCATGCAACCTTAGTCTATGTTTATCATATTTAAGCATGGATAATTATCTACACATCATTTAAACATACCTATGTATATAATCCACCACACGACCCATAATCTCCATACATACTCAATCGGTTTATGTAATTCACCAACAACGGGACTCGTATCGTGTGTGTGTGACTAACCCAATGATCTCCCGAATCATTGAACCCTGGACAATACGGACTGTGTTCCGACTCTACTGACCCCGTCAAGTATGTTTAATAAACGTTTTTCGCTAAGGTAGACTTATGTGTTCATAAAGTGTTGACCCAAACACGTCGGGTGTCACAGATAACAGTTACACTTTTACTAACTTGCGAGTTAGGTCTCAGTCGACACAAGGTTTGCTTGTACAAAAGACGCATTGTTACATGTCGGACTCATATTCTATCATTACTCATTATTATACTTCAACTATGATTGTTATACAACATATTGTTTTCAACTATATGCAAAACCTATGTATTCTCACCAACTATTTATAGTTGACCCCCCCCCCCCATCTTTCCAATTTAACATGTTTCAGGTACATTTGCTATTGGAAGTTGTACAAGTCTTGGAACACATAGGAGCTTTGGACCTAGCTTATATTAATCAACCTTTGTAATATTTACTTGAAAATTGTAAATTGTTTAATATTATTCAACTTTCATTTAGTACCATGAGCTATTGAACAATCATCACTACGTGACACCTCGATGTTTCCGCCATCGGTTGGGGTGTTACACTTTGAGACATTTGATGAGCTTACGGATTGGGTGAAAAACATCGCATACAACCTTGGATACGTTATTGTCAAACAAAGATCAAAGAAGGCAAGGGATGTCATCAACAAGGCTTGTCTTATGTGCAATCGTGGCGGTCATTACAAACCAACATCAGAGTCTACCACTCATTCTGGCACAATTAAAATTGGATGTCCATTCCAACTTGTAGCAAAGCGAAACGTAAAAGAAGGAGGATGGAAAATACGAGTTAAGTGTGACGAACATAATCATGAACCTGCTTAATGGTTTGAGGGGCATGCTTATGCAAAAAAGGTTAACTAATGAAGAGTTTGCACTGGTGGAAGAGATGACACTGCTTGGCGTACCTCCGCGTAAAATTCTCATTGCGTTGAAGGAGAAAAATAGTGCAAATGTCTCCACGATTGAAACAATATACGATGCACAAAAGAAGATACGGATGGCCCAAAAAATTGAATGCACCCCGATGCAATCATTGATGAAATCTTTGAACAACGGGGGATATATCCATCATGTTCGTGCAGACAGTAATACCAATCAGGTACAAGATTTATTCTTCACCCATCCCGATTCAGTAGAAATATGGCGTGCATTCCCGCATGTTCTTATTTTAGATGCCACATACAAGACAAACAGGTACTGCCTCCCTTTTATTTAGATTGTTGGACTGACTTCAACAAACAAGACATTTTGTATAGCGTTCGCGTTGTTACAACATGAAAAGACAGATAATTTTAAGTGGATTTTGAACTGTCTGAGGCAGACACTAGACGTCCACATGTTGCCACGTGTCATACTCACAGATAGAGAGTTGGCTCTTATCGAGGCGTGCCGATGTATCTTTCCGGATGCGACCCGGCTACTTTGTAGATTTCACATTCATGAAAATATTAAACGCCATTGTAGGCAATCATTCAAATCTGAGGAGAAATGGGAAAAATTTAAATCTCGATGGAATTACCTGGTGGGGTCACCGACTATTAAAGACTACGAGAAAAATCTAGTCTATTTGCACTCAAAGTTGAAGGCTAATCATCAAAGTAATTTTCTTATATCTTTAAATAGTTTATTGAAATAATTTCTTATATCGTTTGTTAACACCCAAGAGTCTCCATTCAAGGACTATGTTTATTACACTGGTCCATCCTATGATTTCCTGGGGTTCAACCAAGATTCTAACGGACATAGTTCGTTTGTTAACACACCAACCTGTGATTTAATGGGGTTGAACCAATACTCTACAGGATATGCTTTTTTCTCCAATCCTGAGAGCACACAGACCTATGATTTCATGGGGTTGAATGAAGATTATAACAGACATAGTTTTTTTCCCAACCCTGAAAGCTCACAGGGTTATGATTTCATTGGGTTGACTCAAGAGAGTGTTCCAAACGAAACAACAGGAACGACACACACATATATTCATCAAATTCCAGAAATTTTTCGTCCATACGTATCATGTATACACAATGTGATGGGTGATGGAAATTGTGGGTTTCGGGCGATAGCTTCTGCTATTGGGTATGGTGAAGATCAATGGCTATTAGTTCGGAGAGAACTATTGGAAGAGCTTTTGGAGTTTAGAGAGTTGTATACAAAAGCTTTCTGTGAATCATTCACAGATCTCTATACGTCGCTTTGTTGGTTCGGCTCAGGAAATGCACCGAGAAAACATTGGATGATTATGCCAGATGCAGGGTTCCTGATTGCGAACAAGTATAATGTAATTGTTCATTTTTTATCTAATGAACGAACAAACAGTTCGACGTGCTTCCCTCTTTGGAAAGGCCCTGAATATTTTCATGAGTTCAAGGTAATTACGATTGCACTTGTAGGCGGTAACCATTATGTAAGGGTAGAATTGCAAGGAGAGTACCCAATGGCTAATACAAACAACCTATGGACGCTAAAGAGAGAAAGCAGTGCAGACGGTTGGGAATATATTTTTGAATCACGTCAAAATATGTATAGAAATTGGGTAGCAAAACCTCCTGGATATGTAAATATAGATAAAAACTTAGTATGTATTTGTTGTTATTTTTATTACTAGTTTTTTAATGTATTTTTAAGTGGTTGAGAGTTAGAAGTGGGTGAAAAATAGTTAATGAACGTGATTAGTAGTTCGTAAATGTTTATAAAAAAATTAATAATAATAATAAAAAATAAAAGTGAAAAAAAAAATAATAATAAAATAAAATATAAAAAAAATTAATAAATAAAAAGCCAATACTCTGTAGGTTATTTGTAATAAAAGTGAAAAATAATATTAGTAAAAAAAATAGTAAAAAGCAAACTGTCGTAGTAATAAATTAGTATACATAGTATGCCAATCTTGGAAAAATAAAAAGCTAGTCAATCTTGGAAAATGGTTTTGTTATTATTAGTGTATGTGTAGTGGTGGGGGGTTATGAGGGGTTATGGGTATTAAAATATTAAAAAGTAGAAGAAATGCCACACAAATGTAACCAAGTTTGCTTGGTGTTCTAATTAAGTCACTCAAATTTTGTTTGTCTCTTTAAAGTCATTAAGGTTTCATTTGTTGTTCTAATACTATGTAATTATCAGGTCATCAGGTCACATTCTTTTAAAAAATTTTATTTTTCTTTCATTTTAATGTTTATGTGGATATTATTTTTATTTGGTGAGTTTTATAAAATGAAGATTTAAAAAAATATATTTTTTTAAATTTTACATGTTTAAAAAATTTATTAAAAAATATTAAAACCTGACACATCATCACTTTTACCTGGAAACCTGATAATTACATAGTATTGGAACACTAAATGAAACTTGAGTGACTTTAAAGAGATAAAAAAAAGTTTGAGTGACTTAATTGGAAGAGTTAGCAAACTTGGTTACATTTCTACAAAGTTACCCCTAAAAAGTAATAGAAGGGGGTTATAGGGGGTTATGGAAAAAGAGGGTGTGATGATTATGGGGGGGTTATAAATGATTGGTTAATCATTGTTTTTTATTGTTTACTAGCTGATTACCCCGGGAGGGTCCCGGGGTTGAAAATCTAATTTTACGTGATAACCTATTGCAAATGGCTCAAGTTAACTAACCACAAAATCTCTCAATCATTGCATGTTCATAGTATTCTAATCAGTAATAACTCATATTCCCTAATCTAAAACCTAATCAGTAATCATCTAAAGAATCACTTATTTAAGCTGCAGCTATTAAAAAACTCATCACATATCTCTAATTTTTCACATTCTAATGGCTCTTATAATTCCTAACCTAATCAACTAAACAAACACTTACGTTGGAAGTTGTAACCATTGCATCTCATTATACCACGTGGCATAATCAAGAGATGGTTGAGGCCACCATTGAACGCCACGCCAGCAACTATCAATTCTTCGCGGGAGCGTCCCGAGGTTGAAAAATATAACAATTGTAATAATACTAATACTAATAGTAATAATTATTACTCTTGTAATTAAATAAAATAAAAAAATAACATTGCTATAAGCTGACACCATGTGTTGCAGTGTTGCGCGATTCTTTCTCCTAGTTTCTCTTGATGAAGTATACCTAGTAAAATTCCAATGATAACATGGCGATTGACTTGATTTTCAACATCGTAGATAAGAACCTGGTTTAAAAGAAAAAACATGATTAGTGAATAACATGAACACTTTGTGTGTTTTTTCCTGTATGAACGAAACCCCACAAAAAATAGTCGATTTTTTCTCCGTTTTTTATATAGCACTATGGTACTCCTTGGAAAGATAATAAAACGCTCGTTAATTTGGTGTAATTTTTTTCTTTAAAAAATCTCGTATATAAAAGATATAAACGTTTAAAAATTAAGGGAGGAAATATGAGAGAGAAAATTTTAAATTTATTTTTAAATTCTTTTTTCCTAAAATAACTCAATTTAATTAAAAAAATGAAATAATTCAAAAGCACTAAAATCTTTCAATTATGATGCCACGTGGCAGTTTCATGGAGAGGTTGAAGGCACCATTGCACGCCACGTCAGCAATGTTCAATTCTTTTATATATATTAATAATAGATTAATAGATTAATAGATTATTATTATTATTATTATTATTATTATTATTATTATTATTATTATTATTATTATTATTATTATTATTATTATTATTATTATTATACCCCACCTACCCCATCTTGACCATCTTCCTTCATCATCTTCATCTTCATCTTCATCTTCATCTTCATCATCAACATCTTCATCTTCATCTTCATCATCAACATCTTCATCTTCATCTTCATAATCATCATAATAATAATAATAATAATAATAATAATAATAATAATAAAAACGGTGAAATCAACCCCTCCCAACATCACAACACCCGTTATAACTATGGCGCCACCAACCCAAAACGCCCTATAGCGCCCAGGGGGTGGTGTTCCCCGGCGCTATAGGGTCCAAAACGCCCTATAACGAGCACCACTACACACAACCTTAAAATCAAAATTATTATAACATGATTAATAAATAATTAAATTGGGGTGTATGATTCCTAACTAGGTGGTGTATTAATCCATAACTCCCTGCTTAAAATCACCACTCGAGCCTTTTCTTACACTAGGTACTCTACTATCACCAATAGATGATCTAGAAGTTGAGTTCTAGAAAAAAAAAACCATCATTGAAGCTCTTTAAGTCATCACCATGGCCCTGTGTTAACACCAAAAGTCAGTAAATCCGACAAAATTTGTTGTTCGGGTCATTTAGGCTAAGTAGGGCCAGCTAAACAGATCAAAACATATTCAGCACCAAACGGGCAACTTTGAAAACAGTCAATTGTTGCTGTGCAACCTAGCTTCCAACCCAAAACAACCAAAACATTTTATAAAACATGTCATTTTTTATCCTTTTAACGACTTTAGACATTTGTTTTCTTCTCTAATGCATCGAAGTTCAGCAGTTCGGTCAGTTTCAGTGCAAAGAGCACCAAATCAGCACCAATGCAATCAAGTTTTCGTTTAGATATCTTTACCAAATCAACCTACAAAAAATGTTCTACAACTTAATACATTACAAAGTTGTTCATACAATTTACAAAAATATATCAAGTCAGTATACAAAAATACATGAAGTCAGGTAGCAAAAAATCGTTGCCATTAGATCATTGGTTAGTTCCAGTCATTGAAACTCATATCTTTTGTTATCGGTTCAAAAACCATGATGTCACCAGGTAGGCAAAAGAAGCCTTGTTTGCATTTTTTTTAACATTGAAACATCCGAAAATATATAAACTCTACAAACCTTCTCATTTCCTATAGTTTTAGTGACATCAGGTTTTTGCTGGAAAATAGTCGACTCGTAGGCTTTCATACTCTATAAAATAACTAATTGACCAAATGAAAATAAAATGACATACAGAAGGAACATAAATCTATGAAGAAATTTAATCTATAAAATAAGATGCTATAAATGTGAAACAGATACCGGGGTTCTCAACAGTGGTATCAAGCCACTTTTATTGTTATTCAGTTATAATTTATTTAACCGATCTTTCATTTTATTTGTCAAAACTTTTGTTTGACAAAAGGATCAAGCTTTTTTCGTTTTGGTGATGATTGTGAGTATGTGAATCAAGCCTAGATCCCTTGTGGTTTGTTGTGGTTGTGTTTGTTAATATTTGTATTTTTTGGTTATTTGGAATCCTTTGTAATAGTTGGGTGTTATTTATTTTTGTATAAAATAGTATTATAAAGTTATAAAACCAGAAGAGACAAGATATTGAAGACCAAAGGCGGGAACAAACAAGAAATGAAGGTAGTGTACTAAGTGAGAGCAAGGCCAGACTTGTGGTTGTTTGTCTCTTTTAGACCCGTTCAGTTTATCGTTCACTGGCTCGAACGAAACTAAGCAAAATATCACTAGTAGCTTGGTTTACTTTTATACTCTTTTGTGTGGTTGTGTGGATTCAGGAAAGGTAAAAAAATTCAATCATAAAAACCAACAAAATTATATTTTTCAATCATAAAAACAAGAAGAAAAATAAAAAGGAGTGTTAATTAGATTTTGGAAAGGTAAAAATAATATTTATATTATTAGATAAAACGATTTTTGGTTTTAAATTAAGTTATTAGTTTTTGTGAACCATAAATTAATAAGACCTTTATTGATTTAAAATCAAGTTTGTGATAAACGACCAATATAGTTTTAAATAGGGTATTTAATATATAGTCAAATCGAGAGTTAGAAAAGAGTTTCTATCACGAACAAACCAAAAAATTGGATTTAACACCCAATTCAATTTCAATTCATGAAAAAGTGACAAATTACAATCTCATACATCATTCTAGATTTCTAGTAGCCTAGGACCCGATTTGGTGATTTAATTTGTCATCTAAAGCTTCAATTGCATGATTTATTTTGGAGGTTTTCATCCTAATCACTTCTGCAATATGTTATTATCATAATCATACATGAGTTTAGGACCATTAGGTTGATCCTTGATAAAGGTTATTCTCTAAATATTTAATTCCATAACGCAAATAAAAACAGCCTAACACCACCCCTTATGTTAATCATACATTATGATCTACGTACTCGGTTTCATGGTTTTACTTTGTACAAAGCTAAAAAAGCTCCTCAGATCCGGTTTTGGATCTAGAAAATTTAATCAAACTAACCAGATGCTATGATTCAAATCCTTAAAGACTCTACATTACTGTGCAATATAATATACCCAAATGACCCCAAAAAAAAATCAAAAATAATTTTAAAAAAAATTACATGTACAGTGTTTATATACCACAACTAATCCAAAATTTATGCCTATGAAACCCCAACCAGAGGTCATAACTTCATCAGTCAACACCACGAACTTGCTAGCTTCATCGTTCAGTGCTGCAGGTGGATTCTGTAACACTGATAGAAAAACTACAATCAGAAAGAAAACAATAGATCTGAGTTTGGTCTTGATATTTCACAGTGTTTTCTGTTTTCATATACGCGCCTATGACTCAATCCCGTGCCTCATGGCCCTCATCCTTTTGTTTGTTTCTCGGCAAAGGCTCTAATCATCTCCTTCAAATGCTGGATACAAAAGAAAATTCTTGTAATTAATTTAAGAACACGGAGTTGCATTAGAGGATATATTCAGATTAATACGGCCTGCACTAGAGTTATATCAGCTTTTTTTTTTTTTTTTTTTTTTTTTTTTTTGTAAAAATCAAATGTAACAACGGATCAAAACTAGTTAAAATGGGTTGGGTGACCCACAAAAAATAAGGTCAACATGTCAGGTATTAGTTATTTAAATAATAATCCATTTTAATTTGTCTGAAATGATTTAGGAGGTTTTTTCCATAGAAAAGAAACTTAGGTGACTTTTAACCAATGTTTTCATAACCGGACGTCCGGACCAGATGTCGAAGTTCAAACAGGTCTCCTTACCGGTCCACTGGTCCAACCGGATGTAAGAACTGGACGGTCTCGTAAATATTATAAAAATTTATAGGGTAAAATTTGAAAAAAAATATATATATAAAAAAAACCAGTTCAACCACCCCAAATCCCAGTCCGACCGCCGGATCACCGGTCCAAACACCGGTTCGTTGCACATCCAACCCGGACCAGCCCGTGTTCCTAGTCCGGTCCGGGTTTCAAAACACTGCTTTTAACCCATCTGACCCATAAAACATTTCCCGAATTGGCCAATTGATAAGTAAATGAATCGAAATTGTCACCACAGCGGAAAAAATTAATTTTAGCAACCACTGTTGATATTAATTTTCAATCATTCCAAATACGAAAATGACCCCTTTGTCCATAGTAATCAATTTGAGACACTAATGTTTGTATTGGAGTAGCAATTCCGATACAGCCAATGGATTAACAAATGAGATTGAGTGGTCAGATAGAAACCTGCAGTTCGTGATGGAGCACAACAAATATCTTTTTCAGCCTTTTATGTTTCTGCAACATCAAACAGTTCAACAATTAAGACTAGAAATATCACAAATGTTAATGTGTTAATAAATCTTATATAACTGCAACAAAGCAGTTGAACAAAGAAAGTGAAATTCCCCAAAGACAAAATTTGGGTTTGTTGGACAATAAGCCAATTTTAGGCAAACTCTTAAATGCTAAAACCAACAGTCAAAGATCAATACTGCTATCAAAAATCACCCGACTCCTGGCAATACTGGAATTATATTTCGCTATACGTTTAGTTGTTTATAGGAATAATTTATCAGATTCCCTGGAGCACCTTTCTGACATTTCAGAATTAAATTATCAAAGAAAAGAGATATTTGGTATACCGTTCCACACTGGCGATAGGATTCCATTAACTGCCCCAATATTTTGTTATATCTGTCAGTATCTCTTCCTTTAGCAAGTTCAAGGTCCCTTCCAAAGGTTTGAAACTCGTTTCTGGACATTAAGATGAAATTTTATTAGATAATACTATTCAAGCTAGACTTAATTCAGATAAATGAACACAAAATACAGATGAAAGTTTGTAACCTGTATGATTCCAAAGTCTTGTTCAACGTATGGTAGCAATCATACTTCTCACGATACTCCTGCACATACTCGTTGTACCTAAACATGAAGAAAGCAACCATCATATAAGCAATATCATCAAACTTCACAAATTAGGTTATTATAAAATGCAAAATAATGGTTAAAACTTTTCTTTATAGGTTTTCTAAATCTTTTTTTTTTTTTCAAAAAAAAATCCTGCTGGTGAGCCCTTGGGTCCAGTGAAAAGTAGATGTGACAAATGGACAGGCTGAGTAAAGAGTCAAAAAGGATTCTTAGATCCAGGTCAAAACGAGCCAACTTGAGTTGGGTAGACCCAAAACTCTTTTTGGTTTAAAAATATTCTTGAATAGTTAGGTGTCAAATATGATTACAAAATTGATATCTTCAGTAATAACCTAGGTTTCTACATTCAGAAGGTTTTTAAGCATAAAAAGTACATTTTGGTAGACTTTCCATGGGTTTCGACACATTTGACCAGTTTGCTTTTAAGCTATTTTTTCGGTAAAAACTAACGACCTTTTTTAGTTTTCCCAGATAGAAATAATACATATTCCAAATCTGAATCAATCCATTCATTAGTGCATGGATCAAAAGCTTAAGAAATAATGTGCTCCTTACTGTGAAAGATCTCGTATCGGTCCCTTCATCTCTGGTTCCTCTTTCTCATACTTAATATATGAAGTGATACTATCATCAGAGAAAGACTCCAGTTCCCTCCTCTTTTGTCCATTATTATCCCTGCTATTTACCATCCTAAAATCCTTCTTTTTTTCTCCTAAATCTTTAGACTTGTGTCGTTTTTTATCTTTTGTGGAAATAGGAACTACTTGTTTCTCATGCTTACGTGGCACATCCCCGTTCACTTTTCTTTTACTGTCTGTGTTGATTGTGCTTGCCCCAGCTTCATTATGTCTACCTTTATTATGTTGCGACCCAGCTTTCACATGATCTACTCTTGATAGTGACTGTCTGCCATTAAACCTTGTGAAATCATCAACATGTTCCTCGGGAATAACCTTTTTAGGCAGGTTTAATGTGTCAATAGGCCTTCCTTTACTTTCATCAAAATTCCAGTAATCTGAACTTGATATGTTCTCTGACTGTTTAAATGAATTATTGTTTCTCTCAAAACGCTTTTCTTCAAGCATATTATCACGAAATTCACCCATTTCTAAATCCGAGTTCTCTCTTAGGAGTGTCGGTCTGCATCCATTTATTGAAGTTGACTTTAATAAGTCAGTGGTAGAATCTTTAATCTGTGATGTTGACAATAACTCAGGTTCCTTGATGTTTTCAATTAAAGCACTGTGTTTCTTCTTATGGGAACCAGAATGTTTGCCTCCAGAATTCTTTGGAGGTCTCCTATCCTTGGAATGGCCATCTTCAGATCGTATTTCTTTGTTTAATTTATGACCTTTTTGCATTAAAAATACATTGTCCCCTTGTGGGCCCCTTTCAGAGAACCGACCAATGTTATCCATGTCAGCAGGAGGTTTTGCCTGTGCATTAAGATCAATTGATATTACGCCTAGTCTTGGGGAATCTGAAGTAGAATTTCCAATAACTTCGTGATTGTTGACATTTTCATAGTCATAATCAGACACGTCACCTACAGTTCGGTTCATCGTTCTGGGCCCATCAGGAGATCTAGATATAGCAGACCGAGCTGTATTCCCTGATTTTAATCTTTTTACATGCTCGTACTCATTAAAAGGCTTCTCATCAGATACCCTTTTGAACGTATTTTTCGATGCAACTTTTTTAGCATGATCATGAACTTCACTCTCTTGATGATGAAGATGATTAATCAAGAGATTAGTGGTCTCATCTGCATACTTGTCCTCGTTGTTATTAGTTACATGCAAACCAACTTCATCATTTTCTCCAAACAAATCTTTTTCAAGATCAATTAAGTCAGAGCCATGACCATCATCTTTTTCATCAGCCATATCATGTGCATATCCTAATTCATGATCCAACGGTTGTAAGTTCTGAGTGGGTTCTTTATCATCGTCACTCATGATATCTACATCTTCATCAGACCCCTGTTTGCTGTTTGCAGAGGCATCACTGTCACTATCACTGCTACTCCCACTCCTACTTCCAACAGGACTTCTGTCACTTTCAGAGTCACTGCTGTCACTTTCACTGTCACTGTCACTTCCGCTCTTGCTAGAGCTAACTGCAGGCTCTTCATTATTGTGAAAAACTGTTTTATCCCTTAATACATCTGGGGAAAGATTATCTATATCAATTCTTTCTGAAGTATCTAAATCTTCATAAGGTTCAGAAAAGTGACGAGATGGTTCTTCAAATTCCTTCACAATACCAGCTTTCAAGAGAGAGCCGGATTCGGGTGCAGCTGTCACTTCTCTGGGGTGATTATTGTTCTCTGGAGAACTGAGAAGAGAAAATGATGCAATATTTATGTAATGTCAGTGTATAGCAAAAATAACCCAGTAATGGTGATACGGTTTAATGCGGGTACAATGTAGATAAGTTTCCTCCAAGTTGGTTTATATCATTTTGACTTTTCTTGAAATTGAAGAGTAGAAACATGATGCCAGTTAAAAAGTCAGAACACATAAAGATACGAGAAATTTATTACTTCAAAGTTCAAACAAATGATACCTTAAAATTTCTTTTTGAACTTGTCAAATTTAAATGTAGAAGATGAAAATGAAAACATTATTACTATTAATTTACTATTGTATCCTTAATCATAAGTCAAATTAAAGCTTAGATATGTGTTTAACCTTCCACTTTCAGATAATGATTTCCTGAAACTTTCTATCTCAGCATCTGATTTCAAAATATATCTTCCTGGAGCTTGGAAAACAGCAATCTGAATGAGATAAAATAATGTTATTCAGCAGGCCACAAAGAACAAAGTATTAAATAATAATTATAGGTTCATCACCATTTGGCGCTTACCTTCTTCAGGATCGGCTCAATTTGCTTCACAGATTTGGGAATGGTTTCTCCAATAGCTTTCTCTAAAGCCTAAAAGATAAGACGAGAATGTCTTAAGGGAAATAGATGGAGAAAAGCCACAGCAAAGTAAGAGCATGGATGCAATTAACATCCAATGGGTTTAAATGTGAGATCCATGCACGAGACGTGATTAACTAATACATTTACATATTATAAAATGATACAAGAAAAAGCTAAAGCTATTTGCTGGAAGATACACAGCATCAATAAGATCATTAATATCTTTCTGAGGTGGCGAATTGGGTGCGGCCTGCGGGTTACATAATGGGGCAAAATGAGTTTGGTTAAAACCATGGTTTAAAAAACGGGTGAGGCGTGCGCCTCGCCTGAGAAAACGTCTCTGAGGCAGCGCCTCATGAGGTTATTTTGTACGTGCGCCTCAGGTGCGCCTCGATTCCGTTCTTTTAAACTTTGGTTAAAACAAGCCATTTTTTGTATGACATGAAACAACTTGGAAAGAGCTGACCCTAAAACGCCTTTTTGCTCATTCAAGAATAGGCCAATTGTTGGAGATAAAATTGTGGACTTCACTGAATTTGCACCTAAGTCCTTGGACTTTAGTTATTTAAGGATGAGATCACTCAATGTTCAAACCTTCAGTGACTCCATATAAAAAGGACTGTTTCTTTATTTTTCAAAATGTTGAAAAAGTATATTCATTCAAAAAGGACTTTCTTGTTAAAAATAAAGTCCATGCACTTCATCATTAAGGCTCAAAAGTTACATGAACTAATTATGCAATACTAAAATCCAGGGACCTGTATAAATTCAGAGAAGTCCATCGGATTTTTTCAGCAATTTTCCTCAAAAGTTATACATAACTAATGGAATAGCTACGCAATAATAATCTAAATCTTTGAATAAAAAAGATTCGGAGGGTTCTACGATGTAAAGATAGACTTTGAAACTTCCAATATGATTCCTTTTAGCTAATATTTGTACTTTGACTAGTGTCAGATAAATAAAAAACAACCCATCAAATCTACCAGCGTGTGCGTGTGTATGGGCCCAAAATGCTACATCTAGAAACCTTCTTACACTTACCTTGAGATTCATTCCATGTGGTTTCTCCTTAAGAAGAGAAATTAACAAACTTTGCAGGTTGGTAGGTTTGTTTCCCACAATTTCGTTGCTCCCTCGTTTGTTCTGTAGAACACCAGAGGTGCTAGCATTCCCTTTACTAGGTGGGGTCAAAGTAGCATCATCTCTGTTTGTATGTGCTCTGTTAAGGTTGTTATTTCTAAGTGGGGACAACGGAACACCAGATTGCTCAGGTGTAAATAGTAGCGGTGAGACTGAAGCCTTGATTTTGGAAGGAGTTGATGAGGAAAATCCAGCTTTCCCCCCAGATTTAGAAGACACTGCTGCAATAGATGTAGGCAAGAAAGAGTAAAATAAACAAAGGTGTTCCAACAAAAATATATATGTAGGTATACAGTTACAAGTTTTCGTTCGAATTGAACCAAGAAGGTGAAAAGCAATCATTTTTTGATACGTAAAATGGTACAGAACCAATCAGTTTTCCTTTAGTTTGTGCCTTAAGCATTTAATGCATAAACCAAGTAGGTGAAAACAATCAGTTATCCAAACAACAAGCACCCTTATTGTTATTGATACATTATCATCACGGTGGTATAAGATGACCCCTTACCTGGAGGAGGTTCAGCTTTCATCTTTTTGAAAGGAGGCTCTTTCTTTTGTTTATATGATCCTCTCCATCCATTATTTACTGCAGCCAGTGAATAAATAAGAAAGTTTAATACAAAGTTTAAAATTCAAACACTAATATATGGTAATCGGTTATATGTAAACATGCAAACTTTTTTTACAAAGCATGAATGAAATTTATCAGATATAATGCACAATGAAGATGCACCAAAAACAAAAGATTATTTCATGATGATGCCTTTGTGTGAGAAATATAAGCCAGGGTGTCTTCTCATTCTGGTGATTGCAAGATGACAAAAGTCAACAAGTTAAAATATTACATTTTGGTCAAAGTAGAAAAGTTGCTGGTTTGAGCATTGAAGAACAATGCAACAAAAACAGCATAGGTCCGTAGGTCGTAAATGAAATCTTCAATACAGTAAACGCAAATGCATGACGCAACTCTTTAAATGGAAAACAGTAAGGTGGCGCTTGGTTGGTAGACAGGAATCATAATGGATATGGGTTTGATAGTATTAGTGGAATGGCAATGGGTATGAATTTCCATACCCAACCACGTTGCAGGTTCGAACTTTGAAGAAAACCCAATTTCAGTTTTCAAGGGTTTCATTTATAGAATTGAAATCATACCCTTAAACCGAACACTGTTTGTATTCCCAGTCCCTCATTCCAAAATCTCACAATCCAAGCACACCCAAAGATAAGGAATTAAGGATGGCAAGCAAATTGGCACAAGTGCCTTTTCTGGATTATAACTCTTAGCAATTAGCGTTAAGTAAAATAAAAATGATCCCCCCTTTACAACAATGACCGCACCAATAAATCCCACAAATAGTAAAGCCATTCGTAGGTTTTGGGGAGGATAGGATGTAGGCACACCTTACCTCTATCCCTAGGGATAGAGAGGCTGCTTACAGAGAGACCCTAGGCTCCAAAACGAACATGCTCAAAATGTATAAATCGACAACTATCAAATAGCAAAGGAAGTGGTGAAAGAGTAATTAAGTAAAAGAGAAACAAATATAGTATCGTGCAACAACATATAGACATAAATGCAGGAATGCAATCACATGCGAAGTCCACCAACAGTGTAGGAAAACCTAAGCCTCCTAAATTCTTGAAATGTGGTCTACAAAGACAATGGTTTAGAAAATAGAAACCAAAACAAGGTCCACAAAGACTCCTAAATTCTTGAATTGTGCCCAAACTAAAGAAATAAAAAGAAATGCATAATATGCAAAGTACATGTGTTAAAGGCAAGGGAAAACAAGTGGTAACCAAAGACAGTGATGACTGAATAAATATGATTGATACCTTCAGCAGCAGCTAAAGCCTTCATTTGAGTCTTCGTAGATGGATTTTTATGATCTAAAACAATGGCTCTGTCAAAAAGATATAAAAATGGTAAGTGTTTCCCTTTCTGAGTCATGATTACTAGAAGTTCAAAAATTGGAAATGTGTTTTTAATTTATAGTGCTAAGGACTATATTTCTAAAAATCATGTATAAACGACATCAAATTAAGTAATGATTATACCTGCCTAACTGTAAGCAATACCTACTCCATATCTCTACCAAACCTTGTAAGTTGTAACTAACTTTGGTGTTCTAGTTGTTCAAAAAAATGGTGTTTTACATAGTGATGAGCTGTTTCCAGTTGAATATTCTGTTTAAAAGAGACAACAAAATATTATAGGTGCTACATTTTCATGTATACTACAATTAATGTTTATATGGTTCTAGCTTATATCGCCCCTTGAGAAAATGAGCACATTTTAGAAGTCACATAACCTGCCAAAATGAGTTCTATCCCAGGCTCTTAAGAAGACGATGCCCAGGAAGTATGTCAATTATAATATATGCTAGATTATGGCAAGTGAAACTATGTTTTCCCTACAGCAATGTTTGGCACTTGGCATTGATTTACCTTTTTGCATTAGTTATAAATGGGCTCGCCAAGACATTAGGTACTAAATATTCATGGGTATGTTTTCCACAGGATAAGTTATTTACTAATGCTACTATTCAAGATGTTAACGCAAAGTTAAAATTCAGTAGAATACGTCGCAATACTAAGGTTAGAAGATTTGCAAGAGAAAGAAAAAAGATGCAACTTTAGTGACCATGATAAGCAGGTTGAAGAAACAAGTACATGCAAGCTACAATAGGGTCAATGATACTGAACAACTTGTAATATATCAAACAAACACAAAAAAGTCACCATCCATCAACTGGACAGCTACACTTAACTCTGTACAGCAAGTAATAAAGGGTTTTTTTAACACTGAACTATGTTGAAATGATACTAATGAGACCTTAATGAGTTCATGGAACACTAAGAAGGACCTCACGACATGTGAATAAGCTACAAATATAAGGATATTCATGAGGCAGGCATTTTGAAAGTGCTGGTTAACAAATCATATGCTGAAACATAGAGGATGAGGCGTATCATGAACGTAAATAACCTAGCAAGTAATTGTATCTACCGTCTACGCAAGGGCAAACTGCAACCTAAATGTATGTTAGGAACATATAATACTGCTCATGTCAAATATGCAACATACGTTCGTGATTTGTGTTTGCGTTCCGCTTCCACCGTTCGACTTTTAACATAGTTCTTAACCGTATCATCTAGTTCACGTTCAACGTTCAACTTTCGCCAAGCACATCCAGATTCAACAAGCAATCCACCGCCATTATCCCCACTGCGGCGTTCTTCATATATGTCACATAGTTCGCCAGTGTCTCGAGACCATTTGAATCTAAATTCCTTACCTCCTACATCAATAACCTGAAACAGTAAAAAAATAAAATAAAAAAGTTTAACTAACAGCACTTGCCACGTCATCAAAATAAAAAAAACCTCATAGCTATTAGCTAAACCTTATGAATGTGATCTAATAATAATAATAATAATAATAATAATAATAATAATAATAATAATAATAATAATAATAATAACATATAAATAAAATAAACCTACATTTCCAGCAGGATTATTAGCAACAGAATCAAATTTAATCCTGGCAGCACCGCCTTGCGCTTCGAGGCGTTTGATTTCTTCAATGAGGTCAGGTGATAGTTTAATAATCATACCAAAGTTAAGAGGATTATTACGAACTAAACTAAACGTTTCATCAGCCGTTGAAACTGTAGCAGGAGTTCCGCTACGGTTACGGTGACCGCCACCGGTAGACTGACGGCGTTGGACGGAAGAAGGTTGGAAGGTAGAGTGGATGTTGTTACGATTGGGTGGACCACCGCCGCGGCCACGGTTGAGCTTGGCGGAACCGCCGTACATTAACGGACGTTAGGTTTTAACGGCGTGGGAATAATAATAATAAACAGAATCAGGGTTGTAATTGTAAACCTGGATACCGTCACAAGGAAAAGATGTGAAAGAATTTTGGGAATTAATTGTTTGATTTGATTTTTTTTGTTTGATTTTTTTTTTTTTTACTTGTGAAAGGAAGAAACGTGAAGAACGTAATCAGGAACGCCGTTAGTTGTGACAAGAGTTAAAAATATCAACATAGATGAGTGATGAGTCATCCTTGACAGCTTCGTTTCTTTTGCCATATTTAATGTTTATCGTTGTTTTAGGTATTTTATTATGGTTGTACGAATATTTTCACTCGCGCTTTGCGGTCGTTGCGTTTTTTACGGTAAATGAAATTTTATTGGGAGAGATAACGTACAAAGTTTCTTAATATAAAAAGTGTAAGAAGCAATTTTAGCCATTAGATTAACAAGATGGTTGGATGCTGATTAAAAACCCTAATCATACTTGGATTAATCTAACTAAGGGTAAATTAGGAAAAAACATTTAAATCTTTTTCAAATCGTAACAACAGAAAATCAATCGAAACAAAATTTTTCAACGATTGAAAATCGATTAAACCAATCTGAATGATTACACAATCAAATTAACAAAAAACATTCGATTACATTGAACGAAAACGGTCTTTCACGGGTAGCTCAGTTGGTGAATAGACCGGGGATCCCTCTTGGGGTCTCAGGTTCGATTCCCACGAGGGACATAATGAGAAATGATGGATGACTCCTGACCTATGGTCACGAGTTTGAGTCCTGATCTCGCTCGGGTTTTAACAATCCTTCACCGTCGTGCCTACGGGCGGGTGAGGGGTTGGGTTTTCCCCGGTTTCGGGAACTGCATGGGCGGGCCTGACTACACCAGTCGCTCGAGGTACGTATGGGCCCTCCATTGGGTTGGTCGTGGAGGTCTGTCCATAGTGTGGGGACTCCCCTGGGTAGTCGGGCAGAAATGTTTGTTGGCCGTTCAAAAAAAAAACAATGAACGAAAACGAAAAAAATTATAAAAACAGAGATTTACACTGGAACCAGTTAATCATACGAAAAACATACAATTATGAATAAACGCTCGTAATAGTTGTCAAATACTTTCGATTTTGTTTCAATAAGTATGATTAAACATAAAAATTAGGTTAAAAAAAGTTGCAGACGAAAGAAGATGAAGTTGGTGAAAACAGAGCCTTTTAAACGCACTAACAAAATTTAAACACACTCATTAAAAAGTTTGGAAGCACTCATTGAAAATTTAGAAGCACTCATTGACAATTTAGAAGCACTCATTTAAAAGTTTGGAAGCACTCATTGAAAATTTGGACGCGCTCATTAAAAAGTTTGGAAACAATCATTGACAATTTAGAAGCACTCATTGAAAATTTGGAAGCACTCTATGAAAATTTGGACGCACTCATTAAAAAGTTTGGACGCACTCGTTAAAAATTTTAAACGCACCTTTGAAAGCTTCTGTACTTTGTGCCCCTGAGGAATGCTTCTGGTCAATTCTTGTGTACAAAGGCGTGTGTGGAGAGGAAATCCTCAAGGAACAATGGAGTCCAGCACTAACAATTTCCAAGGTGCTGCTTTCCATTTGCTCACTGTTAACAGACCCAAACCCTGAGGATCTATTAGTGGATAGAGGAAATTAAAACCCTAATTAATAATAAGAGAGCTTAGAAGATTAAATATTGTCGGATACATAGAAATAGAAGAACTCCAACCCGTGACTAAATATTGTCAATCTCCTGGCTCAGCCAATCGAGAAGCATGTAATGATTCTTCAAAGAATTACTTTTTAATTATTTAAATAAGTCGTAAGACCATGTGTATTTATAGGGAGATGACGATGGTGGTGGTGGTGATGGTGGTCAGATCTCGAAGAAGATAGAATAATCGTTTGCTTCAAAAGGAGGAGGAGATGCAGCAGTTGTACCTTTTTAATCAATCAGGATTGGGTTAGTTGAAGTTAACTATGGTTTAGAGGTGTCAAGTTGTGGTGGCTTTCCTACACTTTGTATGTTAAGGTTCTTTTGTACCATATACTTTCTCAATTTTATTATACACCAACCTAACGAAGCGCTAAGTAAAAACAAACACAAAAACAAAATTCAACTACGTCATATTATTGAGATAAGTACACAAAGTTCGAACATAAATTTATCCAAATAAAAGACAAGCTTTAATGTAGCCCACAAAATTAACTTTAGAGACATTCGTATTATTCAAAGTTTTATCATTCTTGCACTTCAAAATACATCAGCTAGCGACGAGAATTATGACATAAAGAAGAATTCTGAATTTCAAAAAGATCTAGGTCCTTGAAGGCGAATATAATGCGTACATTACACCGACTAGTGATAGAATCTTAAACATTGTTAGCAATATCACTAGAAATCAGAAAATGCTTGTAGAATCATTGTCATCACCGCATAGAACACACATACTCAATTGAAGAGGAATCTTCTTTGGTGCCTAGATATTATGTGAGAATTTATACATATCTGAAAACCCATTGTCACTGTCACTTTTATCCTTCACACCTTTGGTAACAAAATTATTGGATGAATCAATATTCCACCACCATCGGTCATCCCTTGTATTAAATGTGGACGATGACAAAATAAAAAGCAAAGGTGGTCCGCCTCATGTTGTTCCAATACAAGTTTCTTCTACCATCATTTCCATGTGAGCAAGTCGCTCTCTATAGCCAGACAATCTTTAATCGAGCAGTGCTTGACCCATTTGAGCCGTGAATAGAAATTAACCATTTAACCCAATCCAGAAAAATTATATATTGGACCCATATTATAAACAACCAAATATTTTAAATCCTTTAACATAATCATGTGATCAATCATATACATATACATAACAATTAAATCATATGGGGACAAATCATATAATGTCTTAGTTAGAAGAAATTTGTTAAATGACGTATTAAGTATAAGAAGTTTATCAAATGACGTATTAATTAGGAGAACTGGGGGACAATTTAGAAACTATTGCATAATACACGTGTACCCTGCACACCAAAATGTATAGGATGCGTTTAAAAATAAAGAGTAAATTGCAATTGTACCCTCGTCAAATGTATTTTATAGTAATGTAGATAATAAATCAATGTTATCATAATCAGATCGGACATTTAACATGTCTGTTTACCGGTCTGACCAGCGGGTCATTTACATGTCCTATTATGAGACGTTCATCTAATCATCCTAAGCCCAATTGCATAACTACTGACCCATACTAATACCAGTGTAAAGTTAGCCTACATAACCATGCATTCATCGGACTTATGGTACCTAACCCGTTCGCCGTTCATCCATCACCTATTTTCCTTCTCTTTTCCTATTCATCGTTCTCCACAAAACCCACCAATGCTCCTCACAACGTTCTTTTTTTGAACGATCAACTAAAGTATTGCCGGGTACTCTGTACGCGGCCCCCAATGGCCGAAAGGGGCGCCAGACGGCCTCTAGTCCGTACGGACAGAGCCATTCGGCCCACCCGTCTCCTGTTCCAGGGAAAACCCGGCCCACAAACCCGCCCGAAGGCACGACGGTAGTGAACCAGTAAAACCTGGAGGGATCAAGAGTCGAACCCATGACCACAAGGGTCAAGGGTCTCTCCATCACTTCCCAACCACCTACCCCACTACAAGGGTGGGGGTATCCATCACATGCCTCCCGTAGGAATCGAATCCGGCTCCCCCAAAGAGAAAACCAACCCTTTTATCACTAGGCCACATGATCAGGATTCCTCACAACGTTCTTAATTGCAAATCGAAAAGTTTTGATCGAAGTTTGGATCTACATCTCTAGTTCATTGATGGGTTGCGAACGGGCCGGGTCATTTCTTTATCGAACTTTTTAAATAGCCAAACAGGCCCAATCCACAAATAGGACGGTACAAATTAAGATTCCCAATCACCCGTTGCCCTTTTCTCCAAGCAAACATAAACACAAACACAAAAACACACGTCTTTCTCTCCTTCCCTTCCCGCTACCATTCAACCGTGCCAACAATCCGTTTCTCACCGTTATAATATTATGCCGACAGGTATATTATTCCTTTCTTCCTTCAAATTACAGTTTGTTTACACGTTGATTCACGAATCAACCACACCGTTATTCGTCATTCATTTAAAGTAACGCACAATATATAATTGTTTGTTTTTTATTTGAATTATGTTAGTGACTTGCAGTTATTGAATTTTGTATGTGTTTTAATTACTTCATTAGATTGACCTTCACATATTTTCATTTGGAATCAGTTTAAAAGATTCAAAATAGTATTGTCTGATGGAAAATGAGTGTGTTTCGGTTATCCATACTGCATCGGTTTTAACTGAAGCATTGTCACCGGTTCTAGTTTTGATTGGCTCTGACCTGGTTATGAGACCTGCATCAGTTTACAAATATATATATGATTAGTAAATGCTGAGTTGTTTAAATAGGAGTAATTGAGCTTTGGAATCTTAGGCTAGTCCTTATTCACTTTACCGAGGGCATTTCTTTCTTTCGGTGTTATATAATTGCGGGGTGAGGTTATTATTTACTTGTTTTGGTGTTTGTTGGTCACACTTGCACCTAGCAGAATGGGACTTCCAAAAGATTGCATATTCTAGATAGATGTACATTTTAAAATAAACTGTCAAATATTGTAGGCATACTCTCTCTTCCTTGATGCTTGGCCGATTGTTCTTTCATGGTGTACTATCAATTTTTTCTGCTTATATGATTGTATGTGGGCCGTTTTACCATAGGTATCAAAAGCGTGAGGCGCACTCAAGGTGCTTAGGCTCCGCCTGTGGCCTAGGCAAGAAGCGCAAAAAAAAGTGCGGGCCTGAGAGAAAAAAAGCGCAAATAAAAAAAATTAAAAATCACCAAATCATTATAAATAACAATCATCTTATAATAAAATATAAATATAAACTAATTGATTTAGCCATACCTGCTAAAAGAATTAACACGCCTTTGATAACTATGTAGTAGACAAAATCAGTTGGCGGTAGATCAATGAGTTGAGGTGTTTATATATTGAAGAATAATTGCAGCTCATATGATACTTCCATAGGGAATAACTTCACTGTAGCTTGCTTAAGTTAATCTTTAGAAGGTATATTTTGACTCTTGTCATTCATATGTACTTATCACAGTGATTGTAAAATGGCAAAAGGAGCTATACCCGGGAGTTGAGATAGATACTACCCAGCCCCCGTATGTTTTCAAATGTCAGCTGTATGACCTCACAGGGGTACCTCCTGAAAGGCAAAAGATAATGGTAAAAGGTGGAATATTGAAGGTAATCCCATGTTTCTACATGTCATAATATTCTCTAGGTTCTTTGGCTATGCAATATAAAGCGATCTACTATTTAAAGTCTCATAATTTCCCTATCTTTTTCTGTAAACCAGGATGACTCTGATTGGTCCAAGCTGGGGATAAAAGAGGTGAATGGTTTTTTATTACATTTGACAGTTGGTTGTTCTGTACTCTTGAAATTAGTGGTAAATGTTATTTTAATTATGTGTAGGGTCAAAAATTAATGATGGTGGGAACTGCTGATGAGATTGTAAAGGCTCCGGAGAAGCTAAGCAGTTAATATCACCGATATATCTGCTATATCGGTCCGATATATCGGTTATCGGTCCTCAACCGATATATTGATACCGATATTTTGACCGATATTTTCTACCGATATTATCGGTGATATTGACCGATATTTGACCGATATCTTACCGATATTTGACCGATATATCACCGATATTCCCGATATCGGTATCTTTCTTATTAGTTCTTCTATTTGTCTTGCTTCTTATTGATGTTGTTAGTGTTTTAAGTCTTAATTGTTAATTGTCAGTGTTAAATATTAGTGTTTAAAGTCTTAATAAGTTCCTACTAGCTACAATTGTTATGGTTTTGCATGTTGCAAGAGGTCAATTTGTTAATTGTAGGAGATTATATTTAATTGTTAGTGTTAAACCTCTATATATATATATGGATTTTGCATGATATAAAATTACCGATATCCCACCGATATCTCACCGCGAAAACCAATATATCAAATATCGGTCCCCGACCGATAACCGATATTTTCCGACATTAACTGCTTAGCGGAGAAGGGCCCTGTGTTCGTGGAGGACCTTCCAGAAGAAGAACAAGTAGTTGCTGTGGTAAGGTTCTTGACATAAATCTTTCACATATAAAATTCATATTTGGTGTATGTGTTTGCCAGAACCATCTCGTGGAGTAACTAGTCTATGAATCTTGTTGTTTAGGTCTGTATATTGAACCAGTTGAGCTGTAGCAAACACATTATTTTCTTTTGTTACCCAATTTTGTATTTCACATATACAAGGCGACCAACTTGCCAGATATGACATATGTTTCAGCTTTTGCATTGCACATATGTTTGCTACAAGCATGACTCAAATCTCATTATTAGGCTTACTTTGACATTTTAAAACACTTGTTTTTATAAAAAAAGTTGTATATAGACTTCCGAGTTTTCAAGTTCTATGTCTTGCCTAGTTTATTATTTGATAGATACTGATTATTTATGTTATTTCCTAACCTACGTTTTATTAAATCTTTTGTAGGGCCATTCTGCTGGATTATTTAATCTTGGAAATACCTGCTACATGAATTCTACAATGCAATGTCTGCATTCAGTTCCAGAGCTTAAATCCGCATTGATCGAGTGAGTTATTGTTCTGTGCAAGGGCTATGACGATCTATGAAAGTGTTTAGCTTCCAGATGCTGTTTTTCTATGTCTTTTTTTATGCTATAGTTTTCTTCTTATGTTATTCAGATGGAATCCTTTAATCAGTTGACTAGCTTTTTATTCATTCTCCATGGAATTCATCTATTCTTTTATGAAGAAAGTAGTAAATGCTTACCGACATCAAATTTGTTCATTTCTTATTGCTTAGGTATCCGCAGTCTGGCAGAAGCAATGATTTGGACCAGTCTTCTCATCTCTTGACTGTTGCAACACGAGACTTATTTAATGAGCTTGATAAGAATGTCAAGCCAGTTGCACCAATGCAGTTTTGGATGGTACATTTTCCCCTTACTTGCATAGTATAACTGTGACAGTTACTTTATGAAGATAATGATAAACACACCTTGATAGTACCAATATTGCTAAAAGTCAGCAAAACACTCATTACTTGGAAGATCTTGTTCAGCACATTCTTATTCTAAGGAAGGTGATTTATATACCACCAAGGGTGATGTGCGCATCACTACAATTTGCCTTTAAATCACCCAAACTGCTATTTTTACGTCCTTTCTTACTATGTGAGTGTAAAACTGGACAAAGCATGTACATCGAACTATTGGACATAGACTTTTCATCTCAGTCTGTTATGCTTGTGTTTAGTGCATTTCTTTTTCTCATAAAGTTCTGAAAAGTATTTTATCTGTGGCACATCATGTATGATTGTAGGTATTGCGAAAAAAGTATCCGCAATTTGGGCAGCTGCACAATGGATCATTCATGCAACAGGTTTTTTTTTTATACCATCCAGTTATGATTATTTTTTTAATATTATTTTATGCTTTTGAGTTTTGATAATTAATACCTTTTGATAACTGTCAGGATGCTGAAGAATGCTGGACGCAGATCTTGTACACTCTTTCTCAGGCCCTTAGATCACCTAGTACTAGGTATTTTGATATTCTTTTGGCTGTTGATAAAAATCAGTCATGACTATCTTTTTTGTTACAGAGAACGCTTGGCAGAACATGACTGATTTTAATATGGAGTGTTTTGTGTTCTAGCTAAATATTAACTGCTATCCTCATTTAATATGCAGCTCAAATCTTGATACGGTGAAAGAACTTTTCGGCATCGACCTTGTCAGCAGGTACTTGTTGGTTCTATTTAATATGAACATATTAGTCATGCATAAAACCAATTTGTAGGACTGATTTCAGTTCTTGTTCTAATAATATGTTCCAAACCCTTCATAGTTGTGTGTGTGTTTTCTTTCTCTGTGCACCAAATCTTTGATTCTGGACAAGATATAGAACGGGTTAAAACTAAATTATTAGTTTCATATATATTCTTAGAAAGATCAACAGTTTGTTTTTCTCTCCACAGAACTCATAGTGTCATCAAATTTACATTTCCAAAACACTGAAAGTCTCAAAATGGTCTCTTTGTTTATATAGTAAATCAGGGTGTTATAAGTAACTACTAAAGTATAATAGCATATATGGGATGGGTACATGCACTTTTTTTTAGTGTTTTGTTTTCAATAGTTGAAAACAATATTATGACATTTGGAATAGGGAGTACAAAGTTTTAAATGTTTAGAATGGTATAAACGATTTTTTTCCAAGTGAACTAATTACGAATAGTTTTCTTATTATATGGTTGAAAGTATGTTGGTTTTTTTTAATAGTATGTTGCTGTGTAGGGTGCATTGTGCGGAAAGTGGTGAAGAAAGTACAGAGGCCGAAACAATTTATTCTCTTAAATGCCACATATCACATGAGGTGAATCATTTGCATGAGGGGCTGAAGCATGTAAGTTCTACTATAAAGTGATTACATTTGCGAGATCTTTGTCTTTAATCTCTTATCTTTGTCACAAATTGTTAAGGATGTCATCAATTAATCTTGCTTTCTTGTGGTTATTTGCATTCTTCTAGTTCTAGCAATGTTGGCCTATCTTATGAATTGATTATTCATTATTGTCAACCACTTGACCAATAACCTAATTAACAATGAAAAGGGGGGGAGGGGGGGATGATTCTTATGTGTGCATGACAGCGTGCGTGTGTGCAAAACCATAAATATGTTAGGAACTGCTTTGATTTTAGTAGTATTTTGATGATGCCATGATGGTCACTTTTTTTATCACTTTATAACCATCATCTTTTATAGGTATCATGTCATTGAGCTGCATCTGATTAAAAACCTGCTCAAACGATGTACTGATTGTGTTATTTCTTGCAGGGGCTGAAATCCGAGCTAGAGAAGGCTTCTCCTTCTTTGGGACGCAGTGCAGTTTACTTGAAGGATTCTCGCATTAATGGACTGCCAAAGTAACAGCTCTCTCTCTCTCTCTATATTTTTTTAACTGGTCAAAATCTAACATGTATGATTAGAAAAGATTTGTCGACCTATCTTAAAACCAGTTATTTTACATGCAAGGTACTTGACTATTCAGTTTGTACGGTTTTTCTGGAAGAGGGAATCTAACCAGAAAGCAAAGATTTTGAGGGTAATAAACTTATCTCTCTAAACAAACTTACATAGTAAGAATGCTGATATTTCATTAGGAATGTATACGCACAATTCGTTGTGAAAAGTGCATTGTTTTTGCATCAAATTTTATTTCACAACAATTTGTGCACCAATTTGAACCTAAGTAGCTTCTTTACACTATACTTTCTATCAAATTATTATATTTATAAAATTAATTTATATTTTACCATAGTTTAAGAAAACGGCCGAAGCTTGCACCTAAAGGCGAGGCACAGAGAAAACGTGTCTTACGCCTCTTTAAGGACCGAGGCGGTAAGAAAATGTGCGCCTCATGGGGTTATGTGTGTTTTTGATGTTTTGAACTTTTTCCCAAGAGAATTTTTTATATTCTCTTACCACCGGTCAGTATAACGAAAATAACTAAAAGACACTAATTATTTAACAAACTGATAATAGATCTTAATTTAACAATTCTAAATGCATAGTAAAGTAATTGAATTTCATATTCAATATTTGGCTGGTTTTAAAGATCTCAATGATATTATTTTAGTGTTATATTGTGTTGAAATTAGTCTTTATTCTTATTTTAATTATTTAACAATCATAAAAATTACTCAATATCATATGAGGGGATAAATTACAAGTGAAAGATTGAGTAGAAAACACCTATAGAAATTTGGTAATTTGGTAAAGTGAATAATATTACACAATTGATGTCGTGGTTGGAGAAGTTTTTTTACACCAAAACACGAAGTTTAGTGTTTTGGTGCATATATTGAGATGGTCTTTTGAAGACAAAAGGCCAAACTCTTGGCTCTTAATTTGAGTCATTTGAGTACTATTGTTTGTGATTTCACCGAGTCAAAGTTTATTGACTATCTGCATGCTTGATTTTTTCAGAAAGTGGATTATCCGTTGGAACTAGATATATTTGATCTTTGTTCAGATGATCTTCGCAAAAAGCTGGAAACTCCTCGTCAGGTTTGTAACTCTGTTATTATGTGCTGCAGTACTGCGATTAGATGCCTCTAAAATGATCATATGCCACAGTAGATGCCTCTTACCATGTACATATACCCTAAAATGAAATACAAGATGGCAAAATCAGAAAAAATAAATAAATGACCGGCCACCTGTTGAAACAGTCAGCTGTTTCAATGGTAATAAAATGCAACTCAGTTGCTAAAATCGGTAATAACATATAAGCTTATTCTATTTTGCGCCTATTTTAACGTTAGGTAAAAGTGTATGGTTTGTTTCTAATTCTTGCAGTTTACTCTTGTTTTAATATTGTCAATGTGGTTTTAAATCTTTAATTGTCTTGTTTGTTTCAACACTTTCTTGGATGTTAGTTTATTATTAGTTTTGGATGTTCATATAATTAATCTGGGTTCAACTTTTGATGTATCTAGATGTTAAGAGACGAGGATGGTAGAAAGGCTGGTTTGAAACTTAAACAAAAGGGGTCTGCTTCAGTGGACAGTGATGTAAAGATGTCTGATGCCGAGGTATTTAGATTAGGTTACGGTTTATGTAAATGCGGTAATTCTCGCAATCACACGAATGGACTGCACAGATTTTTTTTTTCTTAATTTACCCAGGGACCATCAAATGAAAGTGGAGAGTCATCTAAAGCTACCTCAAAAGAAGGTTGATTTCTATAGATTTTTAATTTTAGTAGACGTGGCTTTCGACCCATATACTTATGGATGTGATTCAATTCGGTTGTGCTTGACCTCTAACGGGTCAAATGGGTGAAGTAAGGTGAAATTGCCAAATGGGTCAAATGGTTTGAAAGTCTCATAAAGTGTATTTTTGACTACTTTCAATATAGGTCATAGTTGGCAAAATCGGTGGTCGCTCAGGTTTGGTTAACCTGAAAAATATTGTATCAATAATAATTTATTTTTTTCTTAATAATATTATTCAGGAGGTTTTATACTTTTATGCAATAAAAAAGGTACCATTACAGTGATTGTACTTATTGGACATTGTTTTTAAACTTCTGAGACCAATTAGAGACATGACAAACCAAGCTGACCCATTCATAAGTATATGAGTTGACATTGACACTTCTAATTTCCAGTGCATTCTCTTCAACTGTTCTATTAAAATGTTCTTTTATTATTAATTTTATTGAAATAATGTAGTTTTAGCATCATACCTTACACATTAGTTCTTTTTGAAAGAAGTTAATCATGTAGACACTGGACAGAATGTGTTCCGGGTAATACAAAGTTCTGTTTTGTCCCAAACCTGTTACCCAGCTTTTGCCATATTGCAACCTTGACTAGCATCTTTTTCCGTCATACAGTCATATTATTTTTGGTCATTATACTGTTAAGATTCATTTGTATTTGATTATTATATGTTTCAGGTGTTGCCTCTGCTAAGAATGTCCAGTTGACTGGAGTGTATGATTTGGTGGCTGTGCTGACGCATAAAGGCAGAAGTGCAGATTCAGGCCATTATGTTGCTTGGGTCAAACAAGAAAATGGTCAGTACTTGTTGTCTTTTTACAATTTTATTATCACTCTATTTCAAATTGTTTGACGGTAGTTTTATACTAATTTGCTTTACTCTCGTTAAACAAAACTAATGATTGATATCAATATAGGGAAATGGATTCAGTTCGATGACGATAATCCAATCCCACAAAGGGAAGAAGATATAACAAAACTTTCTGGAGGAGGTATAGATAATAATTGATCATTTTGTTAGTTCACAAAAAAGATAAAAAAATCGGAAGGCGTATGCAAATTTGACGCTATATTTTTATTTTCCTGGACAAAAAACTATTTTGGTCCTAATCCGTTAGACCCATGTATGCTATGCTACATGTTCAATTGTTTGATTAACCAACTCTTTTGTTGTAACAGGCGATTGGCATATGGCTTACATCTGCATGTACAAGGCTCGCACCATTCCCATGTGATGTAATTGTATTCTGTTATAATTGTGTAACTTGATTACGGAACAGTGATTTAGTTCACACCAATTTAGAACACAGTGAGGAACTAATGAACGATTTCGATTTCACAATTGTGTTTGATTATGTGCTTTTAGTTTTGTTTAGTGAAATGGAAAATATATGCATCTTGTTGTACAATACCTAGTATATGATATGCAATAGACAAGTAAAATTTATGGTAAATGAGTAATGCAAAAAAAAAAAAAAAAAAAAAAAAAAAGAAGACATGTCACGTTTCCAACCGTTTTGTTCAAGTTGGATTAACGGTTTAATAACAGAGAAAAGTATCATACTTTCTTCTTATTATGTACAACATACATGCCACCTTTCCGCATGTTTCTAACTTATTTTTTCCAATGTTAAAGTTCTTTTTCAAGTATAGCATTCTAGACAAGTTTTAAAATAATATAGCAAAATTGGGTTAAAGTAAATTTTTTATGTTTTTTTTGGGTCATGTTAGGGAACAATTCCTTAATATGTTCAGTGACATTTTTGAAAAAAAAAAAAAAAAGAGAGAGAGAGAAATGAAAATTAACCTTTTTTTCTTTTATTATACTTTGCCATTAATTATGTTAAGTGACTTTTTTTTTTAGAAAAGTGAGAAGACATGTTTTTTGGTCGATGTAAATCGCATGCCAACATTTGTCGTATCAAGTGTAAGTATCCTACAAAATGAACCGATAACGACGGTAACCCTGCTTAGCGTGGGTATTCTTCCTAGTCCATTATAAAATACAAAAAAAAAGTGTTGAATCAACGTATCCCTACTTGACTCATTCATGCTTATATATCTGGTTGGACCCTTTATTCCAAACATCCATTTTGTCACTATAAACATTAAGAAATGGAGTTATGTGAGTAAGATTTACAGACATTCCTTTTGTAGGAAATGTTAAATCCTTTTTATTGTAATTTGTAACTAACAATCATATCTTTCAAAAAATACTTAGTCAAACACATCTACCGATACTCAAAGTTCACATAAATGATAAGACCTTAAAGTCACCACTAATGATAGAAATGTGAATATAGATATGCATCTGCGACTTATAGTTTTAAAAATCATAGTAGAATTTAGTTGACAATCATATTGTCTTATCTTAGACATGGTGGGGTAATCCTCATTCAACGTACAAATGTCAATATAATTGACAATCAAAACTTTAAACTCACTAGTGATCTATCATCAGTTTTGTCCGAACCAACATGATCCGCCCGGAAGATGATTATCTGTCCGGATCAAAGTGATCCGGACAATGATTACCGTGCCTTTAAAAATCTTAAGCGTGGTTCGGATGGCGCTCCCCACCATTTAGGGCATCTTCAATGCAAGAGGGAATCCAAAATCTAGACCCGTCACCTAAAGCACGCCACATCATTCCAGACTTCAACCTTAAAAAATTACGCTTACAACTTTTCATCCAAAGCTAAATCTTTCTAAACCTTCAACTCACACTCCATTTTTACATTAATAATTAAAAAACCATGTGTGTGTAGAACGGATCAAAGTTTGACACTTCGGTTCTGTTTGTTTTTTAAAAGGAAAAAGGTATGCAGTCTGCGGACCGTCCGCACATATCTACAGGAGAAGAGGTGGACCAAAGGTCTACAATCTGCAGACCCAAACGTCTGTACCGCGCCGCACCGCAGACAAAAGAAATCAGAAATACTTCTGAAAAAAAAAACAAACACCACCTTCACCTCCTTGGATGCATACATGGGTTTGGAATGCGTGATTTGAAATCCCGGATAGATCCAAATGGTGCATTATTACAAAAACTAAAATAACATTATCCACAATAAAAACATATCCATACATATAATTACGATTCATTTATATCTTCTTCACAACTTGATGTAACATTAACAACATAAGCCCATAATCAACTAGGACAGACAAAATCATCTATCATCTATATATATATATTCTTACAGTCTCTAAATATTTTAATAAAAATATCCAAATCTAACGTAAGTTAGAACCTGATGTAAAAATCGAAAGATTAGGCCACACATCTCCACTTGATTCACCATCACCATCACCATCTTTATGATTATTATTATTATTATTATTATTATTATTATTATTATTATTATTATTATTATTATTATTATTATTCATACTCAAAAAGTTCACCTGAAACAGACCGCTCTTATCCAAATCCTTCTTCTCAGACTCAGAAACAGAATCATCATCATGAGCAGCAGCAGCAGCAGGAGCAGGACGTTTATTAGGTGAGGATCGTTTATTGGGTTTACGAGTGCCGCCACCGATGGGGATTTTACGGAGAGTTCCGCCTTTGGTCCAATAACGTCGACAGTTTTTACAATAGTGACGTGGCTGGGAGAGGTTGTAGTTGTTGTAGTAGCAGAATTTTGTGTTGTTTGAATCGCATCTGGGACAGTTTAGATGCTCGTGTTCTGGAAATTGGAGGCTTATGTTGTTGCTGTTGTTGTTGATCATGGTGGATGAATATGGTAAAGGATTTTGATGCATTTTTTTGGATGGGAATGAATATTATTATTGTTGATGAAATTGGGGATTTTTTTTTTTTTTTTTTTAAAAGATGATGGGGAGATATTTGAGGGGATTGGGGTAATATGATTTTGACTTTTATAAAAGTCTTTATCATCCTATGGGCTATGGGAATAAATGGGATGTGTCACATGACTTGGGTGGGAGTCAAATTATTATTATTATACCATGGTCGACATTTTTTTTTTTTTTAAACGGCAAAATGAAACTTTTATTCAAAGCTAACAAGGCGCTAGCAAACAATCCGAGAACACACAGACCGAAGAACAAAAAAAAAAAAACGACCGACAGGTCGACATTTTAAGTGATAATTTGTCAATAAATGCATGTTGATCTTCGAAAAATTCCAAATAAAAACGTGAGATTCATGATGATGGATTGGTTGGTTGCTTGGATGGATAAGATAAAAAATTGTTTGGTTTGAAAATAATTTGAACATATAAAGTTTAGGAAAAAGGATGTCAGATTGTTGATCGTTAATAGACATATGTGGTATTTATCGATGTCATGTGTTAACACATTAGGCATATTTCACATCGTTATGTTCTGTTTTGTTGTATATGCATAAGAGATGCTTAGCCATAAAAATGCTATGTGTTAGTTATCTCTATAACGCGTTTTAAGCTTAATAGTAGTGGATGAGAAGGGAATTTTACAATTAAGCGTGACATTCTGAGATATATTTAGTGAAATACTTAAAATGTATAAAATGTACAAATAGTTAAATCTACTTAAAGAATATTTGGAAGTCTGTGTTAAAGTAATTATTGTAGCGTTTAACGTTTAAAATCAAAAAGTTAGTGGTAACGTAATTAGTAAACTATGTAATTTTACACCTATCCTAAAAAGTCGCTTACGTGACAATAAATATTAGTTATCAAAACAAAACTATTTTAACTATGAAAAGTCAAAATCAGTTTTTGTTTATGCTACAAAATTTATTTGTATAACTTAGATATTTAATAATAAAATGCACATCATCATGCACAAAATCCCAATATGTAGAATCTTTGAATATATGTTAAAAAAAGCCCATCCTCTCCACAAGGGACTCGCAAACTATATATAAAAGGGGTTGTCATCTGTCCTTACCCAACCCCTTATGTAATCGGCCGGCTAAAAAGATATGGTATTTATATTTATATGACAAAAAGATTTGCTCTGAGTCTGAGGATTTTTTTTTCTGGTATTGTTAATATTTTATTATAAAATAGTGACGGGACTAAGAATCCGGATGATTAAACGGGTCGGATAATAACAACAAACAAGTAATATTAACAATATTTATGCCACTAAAAAACTTCAATATAAGTAATCACAATAGTAAATTGAGTAAACAATACATTTTTCCCTTTTATTATACAACGAGTTAACGCTACCCCGCGCGTTGCGGCGGGATGTTGTGAAAAATAAGATCAAATATGTACCAAATTTTTATATGTTTTTCCGTTACATACAATTTAACAAATGATTATTTGTATATATACCAAATTGATTAATTTGAATTATTAACAAATAATTTGGATCAAATCAGAATGTATACTTTGGAACTAATCGATTGAGAAATCTGAAAGACGAAGTGTGGATTTGTATGGGATTAGGGTTTCAGAATTGCTGGTGATAATGAAAGTATGATAGATTTATATTTGGTTACTAATAATTAAGATGAGATTAAAACACAAACAATTCAGCTAAGACCTTCTGTAGTGGAGAAGCAATATAGCGCCCCCTCTCCTTTTTTATTGGCTAAAATTTAGTGGCACACCCCCCCAAAAAAAAGTTGGCCTTATACATATAGCGTCTGACACCCATTTTTTCAATTTTAAAGCAATATAGCGCCCCATAAAGCCCCCCTGTAGCGGTGTTTGGGCGCTATTTTCCAATTTCAAGCCCCAATAACGCCCCACTACACATGGTCTAATTCTCTAAAATTCATATTCCTTACGTCATATTTTGTCTTACCGATACTGATTTTGTCGAACATTTGGTTCGCCGCAGTAAAGTAAAATAAATCTTGTAAAAATAATTTAAGCTAATAGTTATAGTGATAATAATAGGATGAAGAACACTATTAATAAAAAATAATAATTATTATTATTATAAAAGGTTATGAACATGAAATTGTTCAATAGATTTGTTGTGGCGGGTTATTGATTATTATTATTATTATTGGGTTAGAATCAAATAAACAGTGAAAGAAAAATGGGAAGTCATAAGAAGGGTATCAAACGGACTCTGATTGAATTTATTCAAGCGGCATTGGAACCGTCTCATCGAACCCTACGATCTTAGTTTTTAGGTTTTCCCTTTTTTTGGATTTTTACCTTGTAGTTTAAGAATTTACCTTATATCATTGTGTCTTTTATGTAACATTATGTCTTTTTTTATTTTCATCATTGTGTCTTTTTTCTTCAGCATTGTGTTATATTTTTTTGCATTGTGTTATATTTTGTGGCTAATTGTGTCATATTTTTATGATCTATTGTGTTTTTTATATCCTTCTCACCCTTCTCATTTTTGTTACAGTGTGTAGAATAACTTGACCCATATATTATTATTTTAAAAAAGAAACATATTTTTGTTGTTTTGTTCATAACCTATAATATTACCAGGCTAAATCAACTTACATAATATTAAACATAATAATAATCATGAATATATATAATAATAAGTTATTATTATTACATATTGTTGATTTAATAGGTATTTAATAGGTATGTTATTATTAATAACATACCTATTAAACCAACAATTACCTAATAGAAATGTTTTGTGACATGAAAATGTTTTGGGGTTGGGATAAATCAGAAGAAACAAAACATAACACCATGTGTAATGGGCATTATAGGGGCATGAATAAGCATGATAATGCCCCAACACCATCCCCTTGAGCATTATGAGGGTGAGACATTTCTAGTATAATGTCAAAATAGGATAAAAAATATGGATAGTAATAATTAAAAAGGGTATTAAGTAGCTCTAACCATTACACATTTATTTGAAGGACATTATAGTAATGATGTGGTGAAAAATGCTCCCTAAAAAGCATGAACCGTTTACCTATGGTCTAAAAAGTTAACTAAATATGGTAACATTTTCAATATAAATAAACATGTGTTCTGCTCAGAATTTGATTCAAAATAGTTTTTGAAATATATTTATAAATTACTTTAAACATATACAATTACGGTTTCATAGGCTGTTTCTTTTTCTGTAACATCCCTGTTATTTTCATTTTGACTTTTCTTAAAGAACCGGTGTATACTCCGGCGACAGACACAAACATATTCTTTCAACACATTTATGATTTAACACCTTTGTCTTTCTAAAACACTATCATCAATTATCTCTGCAAATGTTATGATGAATCTATAGAGAAATATTTACCCACGCAGATATATAACTAAATATTTATGTAACCTACCTTTCCGATGCGCTCGAAAGTTGTTTCCACCCACTCCCTCCCAACAGTTCATCGCCAGAGCACCTACGCGCTCGCACACGCGTCGCCGGAAAACCAACGCTATCGTCATCATATCTTCCACTGCCACCACCACCCGTCTGTAGCATTTCTACATCATTTCGGCAAAGCAAAAACGATAGAAGAGTATAGAAGACATACCAATATGATAAGAAATTCTCGATCGGAAGTTGGGAATTTAGAAGAATAACAGTGGATTAATGTGTCGTAGGGAAAAAGTTAGTAAATAAATACGTACGGTGGTAAAATAGAATTGGGGAAACGATGTGACGGATGTTACTGGGGAAAAAGAACGGTGTGACGGAAGTTGGTGGGGAAAATATAAAGCCGCATAATTTGTTAACGGAAACTGCCAGCCGTGAAATTGGGGTAACAAAGGGTAAAGCGGGAAAACGGTAAAGACGTTTGTTTTTTTAACGGAAGTTAACTAAGCGTTAAGTTAGTATTTGTATTTATATGTAATATCCATGTTTAGTATTTGTTAAGTTTTGAAAACGTCTGATCGAATTAGGGGCTGTTTGATAGCCTCTTAATGACCATTCAGAGGCTACCTCTTAATAGTTCATAACCTCTGAATGATTAAGAGGTAGCCTTAAGTCTGAATGGTTAAGAGGCAACCATTAAGATGTTACCTCTTACCATTCATATTTAAGATTATATCTTAACCATTAAGAGATTATGAACCATTCAGATGTAGCCTCTTAATGACTATTCAGAGGCTACCAAACAGCCCTTTAGTTATTGTAGGGTTAAGGACCCAAAAGAGAAAATTGCTCGAATGGTCCCTGTGGTTTACACTTTTTTCACCTATAGTCCCTAACTTTTCAAAATTACAGAGCTAGTCCTGAAACAGTGAACTTTTTTAACTCGGATAGTCCCTGAGGCTAACAGACGTTAACTCCAGACGTTAAGTCACCTCACGTGCTCAACACGTGAGGGTATTTTCGTCATTTTATGTTTGAAATGGCATTATTTATAATTTCTGAATTATTCTCTCCTCAAACCTAACGTCTCTCTCTCTCTCTGTGTGTACAGTGACGAAGTCGAATCACCATCAACAATGGTGATTTGTGATTGTGGACAACAGGCAAGGATTCTCACATCTTGGACCGATCTAAACCCAGGCCGACGCTTCTACTGTTGTCCAACCACGGTAATTTGTTCTATTCGATTACAATTTTAAAAATATAGATCAAAATCGATTTTCTAACATCATCAGCTTAATGGGGTTTCTAGAACCCTAATTGCAGAAGATTTTTAGGCTGGGTTGACCCCCCTATGTGCAGACGTTCTGTTTCAATCATTCCTGGGCTACTAAGACACAGAAACCAAGTGGAGGCTGAAGTTGCCCAACTGCAAAGTATGAACAGGCTGAAGACCAAGATAATAATTGTATTGGTTATAATATTAGGGTTTGTATTGTTTGGATAATATGTAATAGGTAGGTCTAGGAATGATGTTATGTATGGATGTTCTATCTTGGTGATTTTTGACCCATTAACCAAGTTATGTATTAGGATGGTGATTCGACTTCGTCACTGTACACACAGAGAGAGAGAGAGAGACGTTAGGTTTGAGGAGAGAATAATTCAGAAATTATAAATAATGCCATTTCAAACATAAAATGACGAAAATACCCTCACGTGTTGAGCACGTGAGGTGACTTAACGTCTGGAGTTAACGTCTGTTAGCCTCAGGGACTATCCGAGTTAAAAAAGTTCACTGTTTCAGGACTAGCTCTGTAATTTTGAAAAGTTAGGGACTATAGGTGAAAAAAGTGTAAACCACAGGGACCATTCGAGCAATTTTCTCGACCCAAAATTAATAAGTATATTTGATAGTAAAAGTGGATAAAAAGTCAACAAAACTAAATCTATAATAAAGCAAGTAAAATCCTTTTTTTGTAGCGTTTAAGAAAAAAATAAAAACAAAAGAAGTGGCATCGACATGGCCCTTTCATGCTGATGCCCTTCAAAACTTCATGTTTTTGTCGGCATCTTTCAATTCTATATATATTTAACGGTTAGGTCATTTGAACAGTAAAAGGGTAACTTCGTCATTTTCTTTTCTCTAAATGGGTATTCCGGTCATTTTCCGTGTGCTTCCTCCTTCACCTCCACGCTTCCTCTCCGCCTCTTCTACCTCTCCCTTCCTCCATCACCGCCTCACCTGACTCCCTTCCTCTTCACCTCCCAACGCCGACTCCCTCTTTCTTCCTGGGTTTCTCACCATGTCTGTCGACAACCTCTGTCGATGACGGTGGATCCGTTATCATAAGGGCCCGATTTACGCGGCTTTGCTTTAAGATGGCAGAACGTTTTTGAGGATGACTATGTTTAGTCCGTCTCTCTGAACCCTAATCAGTGGCGTTTTCATTGATTTGGATTTTTCCCTTTATTCAAAGTAGATAAAGGTGGGACTAATAAGATGGTTAAGGATAAGGATAAAGAGGAGAAGGTTGTTAGTGAGTCTGTTAAGAGATGTGAGGTTGTTGTGAAGAGTGGTTGGTTTAATAAGGTGTTGAATGTTTGGTCTGATGATGCGAAGGCTGCGTTTACGGCTTTGAGTGTCAGTATATTGTTTAGGTCGCAGTTGGCGGAGCCGAGGTCGATTCCTTCGGCATCTATGAGTCCTACTCTTGATGTTGGTGATCGGATTTTGGCTGCGAAGGTATAATTTTAGTTTGATGATTGGTGATTTGTGTGTTAATTAAGTGTGATGTGTGTTGATAATTGGTTTTCGTGGATGATATATGGTTACATTGAGCTTATTAATGTTTTAATTCACTTGATGTATATGAGAACTTGTTTCTTTTAAAGATATACATAAGTGGTTGTGTCTAGATTTGCATATATGTCAAAGTAATTGGTGATTTGTGGTTCATTTGATGGATTTGAAGGTGCTGTCAGGTAGTGTTTTCATTTGCTGATATGTAAAAATAAATGGTGATCTATTTTTTTTTTTTTAAGGTGTTATCAGGTAGTTGTGTTTTCATTTGCTAATATGTAAAAGTAAATGGTGTTTTGTGGTTTCATGTGATGGATCTTAAGGTGTGATCAAGTGATTGTTAGTTTGATTTAATGATCCGTCAAAGTAAATGGTGATTTGTGGTTTCATTTGATGGATCTCAAGCTATGTTTTAAAAAGCACGTTTGAGCGCAAAGCGCACCTACGCGCAAATCCGTGCGCCTTATATAACCTTAGGCGAGTAGTGTACGAAAAGCGCAAGAAAAGCGCATGAAAAGCGCAAAAAGCGCACGAAAAAAAAAGCGAGAAAAGCGCCCTATTTGTACACATGATGTTTTTGTGCTTAAAATTGTTATACATGTAGCTAAAAAGGTTGTACATTTTAGTTAAATCATATATATACCTTATTTGTATCTATATTTTGAGTAAATAATGCTAAAAACCTATAGCATATATAAAAAAAATTATATAATTGTCTTGCGCCTCGCGTACAAAAAGCCCACCGCTTTTGCGCTTTGTACTTCGGTTTTAGACTTCGTCGCTTTTGTGCGCTTCGCGCTTTTTAAAACCGAGATCTCAAAGTGTATTCAATTGTTAGTTTGGTTTGCTGATCCCTCAAAATAAATGGTGATCTGTGGTTTAATTGATGGATATTATGGTGTTATCATGCAATTGTTTCTTGATTTGCTAATCCGTCAAAGTTAATTGGAAAGTGTTTAGATGTAATTGTTTCTTCACTTGCTAATCTGTTAAAGTAAATGTGGTGATTTGTGGTTTTATTTGATTGTTTTGAAAGTGTAATCATGTAATTGTTTCTATGATTTGTTATTTCATCAAAGTAAATGGTGATCTGTGGTTATTTGTGGTTACCTTTGATGGATTTGAAAGTCTTATCATGTAATTGTGTCTTGATTCGCTAATCCTTCGAAGTAAATGATCTGTAGTTTACCCATTCGGCGAACTTTATCTACCTTGGTATGTTGGTCCTTATCTCCTTTGATCAAAAAGGAACTTCATAATTTATGAACCTTTTTTATTAGCAGAACGAGTTTTACAACAGGCATTGGTATGTTGATCCTAATCGCCTTTGCTCACGTAAGTATCTTCATAAATGATCTATGTTGAATCGGTTATTAAGTGTAGTTTAGAAAATACTGGTAAGTTATAGACTGATTTTGTGCCCAGGTCGCCGTTATGCACTTCGTGATGGTAGGATAGGCCGGTGTGAATGTTGCGTTTTTTCCGGAAATACCAAGAGAAGGCATAGAATATTATGCGTACGTGCTTTTGAAAAGGAAGTTGGAAATTTCTTCACTTCTGCTCAGAGGAAGTTGAATTGTTCTTCATATAGGTTGTAACAAACAAATTCACAAATTGCGCAACGCGCAATCGGCAAACACCTAGTTTTATTAATTTTTAACACTTTATTTTATAATCTACTTAATTATATTTTCAATCACACTATATACTTGTTTAGCTATTATTTAGGATGACGGAGTGTAACCCAAAAGTACCATAGGTTCTATTATTAATACATTGTCAACTCACTTTTTTCTTAACGTTGTGGTGGATGCCACATGTCGTTTCATGTCTCCCCCCTCATGGACATGACCACACTGTGTATTCTAAACTACCTAAAAACACTTAAATATGTGGCAACACTACGTTAAACATAGGTTCCACCATTTTACACACGCTACCATTATTTTCTCTCTATCTCTCACATAAAAACACACGCATCTTCCGGTACTACAACTCTACAACCCGTGTCCACCACCCGTGACCCCCTACTCTAAGAGGCGGCGACAGTGTTGCCGCACAGAGAAGGGGGAACTCGATCATCCTTCTGAATGCACGCCGGGTGCCCGTATACATGGTTTTGTGTTTGTGCAAAAGGGGGTAACTTTCATTTTTTTGGCTCCCAATATAGAAATAATATGCTGTATATCATATACACTACCATATTAGTAGTACCTCAATACACTAAGTATTATTAATGTTTAACAAATTATTAAAGTACTATCACTAAAATGAATAGTATGATTCTGAATTTTAACTTACACTTTTTGATAAATAAAAAGGCATTCTATTAAACATTCCTCTATTTTTAAAATTCAAGGTATATGTCTAAAAATTATCATTTTTGACTCCAAATCAAAACACTCATATTTATACCCTTTTTTATAATTTGAAAATCGCTACAGTAACTTTGTATATATAAAAAATCGTTATATAATAAAACAAGTGTATGTGAATAAGATAAAGATTATAATACTATAAACATCGTATCATATGGATTACATTTGAGTCTTAAATGGAGAATTGTGGTTGTCTTTCATGACCAATTCCAAGAGTCAACTCCTTGAACATCAATGCATAGAAATCCATTTTATGGATGAATTTTATTGAGTAGCAAAGGTTTTCTATTGTTCGTGGTTCATTTTGTCTCAGCTCGCTTTACCTTTAGTAGATTAATGTTGTAAAACATAAAATTACAAAGCTCAGTCTTGAAAGTTGCAAGACCACATCCTACGGAACAGTGGGGTCGTGGGTATTGACTCTGATTACGCACAGGCTCTAGGATGCCTGCGCAACTCTCTCCCACATTTTGATATTGGCGGTTTCACTATAAGGGCACGCCTCACCAAGACCCTGAAAACTTTCATACAACTGTGCAAGAAGGGGATGACAACTTTGTGCCTACCCACGTTCCCAATCGCCTTTTTGCAGACCGTTTTTTTTTTGGCCTACATGGCTTTTAGTGGGTTCACTTGCATTGACCTGATTTATATAATGAGTGTAAAATATTTTATGTAGAACTAGTGGTAGTTACCCGCGCGTTGCCGCGGGGCACGGTTTACACATACGCGTTGCCGTGGGACGCGATATCACTATGTTGATACCGAACCGGTACCATTACCGAAAGCATCGATCCTGAAAAACGGCAAGAATTGGCACATATAAGGATGCCTAAAATGATAGGTAAGGTGCTTCACTACCAAGGAGCCTATTTCGTTGAGAGTTTAGTGGGCGTTAGAAATAACATTATTTTATTGTTGTTTATCCAAATTAATCTTTAAAACCTATTTTACGTTGTAGTTACCCGTGTGTTGTCGCAGGATGCGGTTTACACCCGTTTGTTGCCGCGAGACGTTTGAACTCCGTACACATCGAAACAGAATTGCTAACGATAGCGAATAAATGTTTTATTGGTAATAATACTCCATGTTCAAAAACGAATACGGTATCGGTACCGGTATTAAGACAATACTTGGTCGGTCCTCCACGATAAAAAAAATATCACTATACAGGTACAAAAAAATCATTTAATATTTAAGAGTATAATCTGTTTTTATGTATTTTTAATGAAAATTAGGCTACCTTAGAAAGGTACTGTTATACTTGTATGTTGGCAAGTGATTTACTTAACAAATACAACAATTTACTTAACAAATACAACAATGTGTATTAGCAAAACTGTGGTGGCAAAAAAATAATCAATTAGCTGGACGATAAGGGTGAGAAAATAAAGTGGCCTGAACCAATAGCAAACATTGACTGTTCATCTGTAATTTCTTTAATATAGAAGATAGAATAGAATATATAAGATAGAGATATTCATTAAAAAGAAGTAGATGTTTGCACGAAAAAGAACCACATAACTCAGATGCATGCAACTGGATATCTTTGTTTGGTCCCATGATAACAAGGTAATCTTAATTGTACCATATTACTTTGAACCTCAACTCTTTACATTTCTCTTAATTATTCATCAATCATCTTCTTTTGCTTTGCTGAGTTGCACAAGGTTCCTGCGGTTGCAATCACATTGGTGTTGGCTGCATTTGTCATGAGTCTAGAGAGGGCCACATCTGCAATCGCGGGGTTCTTCTGCTCGTCTAGTAACATGTTGCTTGAAGTGAGGTTCCCGTGGACACTGTTCTCTTGGCTATGAAGGAAAACAAGACCTTTTGTTATGCCCACAATTATGTTCAATCTTGTTGGCCAGTTTATCAAACTTTTGGGTCTGTGAGTTGTAACAATGTCATTAAACACAAATGAGATTAATAAGAACTATTCATAATTAAAAGATAACAGCAGGTTGCATTAAAAACCAACATACCATGGAGGAAAGAAGCCAAACTGGCCTGACGCATGTAATCAAACACGAGAAGCTTTTCGTCTTTAGGTCCCAAATAATAAGCCCGAAGGGCCAATATATTCAGATGTCGTATGTTTCCCAGTTAAGCAACTTCGGTTTCAAATTCTTTATGCGCTTTCGTCACCTTCTCCCTTAACCGTTTCACTGCAACCATGTTGCCATCTTCTAATGTCGCCTTATACGATGTTCCATAAGTACTCTTTCCCATTATCTCAGCAGTCGCGCATAACAAATCATCAGCAGTAAACACAAATGTACCCGAAAAATGCACCAACTTCCCACCTGTTTCTCCTGATTCAGCAACATCAGCCCCTGCTACTGCTGGCACTGGCATCAATATGTCGGTCTTCCCCTCTTAGACTTGGATCTTGCAGACCTCTTTCAGATTAAGAAGCAAAGCAGTACACAACATAAAAGAAGCAGAACCAGCAAAAGTGCTCCACCTGCTATGAGAATAATATCTTTTTTACTAAGTTTTCTGTTATCATGTTTCTTGTTTGATGAAGGAAGAATAACCAGTGAAGCAGAAGGAGAAGCTGAAATATGTGGAGCAGGGCAAGGCGTCGAAATGCTATAACCGCATAACTCAACATTCCACACAAAAGAGCTTGCATTTAAACTTCCTAAGGAGCAAAGAATCAACCTGTGAGTCTTAGATACTTCACGTTGGAAGAGGAGACCTCTCATTTTGGTCCTAAAAATCCGTTGGAAGAGGAGACCTCTCATTTTGGTCCTAAAAATCCCATCAGTAATATTAGTGCTATGCACATTATCTTTTTTCCCACGATCCAACGATGTTGCTTCATATATTCCTATAAGCAAAAACGGTTAAAACAATGTAAACAACAATATTCTGAAATCTTAGACACTATATATTATTTATTAAGAAACTGATGCTCTTGTACATACCAAATCCCAATAGAGTGCAGCGAATCAAAAAGCTTGGTAATGAGAAGTCCATTTTGTAGAAGATTTCCATGACAATCAAGCATCCTCCGGCAACCATTATATGTCTTAGGGAGGAGAAAACCATATGCAACCAATAAAATTCACTAACGTTTAGGGTTGTTTAAATAGATCGCAGCTCGCTAGACATCATCTCATAACTAAACGAGCCGATGTCCAGCTGGCTACTTTAACTTCCGACTCGAGGTGACCACACTCGTTTAGTCGAAGCCCAACTTTTATAGGAAAAAACACCCACACACTTCCATTGTTATATCTATATCCAATGTCCAAAAGATATTATATTTGTTGTTATATCTATCCATATGTGCAAAAATACAAAACTTTCAAAATATATTATATATGAGCTTACTCAAGCCGAGCTCAAGATCAAATTTTAGCTCATTAACAACAAATGCCGAGCCAACTGGCTTGCTTAACTTTGAGCCCGAGCTTGAGTTGAAGTTGCCTCCACTCAGCTCCCTCGTTAAGCGGCCCTACTAATATTACAAAAGAATTAGAAAGGCAAATGAACATAAAACAAGCTGTACAATACCTCTCCTCAGCAATGCTGTCCCCGTAAAATATTAATATTATGCCAAAAAGAATGGTGCTTAAAAAAGGCCAAGGAGAAAATGGTAATTCCACTTTGGGTGAGCCCTGTTTGTTGAATGGAGATGATAAGGAAGTGATTATATCAATTGGTAAAAGAGAGTTGTATATATGTCATTATATCTAGAAAAAAAAAAACATAAAAGTAGCAATATATGTAGCTAAACTTACGACAATCATGTCCCACATGGCCACAGGAAAGAGAAAGCAAGTTGCAGATGCAATTGTTATAGCATGAAGCCTCCTTTTCAGCTTATTCTGAAATTAAAAAAATAATAATAATAATAAATTAAATAAAACAGTACTCCGAAACTCCATTACAGTGTTTGGCGGATAGAATTACACAAAAACAAAAAAAAAAACTTTTTAACTAAGTAGATACCTTGAATGAGATACGTCTTGAGATTACCCTTCTCAATGCTGATAAGATTCCAGCAAGGATAGGTGCTACCATGCTCTTCATATCCAGTAATTGCTCTGCCTGGCCCTTGCTGACATTGCTATCATTAAATGGTGAACTACAGGAAAACGCCAAATAAACATTTTAAAACCAAACAACTGTGTCTAATAACACAACATCAAATCTAATTGAACTACAATAAATACAAAAAACCTAATAATTAATATTATCGCTTATCATATTCTAGTTTGAATCAAATATATATACGCAATGCTTTGAACATTGCATCGCCAACTTGAATTCGCACAAACAACGGTTTGTTTGGTTCCAAGAGTTCACATTTTGGGTAAACGTTAACCGACTTGCTGTATACTGCCCAAATTTGATTCTGTAGTTCCGGCGCATAACCAAAGGGTCACTTCTTTGTTGGATCGATTGTTGGATCGATTGTAGCCTGTAGAGAGAAGGGACGGTCACTTCTTTGTTGGACGGTTACTATCGCAGAGAACATATTTTATTGATCTAACATTGAATTGAACGATTGATTTGGATTGTAGGTTTCAAGAAGGTGAACAGACCATTGTGGGGGTAGGGATGGAAATGAAGGGTAGTATTGTAATTGTGTTTTGATATTGTAAAGGAGGAGGTGAGTAAAATGTCTAATTTACCCTCCTAAGTGTCTTAATTGACACAACTCTTCCAATAATGCCCTTAAATTTTTTGCTTAAATATGTTGTACATATTGCTTCTTAAGTTGTACGGGAATGAAAATTACTAAAGGGTACATAACTCTTCCTTTATAATGTACTAGTAGGAAGCCCGCGCGTTGCCGCGGGAGCGATAATATAAAGTATGATACTCCATATTAGTTTATCAAGTCCAAATCTAATATTTTCATCTACCAAATCGTCAATGCGACAAGCTTTTCTACGTAAAAATGTGTTCTTAAGCATTAAAAAAAATCTTCGACTTTAAAGTCTAGCTTTCAAACTAATGACTTCAGTCTTATATTATACAAATTTTAACCTGGGTATAGTATTATAGGAGACTCCACAAGTTCAATTTTAATTCAATGAATTGGCGTTAAGCAAAGAAAACATAAGTTCCCATTATCACAATTATGATGAAACCAAAAGGTCTTGTTATCAATTAACATATCATACTCATTATCCATGAAAATTTAAGTGCATGTACTATGTAATGTGTTTTCAATCTATATTTCACATAGATGTATATAGATAACATAATGCTTGTGTTTGTAATGTTGGTAACATTGAATTAAATATGCCTATTTATACATGAAGTATATCATTTACAAACCATCCAATTGAAAAACAAACAAAAATCTAGTTGCTTTACAGTTTTGCGTAAATATGGCACAAATTAATAACTCTTAAAGAAGGAGAAAAGTAAACAAAAAATATGAGACTTCAATAAAAAAAAATGAGATTTTATGTTGTACAATTTACAAATTACACTTTGGCAAACTTTTGACCCATCCGACCCATTTGAACAACATTCTTCCTGTCTAATTTTGTTTTATTTTACCTAGTTGGCCCATTAGAGAGTAAAATAACAAAATTCATAGGTCAAGAAATTACCTTTCGGTTTGCTCTAGAAGAAATTCAAGATGCTTATCAAGAGCTTTTTTTCTTCTTTTGATCAAGCTCTAACCGATGCTTGTACAACACCTAAAATGACATGATATTTTATAGAAAATAAATATGTATCAAAATTATAATGTAAAACAAACCCCTCATATACTAAATTACATATATGACTTACCTTACCAGCTTCTCAATTTTTGTCCAAAATTTCTTCACATCCTTGGAGATATTTAGTGCAACTTTTTTCATTTGGAGCTCTTCTTCCTAACCATTGAAGATAATGAACTTAAATATCAAGAAGATGACATATACACTTCATTAGAGGCACTCAAAGGTCTCACCTTCCAATAAACACAATTAAAACAATTCTTAAAGACAATTCAATGGATATCTATTGGTATGGTCATGAGGGCAAGATTGGAATAGAATCTTAAGATGTGAGTAAGATAATGATGGTAAAATTACAAACATATCCTCCTAAGTGTCTTAATTGTCACAACTATGGCCATAATACCCTTAAATTTCTTGCTGAAGTATGTTGTACATATTGCTTCTTAAGTTGTACGGAAATGAAAATGACTATGTTAGCCATCACTCCTCCTTAATAAGATAATATAGATTATAGATAATATTCCTAGCATGTAATGGTTAATTGTCTTTATTTTTTAATACTTAATAAAATACAGCCATGTCAAATGTTTATTCCAAATATTTCTCATCATTATCTAGTCAACGTTGAATGCTGAATTAGACACAGTTATTTTTTTTTAACGGCCAACGAATCAATTCCGAGCACTCTCGGGCACCCTTTTAGCTAATCAGGTACTCGAGAGTACCTGGGCCACCAATTGCCACCAATTCCCGGGAAAACCCGACCACTCACCCGCCCGAAAGCACGACGGTGAAATAATTGGTAAAACCGGTCGGGATCAGGACTCGAACCCAAGCCAATGGCCGTGTCATCCCTCATTTCCCCTCCACCAATGTCCTCCAAATGTAGCTAGTATGAATTGAACCCAAGCCCCCAATAAGAAACTTTAGGCCCTCAACCAACTGGGTTACAAGTGTTGAACACAGTTATTAAACACAAAAAAAAAACCTATTAAGAGAATCAACACGTGTTAATCTCATTTGCATTCGATAAAGGGGCAGATCTAGTATTTGGGGGAGGGATAGCCTGCTCGACCCCTCAACTTTCTTGGTTATATAGCGTAAAAGCACTATATATTCTGGCATCCATCATATCTTTTTGCTACATTACTACATTTCAACCTATAACAACACAAATTTAGCAATACAGCTAAGTTTAAAATAATAATAATAATACTTTAGTTAAAGCAGAAAATTGGGAGTATGTAATAAAAAGCCCAAACATTTGTGGATGAAAAACCAAAGAAAATTTTATCACCATCAATTAACATCTTCTAGAACTTTCTCTACACCTTTCTGTGGATTCTAACATCTTCTAGAACCTTCCCCGATACCGACACCATGTTTAGTTGGGTAAGCTTTGGTGGTTGTTTCAGAAAACCAACAAAATTTGTTGAAAAAACCCGACATGTGTTTCTTGTGGTTACAAGAGTTGTGATTTATTTTATGCATAGTACATGTACAAACTGTTTGCAGCAGCACAGGCAATGGAGTTTTCAGTAGGATGCCATGCTAAGTGGAGTAGCTTTGTTGTGAAATCAAATGAGTTCCCATTTGTGTCATTTCCTGTGCTTTCACCCCCTATATATATATAATAATTAAACATTTAAGATTCGATTCAATACTGAAAACGATTATTCGTTGAGAAGCAAAAAGTTTAAGAGAGTCATACCTCGTCTAACCACACGGGATATGCTGCTGCTTAGAGATCTTGTAGGCCTTGCAGGAGTCTGCACTTGTCGCCTACAAAAGCGGGTCAAAAAGCCAAAGTAACAAGATTAGATTATGAAAAAGAAAGAAAAAGTTCACTCGTCATGCCGATAAAGTCAGCAAAATCTCTTATAGTAAATTAAAACTTATTAACCTTTGGATTCAAACGTTAAGATTATTTTGACGATAATATCGTCAAAATTTTTGTGAGTCAACCAAACCAGCCGATTTCAACCCTTACAAAATACAATCAATTTCAGCCCGGCCATGTCTACCCATTATCTAACCTATACCTCGTCTTCGCACCTCCACAACTATTACGAGGCCAATCAAACTTATTTTGACCCGTTCAAAACTTTTACTGTCCCACCCTACCCTACCCTCCCCATTTTGCCTACTATAGATTATCTTATGAAAATTCAGGCAGAACTTGTTTAACAAAAAAGAGTTTTAGCACAAGGTGCTGTGCTACATACCTCATTGGGTTTTTGCTAGCCTCCAGGGTAGTTGCTTCGGTACTTGTAGGAACGGAACCAAAAACACGAAATAGATTGCTGAAAACATATTAATATAATGAGCGTGTGCCTGTGTGGGAGAGCAGAAGGAAAAAAATACAGATGAATTCAACACAGGTTACCTGTAAGAACCAGTTGCTACCCGTTGACCATCACCACTTAGACAGCACTCAAATTTATCAAAGATTGAATCATTCTCATACAAGTCACATAACTGGAGATTATCAGTTGCAAAAAATCAATACTCATTGCAAAAAATAAATAAACGAAAACTGCATAAAATTGGTGAATTTTGGAGGTATACCTTAGGTCTTAAGTATTCATGAACCTGAAATGTTGAAACTGGACCAGCGTCCATGTTAATGTCCCATAACTGCACAAAGATATTTCAATTTTAGTAAATAAAAATCAAAGGTTAAAACAATTCTTTTAAGATGGAAAGAAATGGCTTAACTGCAAACAATGTAAGATATTTATGCGCTTGAACAACAAGATGATAATAATCCATGGTAAAGACTATACGAGGCAAAAAGGACGGGTTTTAGACGGTTTGGGTAACCGACTAAAACTAGTAACTTCTTTACAGTCTGAACTTTTTTTCCAGAAAGAATTAAAAATGAGTTAAGTTCAATATGGTTACCAAAAACATGTATTATTACAAGAATAAGCTACTATATTTAGTAAAGCAATTTAGTGGATTGTATGCATTACACACACCCTGGGTATCTTTCGAGCCATTTGACATGTTACCTTTTTAGCTTAATATTAACCATTTGGCCTGTTTGAAATAAAACACAACCCGAATCGGCCCGGTTCATAAGCAAATGCATAGAACTTGCCACCTCTAGTAAAGACTTTGCCTGCAAAACAGAATGTAACAGACTTACAAACCTTAAGAGTCATGTAGTCACGGCTTAGTATATATCTCCCGTCCCTTCCAAACTTAATATCAGAAATAGATGCAATTATCTCAGTAAAGAATGATCTTGAACCAGGCGATTCGTGTTCTTCAAACCTGCAAAGCAGATTTCACTATAAGAAAATAGAACAAAACTAGAACGGGCAACTTGCATGAGTAGAAACAAACTTTAGAATTTCTCCAGGATTTAGCAACCAACTGTGATTGGGCACAAAAGAGAAACTAACTTGAAAATATTACCGATTTCCACAACCAAGTTAGATTTGATTACTGACTGTACCAATGAATGACATGTTTAACCTGTGACAGGTCATTTTTTTGGTCATTTTTTAAAGCTACCGACATGGCCTCTTCTGCATCATGTTAGAGTATATGTATATGTCAGTAATGCCACGTGGCATCTGATTTGATGACTTAATAACTACTTTTATATACAAATTTTTAAAAATTTTGTCAAACTTGTAATAATTTTATTGAAATCTTTTACAAATTAGATGTATATGTGGTGTCTTAAGTGGTGGTTGTCATGGCAGTAACCAGGTCCACATCAGCAATTTACAGGTAAAGTAATTATAATGAGGTTGGCTGCTGAATTCAGTGATAAATTGTAGATTAGCTTCTCTTTTTAGCCTAATTTAAGGTTGGATGCTATCAGGAAAAAGTGTGGATTCATTTCCATTTCATTCCGATTTCTAAACAAGAACTGTATAGAAACAAAATATAGAAAGCCCCAAAGATACATACAATTTAGAATGTCTATCACATAATGCAGATTGACGCAGATCAATTAGGCGAATGGATCCTTTTGAACTACTGTATGCTAATGTGTTACAATGAGTAGGGTGAAATTCTGCTGATGTAATCACCTCTGCAAATAAGCCAAAAATATAATTATGTGAGTTCTAAAATCGATTAAGGGTTAATTGATATATAATCAGATGAATATGTATGTCCAAAATTAGGAAACAAAAATCTAATTGTTTGTAAATCAGATAAGTGATAAAATATGTACCAGTGAGGTCCTCCATATTTGTAGGCTTGACATCCACAATGTTGAAACTTTGATTGCTAATTTCTAAATTCCAAAGGTTTATCCGAAGATCATCGGCCGATATGAATGTTTCACCATCACTAATGCAATAAAAAGGACAGCTGATACATAACTATTGCTAAATATCTAATGGATACAGGATTTCCATAGAATGTTGTTAACGAAGTTTAAATTGATGAAACCCATATGTCGCATTTTTTGAAATTAATAAATGTTCAGAAAGAAATTCTAATTAACCCACATCTTTTGTTATATCAACGTAGGTGGTGAGTCAAGAAAAATAATATGTATGACACCTATCATTATTAAATGTCAAAAAACTAAAAGTCTCAAAGGTCTGATTCTTTCAGAATAAAAAGGTAGCTGATTTTGATTATACATCTTAATCTTACATTTTAATATTATCACTAAAAATACTTTACTAGACCACTTTAATTTTGTAATTACAAAAAAAAAAAAAAAAAAAAAAAAAAAAAAAAAAAAAAAAAGTTAAGAAAAAACAAATAAACATACAAAGTCTCAAACCCACAATCTGATTTGTAAGTAAAGACCAAAGACAACTTATCTATTTAGGACACTTTTAATTTTTAAAGTACAAATATAAGACCATAATCTATTACTCATTTCATTTTTTTTCCAAAATTTATATAAAGAATTCCAAACAAGTAATATAACAAGTGAAAGAGTTGAATATCCAAACCTGTTATTTGATATAGAATTGATGTGATAATCATGAGCATGAGCATACACTCTTCTACATCTTGCAACAAGGCTTGTTTCGTTACAAGTTACCTACAAAATTATGCTCATGTTATGATAAATGGAATATAATGAAAATCAAAAGACACGAGCAAATATAACGTTGCAAAAAGATAACCTTTTAACTTGATTATTGTGACTTTTAATCACAATAATCAGTTATTAACGTTTGAATAAACATTGGGCTTCTAATTGTCAGTTTCATACTAGCAAGTAGCTACCACAAAATTATCAAATGGCAAAATAAATTAGTAAAGGCTTTTACTCAATTAATCTCATCTCAAAACACAATAGATTAACTCCTTCTCCATAGTAGATCCTTTTGGTAATTTCTTGTATTATATATTACAAAAATGAAGTTTGTCAAGCTCTCATCTTAGAATTACAACTTCAAACCAAAGAAAAGAAACAATAGAACACATGTAAACACTATTTACTATTTCTTGTTTTATTAACTGAATTATCAAATTCAAAATCATAACTAACTTTCAAAACACACATCCAAACACTGTATCACTATTACCAATCAAAAAGTATTGTAGAAACATATAAAGCATCAGTTGAGTACAACTACCACCGGTAAGCGCAACGACTGAATCGCCCCTGAAGAAGAAAAGTCCTTGTTCAAACTAGTGTAAGATTTATCTGTGCACTCCCCATTTGTGGTATGTGACGATGTATTAATCGAATAAGCACTAGAATTGGCAATACTACCATTTCCAACAGCCTTCAAAGAGTCCATGTTCATTTCAGCAACTTTCTTAGTCTTTTTTTCTTGGACCTGACAAAGTCAACAAATTTTGTTAGTTTAAGAACCTGTCATGAGAAGTTAATAAAAACTAAAAGAAAAATTAATGTGGCCAATTGGATACCTTCCAGAATTTGATTGTTTTGTCATTGGTAGACAGAAGAAAAAGGGCACCATTGGCTGTTTGGCACCATCGAATTTTATTAATTTTTTCCTCAATCTCCAAACTCTTCAAATAATCAAACTGGAAGCAAATGTTGAGATGCATAATAAGCAACATGAACAATTTTCCATCACACTAATACAGCTGGCAAATTGCATGGAGTAGGCATGTTAAAAGGTCAAGCAGGTACTTTTTTGTTAAGATCAAAACTGGTTGCTTGACCAGTAACCTTCTTGTCCAAAATTCTTAAAAAGTTAAAGAGCAACTTTAGATAGATATCCCTATAAAAGTTCAAAATATTACATTTGCCCTTAATTTCATGATGACATAATAATGCATAATATCAATAATATCATATTTACAACTCCAAAACACTACAATATCATATATACCCATACTGAAAGTAATATAAGTCAAAAGATGATAGTATTAAATAGAGAAGGATATCTATGAAATTTGAACATTTAGAAGGGTATGTACAAAATTACACACTAAATAACTAGTGTGACAAATATGATTACAACAATTAAAGTAATCAATAGTAATCTTTCTTAAACAAATGATTTGGAAGGTTTTATATACTCTGGGAGACTTTTAACCCATTATCTTTCTAGCTAACTTTTTTTACTTTACCCATCTAAACATTTAAAGTTAAAACATAAACAACATCGATCCATTCGTAGCTAATGGGTCAAAATTGCCACCTATACACACTACACAACTGGCTCAAAGAACAGAAAACAATACCTCAGGTTCATGGCTCTGGAACTCAGTTTTGTAACGGAATTCTGGATGCCTATTACTCGGGTAATCGGTTTTCTCTAAATCTTTTCTACTTCCACCATGCTACATGAATAATTGGAATTTAAAAATTGCAAGTAATAGGACAAAGTTAAAGCAATACAAAAAAGACAGAAAATCACCACACAAAAAGAAATAAAAGAAGAAATGAGAAATCACATTACAATCACGAACCTCCTTTGTATCAGTCCTCTCGAATAATACCACTCTTCCCCCACGGTCACCAGTAGCAAGATGGTCACCGCTTTTATCAAATTCAATAGCCGAAATTATATCAACTGTCACACAAGTTGCAAACAGCTTAGAGCTTAGACAATTGAAAACAAGTGCAGAAAATTTGTATAATTAAGGATTATACATATAATTAGCAGGTGTTTATAAAATGTGAGGTTCGGATTTCGGCCAAGAAGATTCACGTTTTTCGCCAATTATAGGAACATGATAAACTTGCAAGATTCAGTATAATCTATAATGTTGTAACGATAAAAACATGACAGGTAACCGAAAACTAGAACTATATAGGTTATAAATGACCAACAATAAAATCAACATGCAAAAGTTATTCTACACCTTTTCTCTATGTTGATTTTTAGCATATTCATAATTCCCACCATCTTTTGAGATGTCATAAGGATTCAAATGAATGCAAACTATATTTTGCTTACATAGATATCTTCTCACCAAGATAATAACATGACAAGATGACTTTTCCAATATATCTAACATGTCTCAACAACTCCACGAAGCTTGCCGTAGGTCTCAAGGTTGGACTTATTCAAAACTTATCTCATATTATAAAGTGGCATGCAACAATTGTCTATCAAAAGAAAGCATCTTCATCTTTCAACATATGAAGATCAAACTTATACAGAACATGAAGAGACTACAAGTCTACAATCATTAATATCAGACCTGTCTATGCATTCAATAAGGTATAGATTCTCAATAAATGCTTTTAACCATAAGAAAAGCTTAAATCTACAAAATAATCAAATCAGATCAGAACAGAACAAAACCTGCATTTCTAGAAATTAATTAAAATCAATAAAACTGCAAAGCTTGTGTAAACAAACAGTAACTTGATCAACCTACAATTGCGAATTTGTCATTTTATAACTAATTTAGGTCAACAACTTAACCAAGTAGCAGTATTAAATACAACCTAGTATAATTAGATCAAACAACACCTAATCAAATCCCTAAATCAACACACGAATCGGATATTTCACATAATATCATCAAATTAAGCATAAAACTTAGCTTACCTTCCTGAACTTCTTCACCAGCGGTCCGTTCACCGAACACCTGCGAGAATTTCCAGTCCAGCGGCGGCGGTGGACCCGCCGTAACGTCTCCGTCTCCGTCGCCATCACCACCGGCCATTATTTCTTCTTAATCTTATCCTTAATCGCTTTCGTTAATTAATCGGTGTACGAACAAATTAACGATCTAGAAACGAAGTATGAATTTCAACGGATCAACGTTTCGCGAATAATATTATTATTATTATTGGAGATCGCAGGTTGTGGAGCGTCAGATGATGATTTGATGAAAGAATAAAAGAATGTAGCGTTAGCAGATGCATTCAAGCGTTAATAACCATCGTTATCATCGTCGTCTTCGTCAGAATCAATACCAGAATCGCTTAATTCGTAGATTGGGATTTTAATATTTAATATTTAATACTTAATAATAATAATATTTAATCCTCTCTCTTCGTTTGCATCCACTTTCTCTCTCTAAAAAGAAGGATAAAAATGGAAATTCGAGCATATAATCCGTTCCTTTTGGCTCCGGACACACCACAGCAGCAGCGTGTACTCTCTCCCTATTTTTTTATATTTTTTTCTGTCGTTTTATGGTGATATGGAGGTATGGTGACGGGTGGTGAGTTTGTTGTGTCACGGTCGAGTAGCATTGGTTGTAATGGATGACGTGGATGAATGAGAGTGTTTGTGGTCGGGTTAATGTGACAGGCTGTGACTGGAGTGGATGCTGAATAAACAAGATGGAGGACAATGTTATCGAGGAGCTGTACACGACCAGTGCTGAGTTCGTGTTGATCCATTTGTGAGAAGTGGAAATGACGTTTCTACCCTTCTCTTTTTGTTTATTTGCTTTTTGGACGAGTTCATTTTAAGATTAACAACTTCAGGTGTAAACTACTAAATAACGTTCGTTTCATGGATTGCAAAAGAATTGGAATTCGCGTGAGACCCAAAATTTGATTTGGAATTTTGATGTGTTCGTTTCATAAAATAGAATAAAAGCTCGATGGAATTGAAATGTGGATTCTCTTCCGTATGTTGTTGTTCAATTACAATTCCTTCTTTTGTCGTAACGAACAACATAAGAAGTCGAATACACATTCCAATTCCATTATAATTCCATTCCATTCCATTACCGTGAAACGAACGCTACCTAAAAGTATCCAAATACTTTTGACATGTATCTTAGTTACTATAACGAAGTGCATTGTTGACTAATTTCCATGTTCGAGTGTCAGGACAAAACAAGAGGTGGTCAAGAGGGCCTGATCACCCCTTTAACTGGAAATTTTTATACAGAAACTCTGAATTTTCTTTAGTAATAACAGGAGTTGAGCCTCTTAATCATATTTCGTAGAGTAAAGATCCTTACAATGACCAACAGACTAAGAGGTTATGGTTCCGTTACTACTGCGTATATGTGTTTGTATGTTCACGCCACGCATGCTCACTCATGTGTGTGCAAAAAGTGGGTCTTCTCCACACACACAAAATGAATGTAAAAAGCTTGTGAACATTTACGGTAACCCTAGCGTTTAAGTATAATCTACCATAATAATAAACTTAAGTTTTAGTCTTTTTCTTAATTTTTCTCATTATTAAATACATTATAGTAGTGTTACTGTTAGCAATGTTTTCGGATTGAAGTCGGCAACTTATAGTGGCCCAGTGGCCCCCAAGGCCCCAACAGTCCACTAAATGATATAAGGGCCCATGAAAGCATCTTATGACAAACTGGTGATAAATCATTGTTTGGGCCAACTTGAAAGTGATTTTTGGTGAAGTGTCACACATGACTTCTTTTTTATATGAGATCATTTCAATTTTTTAATGATAAATTCCCATAGCTCTCCAAATGGTTGATACATGGTTGATAAGAAGTCGGTGTTTGTTAATGAACCAAACGACTCACCAAAAATAATGGATAAAACCATTGGCGTTCCAGCGGGCGAATCCAATGAATTTACTAGCAATCGGACTTGTAATTAAAGTTATGAATTTATATTAGTCGGTCTGTGAAATCTCTGATCAATAACATAAATAATGTTAATCCATGAGGACCGAAGTCGTGGGCATATCTTTTAACGACAATATTACGATATTGTTGTCAGAGTGGTTCTCATCAAAACGGTGCTCAAAAGCTTACCAACTTATTATTCTTCTTTGTATAAAGCCCCGATTAAAGTGCTAAATGTTTTGGAGGCTTTAATGAAGATTTTTTTATGGGGAGGTAACGAGGAGATTAGGAAGCTTCATTTGGTGGCTTGGGACACGATGACTAAAGAAAAAAAGGAGGCTTGGTATTTCGAAATTGATTGATTGCAATATAGAGCCTTGTTAGCGAAATGGTTGTGGCGTTACAGGACGGAGGTGGGCTCGGTGTGGAAAAATGTCGTGGAGGCTATTCATTACTCCAAAAGGAAATGGGAAATCTACAGTTAACTGTAGATTTACGGGTGTGTGGTTAAATATTGTATGAGAAGGTCATAAGTTAAAGGTTAATGGGAACACTTTAAAGTTTTTGTTAGATTGTTGGGAGGCAAATGGGAATCTGAATGATAGATTCCCTAGCTTGTTTAGTCCGGAAGAAAATAAGTTTTATTTGGTTAAAGATAGGTGGAGGCAGGTTGATGATGTGGGGTAAACGCATTAGTAATGGAAGTCTTCTCCTTCCTCGACAGATGAGGTCAATAAACTGCAAGCGTAATTAGCGATTATGCAGCAGGTTAATTTCAAAATGGTAGAGGACAAATGGATGTGGGAGGATGACCCTGGTGGGAACTCTTCTGTAGCTTCGGTTAGGAGGTGGCTGGATGGGTCGCAATCGGGAGGTGATATTAAAATTTTAAATTGATGTATGTGGTTGCTGAATAAGTGTAATATTTTTATGTGGCGTGTCTTGTAGGGGTGTAAATGACACGTAGCGGCTCGAGAGCTACCCGGGATCGGCTCGGTAAAAAGCCCGAAGGAGCCGAGCCTTAACAAGCTCGAGCCCGAGCCCGAGCCTGAAATATGGCTCGTTTAGTTATCGAACCCTAGATACAAAGCTCGATTGGGCTCGCGAGCCTAAACGAGCCCAAACATAATTATAAGTTATTTATAATTTTATATATCTCTTATAATTTATAGCCCACATCTCCAAAGCCAAAGTCCTTATTTCATAGGTCCATTTAATAACACTCGAGAGCCGAGCTTTTGTGATCTCGAGCCGAGCTTTGAGCTCGTTTGAGATTGTTTTCAAATCACATCGAGCCGAGCTCGAGCTTTTGATTTTGCTAGCGAGCTGAGCTCGAGCTCAAGATTGTAGGCTCGAACCGAGCCGAGCTCGAGCTCAACTCGGCTCGTTTACACCCCTAGTGTCTTGTTGGACCGCATTCCCACCAAGGCAGCGCTGTGTAGACGGAACATAAATGTTGGAAACACTACATGTATTTTCTGTGATGATGGTGAAGAAACGGTTGAATACCTTTTCACAACGTGTGCGTTCTATATGGGAGTTTGGGAGGGCGTGCTACGATGGTGTGGGGTTCCAATTTTTTTGCTTTTAATGTTAAAGACCTCTTGGATTTACACAAGCTGGATGGTATGTCTGTTGTTAGAAGAGAGGTTATTCAAGGCGTGGTGGTGATATGTTGTTTGCGTATTTGGAAGGCTAGGAACGGCCGTTCTTTTTAAAATAAGAGGTGTAAGGTGGTGGATATTGTTTTGGACGAGAAGGCTTTCGATTACCTATGGTTTACGAATAGGAACAAATATAAAGTTAGTGACTCGAAATGTTGGCGTAACCTTTCATTGATGTAATCTGTTTGCGACCGCCTCCTCTCCGCCTTGGAGAGGTGGTTGTGTTTCGCTTTTTAATGAAGTTCATTTAAAAAAAAGCAATATTACGATAACAATCTTTATAAGGCTATATGGTGTGGTCACTAAATTTCCTAACTCCCCCAAATGTCACATCAGCGCCACATTATTTTCCATCTTCCTTCCTTCAAACCAAGAAAATGGTTTCCCTCAATTCCCCCTTCCTTTTTTTATTATTTTCTCTTTTATTTATTTATATTCATGAAACACACACAAACAAAGCACAAAAGCTACATGCAAACCCTGTAACAGTCTGATCACCCACCCAAAAGTGATCGATAAAAACCCTAACAGTTTAGTAAGCATGGAGAACTCGAATGACGTTGGCAACGATCTTGAATTTTTCTCCGAGAAAGATTTATAGGAAGTTGTTATCTTCATCGGGGGAAACTCACAGGCACTTTCAGGAGCAGAGGATGGTTCGTCACTGAGGAACAATCCAGTTGATAAGGGGAAACATGTGGTGAATGATTCTGAAGAAACAGTCGGTGTGTTGCAGTTGTCCGTTGAAGGTTGTCTTTTTGCGTCTGATGAAGGCGGATCGTCTGCTGACCCAAACAACATATCCCCAGTCAGCCAGCCGGTGGTCGTCTCAATCTTTGTGGATGAAATGCACGTGCGGGGCGTTTTATTAAATGTCATTTCCCCTTTTAACACACCAAATAACCGTTTGACATCTTTTCTTTCCGATTCTTGGCACTTCGCGAACTATTTCCTTTTTTCATCGGTGGTATTCTGTAGCATTTTCACAATAGACGAATAGCTTGGGCATATGCCGTCCACTAGATAATACCCATGTTTATTGTTTTGGTCAAAAATTACTTGCTAGAAATAATCTTGTATTCCAAATTAGTAACTGTGAGGTAGAGTGCTAAATGTGTTGAAAATGTTAAATACTTAGTGTTATTTCCAATATGGTAGTTTGTAATAATATAGAAACAATAATATGACAACTATGCTCAGGATGGCAAAGAAATTGGTCAGGATGCACAGTTATATCCCGAGGATGTAAGTGTCTGACAGAATGATGAAATAGGTGTGACATCCGTCACTTTTATCACTATTATTATTATTAAATATATATATATATATATATATATATACATTTTTTTTATTTCGCACCTCCTATCTTGTACGCCATATTTCATCCTCATAATAATAATAATAATAATAATAATAATAATAAATAATAATAATAATAATAGCCTAGTCCAAACCCAACACCTCTAAACCATAACCCACCCTTACTATTACAGCAGCCCAACATCCTGGCCCAGTCCACATGCAGGCCCAAAGCCCAGCAGTCACCTTCCCCTTATCTGCTTTAAAAGAAAAAAAAATAATTATGCCCCTGCCGGGACTCGAACCCGGGCAGAAGCCGGGTCACCCACACGCCACAACCAACCGGGCTACACCATCACATCTGATCTTATCCCAATCCTGATTATATTTAAACCCACATTACAAACCTTATCTCCTTCCTTTTCCACTGCTGGTTCGAACGAGACTCAAGAACAAAAAAAAAAATTAAAACAGTCAACGAGCTGACCATGTAATCAAGCTAAAATCGTGGAACGTTAATCACCCTTTAATGCTTCTATTGGCCGGCTAATTAACACGTTTAATCGACCCCAAATTTCGCTTAAATAGAGTTTATTGCTCGGTTTGATCGAACCTTGGTCAGACCTTCCAAATTGATAATTGAGTGACCACACTATAAATTGAGCATCTTTGGACATTCACAACTCGCCGCCTACTCTCTTCCAACCCCCAATTCCTCTTGTTAATCCTCATTTCTCGAACTATTGATCGTGCATTTACGTCGGGCATTGACCAATCAATCAAGTATCAATCGTGTTTGTAAGTTTACTTTCTGATATGGGTTTCGTTAATCGGCATGTACACAACGTTTACCCCATAATTAATTGGGTTAATGTGGTGAGAATTGCTTGATTGAAGAATCTAGGGTTCGTATACTTTGAATTGGGGAAGAACACTTCCACAGAAAACGTATATAATTATTACGAAACAAAAATATCAACCAACTGATCCACAGATCAGTTGGTTATGCTTGTCATTTAAAAGGAGTGAACCGGCCTGAGGGCCAAGGTTCGAATCCCACAAGTGCCTAAACATTTTTTTTTTTGTCTCTTTTCATTTATATATTAACCCTTAATCTCTTAAAATCGTTTTAAAATACTAAAACTATTTTATAAATTCTACAAAATTTATCTTATGTTATTCCAATGATAAACTTTGTTGTCCCATTTTTAGTTTTTTAAAAATAATTTATTTAATATATATTATAAATATTACAAGTTTATTCATTTAAAATTTTAAAATTCAATAAAATATCAAAACGACTTTGTAAAATTCCACAAAAATTATTCTAAGTTTATAAACCAATAAGCATTTCTGAAAAGATTTTTATTTCAGAAAAATCGTTTATTTTATATTTTTAATCAATTTTTGTTAGTTTTAATCATAATTAAATCATAATAAATTCATTTTCCAATATTTTTGTACCAAAATTTTATATAAATTATTTCTAATTATTTGGAACTGAAATACAATTTTTAATTCAGAAACTCTTTAATTTTAATATTTTTAGATATTAAAGTCATATTTTTGACAATTCGAAATAATTAGATTAAATATTCTATTTTCAGGAAAAAAATTTTATAAAAATTATTTTCATACTCAAAACCTTATGTTGTGACTATATTCAACTTAAAATTTTACAAAGAGACTTTTATTTATTTATTTATTTAATTTCTTATATTTAATAAACAATTTGTTTATTAATCAAATAAACATTTATCCCTAATTCGAAGCCCTAGAAAATACTTATAGACCAAATAGACTTAGACTTATTTGTTACATTATACATAGGGTGATACTTGGCAAACGTTGGATTGTACTTATTCAATTACACAAGACTTACCACCTTGCTAAGGTGAGTATTACTTATCCCCTTTTTCCGCTTTACAACTTTTGGGGTGATTCATGCACAAGTATACAAAACTTTCGTATTCATTTACACATACATTTTATTCATTTATAATTCATATACGTGTCTTGATTATCTTTGTGCTTATGATTGAACATGAACGTAGCTTACATATAAAATCATACATCTAGACATAACTTATGTTATGGTGCTCTTTACACATAGACGTAACTTATGTTACGGTGCTCATTTAGACATAACTTTGTGTTATGGTGCTCTTTTAGACTCACACGTGTTGAGGTGCTCATTATCAATTTCATTGTACAAACTTTACATGTGATCTTTGTCTTGTTTGGTTACTTGCGTGTTTACATAATGCCTTGGTGATGCTAGACACATGAATTGTACTACTTTTCAAACTTATACTATACGTACAAAACTAAGTAGTACTCACCAACATCATATGTTGACAAAATTATTTTCGTGCATGTTTCAGGATAAGCTGCTTGACGCTTCACATAGGACTTTGGACTTAGATTAAATCAATCAATTATCTTTATTTTTGTTGTCTTGTATTTAATTTCACATGTTGTAAAACAATATTCAATAATCATATATTTACATTTTAGTACCATGAGCTTTTGAACAATCGTCACTACGTGGCACCTCGATGATTCCACCATCGGTTGGGGTGTTACAATAGGCAATGATCAATGAATGTAAATGTAATGCAACAAGAGAACAACACTCGATGTACAAGGAAAGCCCTTGATCAGTTGATGTAACATTACGCATTTAAACTTGTACGTTACACGATCATTATTAATAAAACGTCAAGTTCTATCGTTTATAGTCGCATTAATTATTTTTGTCGCATTTTAGAAACCCTAATACTATATATATATTATATATATATATATGGTTTTGTGTTGAAAATTTAACAAAAAAATAAAACGCTTGGGCCGGGAATCGAACCCGCGCCCAAGGCCGGCCCAAACAACACTCACACACAAACCAGCTGGGCTGGCACCTCACATCTGTTCAATGCTGATGCAATATTATTATATTCTTGATTGAAATCCTTCACAGTTGACTTGAAAAGTCAACTGTGGAACGCGAGTTGCCAAAATCAATCCCATTAACTCGTGATTTGCATAATCTTGGCATCCTTACTTGATTACCGGCCTATCATGACTAAGCTACACGATAATTATCAATCAATTGTCAACCAATTAACCAATTACGCATATAACCTTCAATGCTTAGTCAACCCATACCATTTCATCAATCCAGTGTATAGCACTATAAATTGATCGTTCACGAACCATCACAACTCGCCAATACTCCTCTCTAAACCTCCAATCTTCTTAATTATATGTTGTTCATCCTCCACGATCGTGTTTTTGACTTATTGAGTTGACCGATCAATCGAGCTCGAAACAACTTCGTAAGTATAATGTTTTCTGTGGGTTATGTTCATCGGCATCCACACATCAATAGCCCTATGATTAATTGGGCTATTGATGTGTGAATCAATGTATTGCAGAATCTAGGGTTTCGAATGTTGATTTGGGGATAAACTGAATCAACATAGTGTATTTATTTTTAAACGAACAAGAATAATCACAACAACTGGTCTGGACCAAGTGGTTGTGACTGTTGCTAATTACCCTAGCCACCCGGGTTCGAGTCCCGGCTATGACACCCCTTTTTGCCTTATTTTCATTTTTAAACAATCAAACCAATTATATATATATATATTATACATTTAATTTTATAAATTCGTTTTTAATTATTAAAACCCTTTTATAAATTCTAAAAAAATTGTTTTTAACAAATCTGATGTAAAAGTTTTACCCACAGTTTTTAGTTTTCTGAAATTTATTTATTTAATATTTATAATAATTAAATCAATTTTATTCTATTATATTTATAAAATTCCATTAAAATATCTAAACAATTTTATAAATTTCCACAAAAATTATCCCGAGTTTGTACAATGATAAACTTTACTGAAATGATTTTTAATTCTGAAAAATCATTTATTTTATATTTTTAATCAATTTTTGTTAGTTTTAGTCATAATTAAATCATAATAAATTCAATTTTTAATATTTTTGCACCAAAAATTTTATACAATTTATTTCTGAATATTTAGAGCAGAAATATAATTTTTAAAATAATAATTCTTTAATTTTAGTATTTTTAAATATTAAAGTTAAATTTTGGCAAATTGTAATAAATAGATTTAAAAATCTATTTTAAAGAAAATAATTTTATAAAAATTATTTTTATACTTCAAACACATTATTGTGAACATCCTAAATTCAAACTTTATAAAAAGACTTTCATTTATTTAATTATCAAATTTCCCTTTATTTATTTAAACATTTTATTATAAATTCAACAATTGGATATCCCCAAATCGAAACCCTAGAATATACTTGTAGACTAGATAGACTTAGACTTATTTGTTGCCTTATACATAGGGTAATACTTGGCAATCTATTGGGCTACACTCATACTATTCCTCAATACCTAATACTATACCAAGGTGAGTTTACGTAACCATGTTTATGCGATGCTTTATACTTGCAACATTTTATTTAAGCAATTCAACATGTATGTCTAGTTGTAAACTTTATTGCCTCATGAATTAGTCTACAACAGTTTCAACGAGTTTCAACATTACATAATCATTAGCTATGGCCAAGCTGGCGATATTCAATAATAGATCTATTGGATTGACAACCCCACCCGGATACGCGTACCTCCTACATAGGTAGCGTGGGTGATTGTTATCGTTCCAACATATTACTAAGGTGAACCGTAGATGACGGGATGGACCTAAACTAGTCGGAGGTTTGATTATGTCGATTCAACATATTATGCTATTCATGTAGACTTAAACTTACGATTGACATATGAATTGCTAGACTTTTATACTTAAACTATTTGCTTAACATGGATTATGTATTCTCACCAACTTCTAGTTGAACCCCCCCCCCCCCCATTTTTACAACTCAACAGGAAATAATGATGCATGAAGACTAGAGTATATTCCATGAAGATAATTTGAAGTCTATGCTTGCTTGATCTTTTGTGATGTATTAGATTTCCACATTTAAAACTCTTTATGTATATCTATTTTTGGATATTGCAATTTAAATTTATTTCAATTAAAATTTGGTTACCATGTGCTACTGTATACTCATTCTTACGTGACACCTCGATGTTTCCGCCATCGGTTGGGGTGTTACAGATTGGTATCAGAGCCTTGGTTATAGGGAATTAGGTTATTAGAAAATAATCTAGACTGTAACCTTAGGGACTTAAACAGTACTTGCTTCTCTTACTTGTAACCCTAATTGCTTCCCTAATCCTATCCTTATCCTATACCTTATATAACCCTAAGCCTACATGTGACTACTCTTATTCGTCTGCTGCAATCCTGATCCACCATTAGATTAATAGGACAAAATCCTCAGGTTTAACCTGAACCCCCTTGAGATCTCGTCGATGTTCTAGATTTTAATAACGAACACGTGCAATCTGGAAGGGTGAACGCCTGTATTCTGAGTCTTCTGTCTAGGCTGGCATTGCGCATATATCCCAATCAGACGAGGGACCCGGATGCCTACCTGGGAATTCTCGGGATGAGTGTTCACTTATAGGCTAAAGCATGTCTTCATATGTTATTAGAATTTAGAATCTTTGATAAGTCAACGTTTTCGTTTATTCGTTTTAATTAATGAATAAATGATTACATTCCTTATATAATCTCATTCATTTCATTGTGTCTATTACAGATCATGCCTCCACGTCGCAGCACTCACAACAGCAATGGTGAGAACCACGAAGAAGGTGGTGACAACCATAACCATGACCAAGGTCCTAACCACAACAACAATGGTGTCGATGCCCAACTGGCTGCGATCATTTCTCAACAAATGGCGCAGCAAATCGCAACTCTGGTTCCCAATTTACTAGCACAGGTCATCCAAATGAACGGCAACGGGAACGGTCACGGCAACGGCAACGGGAACGGGAACGGCAATGGTAATGGAAATGGACCCCCAGCCTGCACCCTTAAGCATTTCAATTCTTGTAACCCTCCAAAGTTTAGTGGTGAAGAAGGAGCTACAGGACTCCTCCAATGGTTTGAGGGTATTGAGAATACCTTCATCAACAGTGAATGCCCCGACAACTTCAAGGTTCATTACGCCATGAGTGTTCTCCACAAACGAGCACTCACTTGGTGGAATGAGGAGAAGCGCACTCGTGGGGCCGAAGTTGCTCTTGCTATGACATGGGACCAAGTCAAGGAGGTCATGAAGGAAGAGTTTTGTCCTCGCAACGAGGTTAAGAAGCTTGAAGATGAGTTCCACACCCTAGCTCAAGATAGTGGGGAAAACCTTGCCTACAACACCCGCTTTCACGAGCTTAGCTTATTGTTGCCTCACAAAGTCACTCCCCTGCCGGTAGCCATCGAGAAGTACATCGGTGGTCTACCCATGCAAATCCAGGACACCGTTTGGGGAAGGAACCCTGCAACTTTGGAAGAGGCCAAGCGTCTAGCGGCCACTCTTACTGATAACCACGTGAAGAACGGTACTCTCTTCCGCAAGGGCACTAAGAAGACGGCTGCCAAAGACACTCCACAGCCCGCAATTGAAGTCAAGCCTGAGACCTCAAGCAACAAAAAGCGCAAGGCTAGGAACTACATGGTTGCTACTACTCCACCCACTGCCCAAAACCCAGCCAAGAAGCCCTATGGCGGGACTCACCCTCTTTGCAACACTTGTCAATACCATCATCTTCCTAGTAGACCGTGCCGCCAGTGTAATAACTGTAAGCGGTATGGACACTACACCAACGCCTGTCAAGCCCCTGCTGCCCAAAACAACCAAAACAACCCAGCCAGAAACAACCCAGCTCCCAACCAACAAAACAACAGGCATGCTCGTGGTCAATGCTACGAGTGTGGCAGCCCTGATCACTACATCAACAATTGCCCCAATCGTAACCAGAACCATAACCGCAACCGCAACCAAAACCAAAACCAAAACCAAAACCAAAACCAAAACCAAAACCAAAACCAAAACCAAAACCAAAACCAAAACCAGAACCAAGGTGCTCGAGGTCGCGCCTACAATCTCAATGCTAACCAGGCTCGTGACAACAACGAAGTGGTGAATGGTACGTTCCTCATTAATAACCACTATGCATCCATATTATTTGATTCGGGAGCTGATAAGTCATTTGTGTCACTGAAGTTTGAACCTTTACTTAACTTACCCCATACCAATCTAGAGGAAACTTTAGTGGTAGAGGTAGCTAATGGGAAGTCTATTTCAATCGACTCTATTATTCGTAACTGCTTGTTGAACCTCGACGATCATACCTTCTCTATCGATCTCATCCCCATGCATCTTGGAAGTTTTGATGTAATAGTAGGCATGGACTGGTTGTCAACCCATCGTGCCGAAATTCTGTGCTTTGAGAAGGTCATACGCATTCCTCTCGAATCTGGTGAGATTTTGAAGATCTATGGTGAGAAACCCTGTGGCGAGCTTAAGCTCATGTCTTGTACTACTGCCCAAAAGTACTTACGAAAGGGGTATACAGCCTTCTTAGCTAACGTGATAGAGAAGAAGGACAAAGGCAAAAGTATCCAAGACATTCCAATTATTCGAGACTATCCCGAAGTTTTCCCAGAGGATCTACCTGGTTTACCTCCTGCTCGACAAGTGGAATTTAGAATTGATCTTGTTCCTGGTGCTAATCCTGTCGCCAAAGCTCCTTATCGTCTTGCACCTTCTGAGATGCAAGAACTTGTCAGTCAATTACAGGAACTTTCTGATAAAGGGTTCATTCGCCCTAGTTCTTCTCCATGGGGAGCCCCTGTCTTGTTCGTTAAAAAGAAGGATAGTTCTCTTAGAATGTGTATTGACTACCGTGAACTCAACAAACTCACCATCAAGAATCGTTATCCACTACCTAGGATTGACGATCTCTTCGATCAACTTCAAGGAGCAACCCACTTCTCGAAAATTGATCTCCGTTCTGGTTATCATCAGCTTAGAGTCCACGATGAAGATATTCCCAAGACAGCTTTTCGCACACGTTATGGTCACTATGAATTCATGGTCATGCCTTTTGGATTGACCAATGCTCCCGCAGTGTTTATGGATTTGATGAATCGGGTTTGTAGACCCTACCTCAACAAATTCGTGATCGTTTTCATCGATGATATTTTGATTTACTCTAAATCAAAATCCGATCACGAGCAACATCTTCACTCCATCTTGGGTCTCCTAAAGAGAGAACAACTGTATGCCAAGTTCTCAAAATGTGAATTTTGGCTTAAGGAAGTTCAATTTTTGGGACATGTCATTGATATGAACGGAATTCATGTTGATCCCGCAAAGATCGAAGCTGTGAAAAATTGGAGTGTTCCTCAAACTCCAACTGAAGTTCGTTCTTTCCTTGGTTTGGCTGGTTATTATCGTCGATTCATCGCCAATTTCTCCAAGATCGCTGTTCCTCTCACTACCTTAACTCACAAGGGTAAACCCTATGAGTGGGGACCAAAGCAAGAGGAAGCATTTGAAACTCTTAAGCTGAAACTCTGTGAAGCTCCTATCTTGTCTCTACCTGATGGTAATGATGATTTCGTGGTCTATTGTGATGCATCGAACCAAGGTCTTGGTTGTGTTCTCATGCAACGAGGAAAGGTTATTGCTTATGCGTCTCGACAACTCAAGACTCACGAAAAGAATTATACCACCCATGATCTTGAATTGGGCGCTGTTGTCTTTGCTCTCAAGATTTGGAGACATTATCTTTATGGGACCAAATGTGTGGTGTTCACGGACCAGAAAAGTCTCCAACATGTCTTCGACCAGAAGAATCTTAACATGAGACAACGACATTGGGTTGAGTTACTTAACGACTATGATTGCGAAATTCGCTACCATCCTGGCAAGGCGAATGTCGTGGCTGACGCACTTAGTCGTAAAGAGCGTATCAAACTTCAATGTGCGAGAGTTCGTACTGATCTTCAAGATCGCATTCTTCAGGCTCAACATACATCAGTCACCCAAGGTAACATGTACGATGAAATGTCTTGTGGTGCTGAGACTCAACTTGAAACAAAACCTGATGGTCTTCTTTATTTTCTCAATCGACTGTGGATTCCCAACCGTGATGATCTTCGTACTTTTCTCATGAACGAGGCTCATAAGTCTCGTTATTCTATTCATCCTGGAGCTGACAAGATGTACCAAGATCTCCGTTATTCTTATTGGTGGCCGGGTATGAAGAAAGACATTGCTCTTTTCGTTGCAAAATGCCTCACTTGTTCCAAGGTCAAGGCTGAACATCAACGACCATCTGGTATGCTTGAACAACCAAAAATTCCTGTATGGAAATGGGAGAGCATAGCTATGGACTTCATCACCAAACTCCCTCGTACACCCAAAGGTTTTGACAGTATTTGGGTAATCGTCGATCGTTTGACCAAGTCAGCCCACTTCTTACCTATTCGTGAGAAGTATTCTGTAGAAAGGTTGGCAAAGATGTACGTAAGTGAAATCGTATGTCGTCATGGTATACCTTTGGACATTATCTCTGATCGCGATGGTCGTTTCACCTCTCACTTTTGGGATTCTTTGCAAGATGCTTTGGGTACCAAGTTGAACCTGAGTACTGCCTATCACCCTCAAACCGATGGTCAGACTGAACGGACCATCCAGACACTTGAGGATATGCTCAGGGCATGTATTATCGATTTTGGTGGCGCATGGGATTCTCATCTTCCCTTGGTTGAGTTTTCGTATAACAACAGTTATCACGCCAGCATTAACATGACTCCTTTCGAGGCACTCTATGGTCGTAAATGTCGTTCACCTGTCTGTTGGACTGAGGTTGGTGAAGCTCGTATCACTGGACCCGAACTAATCCAGGAAACCACAGACAAAATTCAACTCATTCAGGATAATCTTCTCAAGGCTAGAAGTCGTCAGAAGAGTTATGCTGATAAACGTCGTAAACCCTTGGAATTTCAAGTTGGGGACCTTGTACTACTTAAGGTATCCCCTTGGAAAGGAGTAATTCGTTTCGGTAGAAAGGGAAAACTAGCTCCTCGATACGTAGGCCCCTTCAAAATTCTTGACAGAGTTGGAAAAGTGGCTTACAAACTTGATCTTCCACCTGAGCTAAGCAATGTTCACCCGACCTTCCATGTTTCGAATCTCAAGAAATGCTTAGCAGATGAGAACCTTCATGTTCCTCTTGAGGATGTGCAAATTGATGAAAGCATGCACATTATGGAGAAACCCGTCGAGATTGTTGATACTGGAGTCAAGAAACTCAAGTGCAGTCGCATTCCGATCGTTAAGGTTCGTTGGGAATCTAAACGAGGCCCAGAGTTCACTTGGGAACGTAAAGACCAGATGAAGTCGAAGTATCCACATCTTTTTCCACCAGACTCTCCAACTCCAACTTCGGGACGAAGTTCCTAAAAGTATGGGAGACTGTAACATTACGCATTTAAACTTGTACGTTACACGATCATTATTAATAAAACGTCAAGTTCTATCGTTTATAGTCGCATTAATTATTTTTGTCGCATTTTAGAAACCCTAATACTATATATATATTATATATATATATATTGTAAGACCCTAACCCGTAATCACGCGATTATTGCCTAATCTTACGGGTTTGGACCTTAACTAAAAACCACTCCCGATTAAAACTTTGAAATTATGAAAACCCAACTTAATGAATCCCATACACGTTTAGTTCCAATAAATTTTTACATCATTGCTACAAAAAGAATGTATTAAAGTTTTTGTTTTTAACGGGAGTTCGTTAGATTCTAGTGCGGAAGCTTGATGAATGTTCGGGCGTGTTCGGTTCTTCTCGCGACTTGATCCTTGCTCCGGGACTTCCTTCACTTGTTTACCTAGCACCATTTCACAAAAATGGTTAGTGGGTTGTCAATGATACATTTAAACTAGTACGGTATTCGTTACACGTTGATACGGAACGAACCAGGCCAAACGGCCCTTTATCAGGAGAACAAACTGCTGCAACTTATGCGCAGCAGCTGTTCGGATCGCTTTTACCCCTTCTAAAACCCAAAATCTGACTTTGACTTTCAAATGAGAATTGTTCTACGCTCCGAGAGCTTTCCAGGCATATAAAGAACACCTCCTAACGATTTTTATACGATTTTATACGCAATTTTAAAGTTCGTGCTGACGTGCAGGTCAAAGCGCGCGGCCGCTCGGTCTCTGTGAGCGGCCGCTCGAAGCTTCTGATGTGAATTTGGTGATTTTTAAGCATGGGAATCATGTCGCAACCGCATTTGATGATTCCCAAAGCCTAAGTAATGACTCGCCGACTAAATAAACCTTTGTTTGACTGAAATTATGGTCCGGTTTATGTCGCCATGATCCGGTTCTTAGTTTTGAATGTTTATGGCGACTTTTACCCAATTTGACCCATTTAGACATTTAACTTATCCAAACAACATTTGACCATGCGCAATGCATCTAGTTCATGTTGTCAAGTCATTATACACTTGATCAACTAAAGTGTTTGTCCGATTTGTTCGTTATGATTCCGATTATTAGATTTATCCTTTAGTAAATCTTTATAATTTCCCAAAATGCCCCTCCTAGCCAAATCTTTCGATTTAGCCATTCGTGGCGACACTTCTTGATTGAAACCCATTGTTTTGGACTCAATGACTTGTTTAAAAACTTCTAAGCCCATACGGACTTAGATTCTCAACATTTCTCAAGATTGTTCTAATGTGGTCGATTCTAAGCGCCTTAGCGCGCATTAGACATAGTTATGGAAATAACTTACTTGATTTGCACCCACACTTCATGTGGGTACTTTATCACCTATGTTGCTTCGCCCGAAGGCGTTTATTTGACTACGGACTTACCGGGTGCCCGTGTTACATATTCATACCTTGTGCTCCTCCTCCATGATTCTTAGCATCAAGCAAGCATACGTGAGTGCGTTTACCTACGTGCTTTCTAGATAGACACATTAACTTCTCGGAACTCAAATGATAATACCTTGCCATTTGATCCGTTAACCTCAAGAATCTTAATGCTTGGAAAACCAAGCATCAAGTGTTGGACTCAAATGATGATGAATTCACCATATGACCCGTTTAGACCCATAGTTTATGATACTATGTTACCCAAGTTTTTATTATGGTTCAAGTGACACTAACTTGACCCATTTAACACCATGCTTAACGGCTTCATTCAAATGCTTTCATTTAGATTAAAACATCGTTTTCACATATCTTTATTTATTGACCCGTTTGATGGATTTCACCATTTGGTTATAACGCATTGTCTTGATTAAGGTCATAAACCACGTTTTATATTGAGTGCACATAAGGCGACCCATTAATAGCTTCTACCCCTTGGGGTTTATCTTTATCACACATTCAAGATTTAAGACTAATGTCACAACAATTAAGCTATGTTATAGTACATTGGTGTAAGTAAAACTTACCTCGCATCCATTCTTGTTTCCATAAGTATTCGCCTTGCATCCGTTTGACCCGTTTGCTCCCTCTTGGTTGTACCTAACTTGGGGATGAGTCAAACTTGTCTATTAGAATACATAATATGGAATTTTGTTCACTATCCATAACATCATGTATTCATTATCATTTCTAGCTAAATCCATAGCCATTTTCTTACATGTCTAGTTAAGATTAACTCATCTAGACATTTCATCAAACACTTGGTGTGCATCCACCAATATACTTAGTTTTTTATGAGTTAAGTTTATCAAAACATACTCATCTACCTAATAATCATCATATCATGTAATTTAGACTTTTTAGCCTAAATTCCTCATTATAACAACTCCTAAGAGTCAACTAAATCATTTAAACATAGAGGGTTTCAACCTAGAGGTTAAACCCCAATTTTCACATATTAACATACTCATATGAACATAATCAAACACACATGCTAAGTGTGATTTGTAACCAATTTATACATGTTTAAGGCTCCCCAAGACTAGGGTAACCTATACTAACCACAAATTCCACGTTTTTATCAAAACCCTAGATTTTCATAGAAATCAAAAACGAATTATGGCATCAATTTCGGCTAATAAAAGGTACCTTGTTGTAGTTTAGACCTTAGATGACTTGTTTCTTGCTAGTGCATCAAAAAGCCCCTTGATTTGGCTTGGATTTGAGCAAGGATTTGGTTCTTTAGGTTTTGGAGGTGAAGGAGAATTCTTCTCCTGATGTTATACGACACACACACCTAAGTGTGTGTGTTCTTCCCCTTATTATTATTATTATCACACAAGTTTGCCATTCTGGCAACTATGGTCCCTCCAAAATCCCCGAATGTCATTTTCTAGTGAAACTAGCTAGTCAAGCTAGATTTTCTTGTAATACTTGCTTATTTATAATATTGGTAACATTAAATGGATTAGTTCCATATTAGAACATAACCCAAGTTCTTATTGTTCGAGTCTCGTTTTATTATTTTGCTAATCACGCCTAATAGCGTAATTAAGCGTAACGGATGATTTTGGGGTGTTACATATATATATATGGTTTTGTGTTGAAAATTTAACAAAAAAATAAAACGCTTGGGCCGGGAATCGAACCCGCGCCCAAGGCCGGCCCAAACAACACTCACACACAAACCAGCTGGGCTGGCACTTCACATCTGTTCAAAGCTGATGCAATATTATTATATTCTTGATTGAAATCCTTCACAGTTGACTTGAAAAGTCAACTGTGGAATGCGAGTTGCCAAAATCAATCCCATTAACTCGTGATTTGCATAATCTTGGCATCCTTACTTGATTACCGGCCTATCATGACTAAGCTACACGATAATTATCAATCAATTGTCAACCAATTAACCAATTACGCGTATAACCTTCAATGCTTGGTCAACCCTTACCATTTCATCAATCCAGTGTATAGCACTATAAATTGATCGTTCACGAACCATCACAACTCGCCAATACTCCTCTCTTAACCTCCAATCTTCTTAATTATATGTTGTTCATCCTCCACGATCGTGTTTTTGACTTATTGAGTTGACCGATCAATCGAGCTCGAAACAACTTCGTAAGTATAATGTTTTCTGTGGGTTATGTTCATCGGCATCCACACATCAATAGCCCTATGATTAATTGGGCTATTGATGTGTGAATCAATGTATTGCAGAATCTAGGGTTTCGAATGTTGATTTGGGGATAAACTGAATCAGCATAGTGTATTTATTTTTAAACGAACAAGAATAATCACAACCACTGGTCTGGACCAAGTGGTTGTGACTGTTGCTAATTACCCTAGCCACCCGGGTTCGAGTCCCGGCTATGGCACCCCTTTTTGCCTTATTTTCATTTTTAAACAATCAAACCAATTATATATATATTATACATTTAATTTTATAAATTCGTTTTTAATTATTAAAACCCTTTTATAAATTCTAAAAAAATTATTTTTAACAAATCTGATGTAAAAGTTTTACCCACAATTTTTAGTTTTCTGAAATTTAATTATTTAATATTTATAATAATTAAATCAATTTTATTCTATTATATTTATAAAATTCCATTAAAATATCTAAACAAGTTTATAAATTTCCACAAAAATTATCCCGAGTTTGTACAATGATAAATTTACTGAAATGATTTTTAATTCTGAAAAATCATTTATTTTATATTTTTAATCAATTTTTGTTAGTTTTAGTCATAATTAAATCATAATAAATTCAATTTTTAATATTTTTGCACTAAAAATTTTATACAATTTATTTCTGAATATTTAGAGCAGAAATATAATTTTTAAAATAATAATTCTTTAATTTTAGTATTTTTAAATATTAAAGTTAAATTTTGGCAAATTGTAATAAATAGATTTAAAAATCTATTTTAAAGAAAATAATTTTATAAAAATTATTTTTATACTTCAAACACATTATTGTGAACATCCTAAATTCAAACTTTATAAAAAGACTTTCATTTATTTAATTATCAAATTTCCCTTTATTTATTTAAACATTTTATTATAAATTCAACAATTGGATATCTCCAAATCGAAACCCTAGAATATACTTGTAGACTAGATAGACTTAGACTTATTTGTTGCCTTATACATAGGGTAATACTTGGCAATCTATTGGGCTACACTCATACTATTCCTCAATACCTAATACTATACCAAGGTGAGTTTACGTAACCATGTTTATGCGATGCTTTATACTTGCAACATTTTATTTAAGCAATTCAACATGTATGTCTAGTTGTAAACTTTATTGCCTCATGAATTAGTCTACAACAGTTTCAACGAGTTTCAACGAGTTTCAACATTACATAATCATTAGCTATGGCCAAGCGGGCGATATTCAATAATAGATCTATTGGATTGACAACCCCACCCGGATACGCGTACCTCCTACATAGGTAGCGTGGGTGATTGTTATCGTTCCAACATATTACTAAGGTGAACCGTAGATGACGGGATGGACCTAAACTAGTCGGAGGTTTGATTATGTCGATTCAACATATTATGCTATTCATGTAGACTTAAACTTACGATTGACATATGAATTGCTAGACTTTTATACTTAAACTATTTGCTTAACATGGATTATGTATTCTCACCAACTTCTAGTTGACCCCCCCATTTTTACAACTCAACAGGAAATAACGATGCATGAAGACTAGAGTATATTCCATGAAGATAATTTGAAGTCTATGCTTGCTTGATCTTTTGTGATGTATTAGATTTCCACATTTAAAACTCTTTATGTATTTCTATTTTTGGATATTGCAATTTAAATTTATTTCAATTAAAATTTGGTTACCATGTGCTACTGTATACTCATTCTTACGTGACACCTCGATGTTTCCGCCATCGGTTGGGGTGTTACAGTTGATGATCACCGACACAAAACCTCGGGAGGAGTCTAAGCCCCTGCCTTGTTTGTTAATATTAATAAGGTAAAAATAAGTACAACTTTGGATAGGTGATGAACGAGTATCTAAGATTACAATATGAGTGTTGTGTATGTGTAGAGATAGTATCAGGTGTCTACGAAGTGTTAAGCAAGTGAGAAGTGTCATATACTCGTTGATCACCCCCTTTATATAGTTACAAATGAAATAAAGAGAAGATCCCATGAAATCCGCCTTCATTAATGAGCTTGAGGACTGTTTCAAGTCAGTAGTTAACCAATATAGACGTTGGTTAACTGTTTCCATGATTTTCTCCTAGTATTAATGCTTGTCGGTTACATGTTTGACTTTATCGTTGGACTTGTTCCACACGTTTAGCTCTTCAATGATCAGCTTGACTGAGACAATATAGCCGTTAGAGAGCAGTTGCAAACCTTAATATTGATTAAGTGTACCTGCAATAACATCATAGTAAGATAATTCGTTAGTCTATCCCCAGGATGCACATAAGACAGAACACTATTACATCCTGAAGCATGTCCAGTCCTTTAGGATGCTACACATAAAACATAGGTTAGTGCTATCCTGAAGATTTCACCACCAACACTTATATTATACACCATTGAGCATGAAAGAATCATCAGGGTCGTGTAACACCCCGAAAACCCATTTCATTTAATTACGCTAATAGGTGGGATCAATATATATACAATATTGAGCCCATTATCAAAAAGGAATATTTTGCGGATAATAAAACGAGACATTGACAAGTCTCGTAAATTGCAAACACACGTGGGAACATTATGAGAACTAACTTAATTAGTAAAGATCACATACTTGTACTAAACCGGAGGGGCTGAACTTGACAACTAGGCAAAGTTGGAATAAAATGGGGGTTAAGAGTGAAAATGTGTGATAACACACACTAAAATCGTTCTTCACACCATCAAAAACACACACACAAGAACCTCCACCAATTCAGCCCCAAATCATGCCAAAATCGATGGCTTTTCTAATTGCATGATGGAATTCATGATCATCTAGTGTTCTAAACGTCATAAGGTAACTCTAGATCCTTTTAAATCATCCAAATCCATGGTATATTGAAGATGATGGTTCTAGGGTTTTATAAAAATGTGGAATTGATGGTTAATATAGGTTGCCCTAGCCTTGGGGAGCCTTAAACATGTATAATTTGGTTACAAATCACATTTAATATGTGTGTTTGATTATGTTCATATGAATATGTTAACTTATGAAATTGGGGTTTTAACCTCTAGGTTGAAACCACACATGGTTAGTAGTTTTGGTGACTCTTAGGAGTTGTTATAATGATCAAATTTAGTTAAAATGCCTAAATATCTTGTTATGATAATAATTAGATACATGGCTATATTTTGGTTAAACTTAAACTCATGAAAATCAAGTGAATTTGGTGGGTGCACACCAAGTGTTTGATGAAATGCCTCAATAGTCTTGTTTGCAAATTGAGGTGATAACTTGATTTGGGTAATCATGGAATTACCCGCATATAAAACGCGAAACACATGTTTAAAAGATGAATCACACCATACATGAAAAGTTTAGCCACATGATAATTGGGAAAACAAAATAATGGTGTGAATAAACTCATGAGATGTGTTAGTTATTGGATATGATGACTAACTTAACTAATCTTATGAGTATAGTGAAGGTTGATCTTGTCAAGCTAGGTGCAAGCTTGGATGGAATGGATCAACGAACTAAACGGGTCAAGCGGATATGAGCCTAAAGTGCAAGTAAATGGGAATGAATACAAGTAAGTTCTACTTACACTACTAGACTATGACATGGATTAAGTGTTATATATATTGGTATTGAGTGTGTACTAAAGATAAACCTCAAGGGGTGAAATTCATTAAGTGGGTCAATTTATGTGGATTCACAATAAATCAAGGTTTGTGAGATTAATTGAAACCATGAGTGGTGACCGAATGGTGAAATTCATCAAACGGGTCAATTAATAATGATATGTAAGAAATGATGTTTTAACCCAAGATGGGTCACTTAAATCATTTGAATGAAGTTGTTAAGCATGTTGTTAAATGGGTCAAGTTTGTGACACTTGAACCATATATAAAAACTTGGATAACTTAGTATTATAAACTACGAGTCTAAACGGGTCAAATGGTGATATCCTCACCATGTGAGTCCAATACTTGATGCTTGTATTTCAAGCATTAAGATTCATGAGGTTAAACGGATCAAATGGCAAGGTATTACCATTTGAATTTCGAGGAATTAATGTGTATATTTAGAAAGCACGCAGGTAGATGCATTTGCGCATGCACGCTTGATGCTAAGAATCGTGGAGGATACGCACAAGGTATGAGAATGGGTCAACACCACCCGGTAAGTCCGTAGTCGAATAAACGCCTTCGGGCGAAGCAACATAGGTGATAAAAGTACTCACATGAGGTGTGGGTGCCAATCAAGTAAGTTATTTTCATAATTGTGTCAAATGCGCGCTAATGCGCTTAGAATTGCCTAAACAAGTGAAAACTTGAGAAAGGATGAAACTCTAAGTCCGGAAGGACTTAGAGGTTTTTAAACAAGTCATTGAGTCAAAAACATTGGATTTGAAACAAGAAGTTTCGCCACGAATGGCTAAATTGAAAGATTTGGTCATGAGGGGCATTTTGGGGATTTAAAGGATTAATAAAGGTTGATTCTAAGAATCCAAGTCGTAATGAAACAAATCGGACAAACGCTTTTGTTGATCAAGTGTCTAATGACTTGACAACTCAAACGGTATGAAATTTAAGTGGTCAAAAGTGCCTTGTTTGATTTAAGGCCTTAATGGGTCAAATTGGGCAAAAGTCGCCATAAACATCCAAAACTAAGAACCGGATCATGGCGACATAAACCGGACCATAATTTCAGTCAAACAAAGGTTTATTTAGTCGGCGAGTCATTACTTAGGCTTCGGGAATCATCAAATGCGGTTGCGACATGATTCCCATGCTTAAAAATCACCAAATTCACATCAGAAGCTTCGAGCGGCCGCTCACAGAGGCCGAGCGGCCGCGCGCTTTGACCTGCACGTCAGCACGAACTTTAAAATTGCGTATAAAATCGTAGAAAAATCGTTAGGAGGTGTTCTTTATATGCCTGGAAAGCTCTCGGAGCGTAGAACAATTCTCATTTGAAAGTCGAAGTCAGATTTTGGGTTTTAGAAGGGGTAAAAGCGATCCGAACAGCTGCTGCGCATAAGTTGCAGCAGTTTGTTCTCCTGATAAAGGGCCGTTTGGCCTGGTTCGTTCCGTATCAACGTGTAACGAATACCGTACTAGTTTAAATGTATCATTGACAACCCACTAACCATTTTTGTGAAATGGTGCTAGGTAAACAAGTGAAGGAAGTCCCGGAGCAAGGATCAAGTCGCGAGAAGAACCGAACACGCCCGAACACTCATCAAGCTTCCGCACTAGAATCTAAGGAACTCCCGTTAAAACGCAACATCTTAAAATATGTTTCAACTATTAAAAAGTAAAAATTTGTGTGAATCAAACATGTATTTGATCTTAATGGGTTGACTTATAAAGAAAATTTCAAAGTTTTAATCGGGAGTGGTTTTTAGTTAAGGTCAAAACCCGTAAGATTAGGCAATAATCGCGTGATTACGGGTTAGGGTCTTACAGGTCGGTACCTCTAATCTTGGTGTTAAAAATCTCGGATCTTGCAAGAGCATTTAAATCGTTAAACGAACCTGCAACTCCAAAAAAAAGTATGCCAAATCCATAGATCTTGTGAGCAAGCGACTTCTAGAATTATTGAGGGTTCTCCCACGTTGCCCCGCGTAAACTGACTTTTCCATGCAGTGGGGCAATTACGCCATGGCCAATGCGTACAATCAAGAGTTCCTAGCATGCCAGAAAGATCGTGTTTCTATTCATGGAATGCATAGATCTTTTCGATGTCCCTCTTCGTTGGCCTACGCAAATAAACCTTGCTATACAACTGTTGGTGGTGAAATCCTCATAATGATATTTACTTGTGTTCATTATTTGACATCTTCGGGATACTAAAGGATATGCTGGATTTAGGATATAACTGTATATTATCCTACGTACATCCTGAGGATGGACTAATTGACCATCTTGAATTTACATGAATGCAGGTAACCTTAGACGACAAATATGCTTGACTGAGTCTTGCTGGAATCTCGGAAGACTTAGTTGGTGGACGTTGGAGCTGTAAACGATCGTGGGAGAGCCTCTAACGACTAGTGGACCGAGTAGTTGTTATCCCGGATATATCGGGATGTTATGGACGAGTATAGGTTACACATTATCATATGTTCTTTCTTTCTATAAACTCACACACTCACTACTGACTACACTCATTGTAATTTTAACATTGTTTAATTTCATTTCATTTCTGTTCAAGTATCTTGCGTTATCTTTGACAGTTCCATCCTGAGGATATAACTGTCTGTTTTTGTTGTTTCCTATGTTATCCTAAGCGTAGTTGTCAAAACTTATTCTTTTTACATTTCAAACTTGACATCCTTAAGATATAACTGATTTTTTAATTTAACAAATACTTATAGCACACTACCTCACAATTCTAATTTGGAAAACAATATTAATTTGGAAGCTACAGGACCACATCTTAAGGAATAGTGAGGTTGTCAGTTTGGACTTGGACTACGCAAACGGCCTCGAACGTCTAAAAAACTTTCTCCCACGTTTTGATATTGACGGTTTTTCCAATAAGGACACCGCCCTACCTAAGCCTGAGAAAACTTTTGACGAATGCCCTGTTTGGCAAAATCGCTCATAGCTTTGGAGAAGTTTTCGAGTTGTCTACCCGCCAGAAGGTTGTTATTGAATGCTTGCAGGGTCCTCATGCACAAGATTTTCTGACCGTCATTCCGATTGATGGTTTGGGTCAAAGCATGTCCGCGGTTGAATACATCGCCATCCTTAAATACCGTTTGATGATTACCATGTACCCTGAGGATGAAACCTGCCCGGTCTGCCGCAAGGCATGCCTGGATAAATTCGGGAAGCATGCAGTTCACTGCAAAGAGCTACCTGGGTTCAAGTACCGGCATGACTGGGTACAAGATATTTTATGGGACATCTTAAGGTGGGCCGGGATTTCTACCAAGAAGGAAGCCCCCGTAAACTTCCTCACTAACCCAGGGGAAGGGAGATCCACTTTGAGGCCAGCAGATTTGCCTGTCTTTGGTTAGGCCGGGGGAAACACACTTGCGTGGACCTCAGAGGGGTGTCTCCTCTGGCTGGCTTAAGAGATAATGAGTTCATAGCGGGGCAATAAATGAGGAAGGCGGAAATGAAGAAAGTGGAAAAGCATGCTAGAGCTTGCTAAGAGAACTAACATGTTTTTGTCACCCTGGCTTTTGATACCTTCAGTTCCTTGCACCGGAAGCTATTCGTTTCCTGACCAAGGTTTCGCGGGCTGTCCATAGCAATGTCTCAGTGGCATGGGTCAGGATTTTGTCACTTTGTGTTTAGTAGATTAGGATTTACTATCCAGAAAGGAGTGGTGGTGCAGCTTGTTGTCCGTTTGTCTGTTATCTTGATGTAATCATTTCAGTTTTATAATTAATAAAAAAAAATTAACAGCTTAAAAAAATTTAATAATAATAATATTGGAAAATACGAATAAAACCTTTCCATTTGATTTCTCACTGTTCTTTCCTTAAAAAACCACACACACAAATTTTTTTGAGTTAATAGCCAATTTCGTCCCTGAGGTTTGGGCCAGTTTGCCACTCCAGTACAAAAGTTTTTTTTTTTTTTTGCAATTCCTTCCCTGAGGTTTGGATTTTTTTGCCAAATTTGCCCTTTTCACTAACCCAGTTAAAAAAGGTCGTTAGTGTTAGGGGTATTTTTGTCTTTTTACCTCAGGGACGAATTTGGCATTTAAAATTCAAGGATTTTTTTTTTTTTTTTTTGCCAAATTCCCTCTCCCCCACCCCCAAATGATCTTTGACCAAATTCATAAAGGTAGGCGCTTTTTTGCTGCTTTCGCCGTCTTTTAGGTTTTATAGTTGTCCATATAAATAGTCAACTCTTGTTGCAGGTCTGCGTTTTATTGAGTCGAATTTTGCTTCAGCTACCGACAAAAGTCACCCATCTCCCTATGGTTTTGATATCATATTTCCCGGTATGCTGGAGTATGCAAAACAGTTGAACATAAACCTCCTTTCAAAACAAGCGGATGTTAGTTTGATGCTATGTGAGAGAGATTTGGAGCTAAAAAGGTTTTTTTTTTTTTTTTTTTTTTACTGATTATGTGAGTTATATTGCAAAGAAAATAACTTTGGTTGTTCTCATTATCGTATAGATATCATTTAAATGAGATGGAAGCATACCTGGCATATAATTCTGAAGGACTCGGTAAGTTATATGATTGGCATACGGTGAGGAAATATCAGATGAAAAATGGTTCTGTTTTCAACTCACCATCAGCAACAGCAACGGCTTTTATTAATCATCAAAATGCTGGTTGTCTTAATTATTTAACTTCACTTTTGGACAAGTTCGGTAATGCAGGTACGAGTTTTATACTTCGTTATTTATCAATGTCCAATGCAGAAATCCTACACTGTGCTAACAAATTTAAGTGATGAATCTCAGTTCTGACAGTTTATCCTCTTGATTTATATATCCGGCTTTCCATGGTTGATACACTTGAAAGATTGGGAATCGCACGCCATTTCAGTGTGGAAATTAAAAATGTTTTAGACGAAACATACAGGTAATTAAAAACATTCATTTTTATGTAATCAAAAAAATCTGAAACATTAATGCAAATCGTTTGGTCAAATTTAGATGTTGGGTGGAGAGGGATGAGCAGATATTCATGGATGTTGTAACTTGTGCTTTAGCCTTTCGATTACTCCGCTACCGGGTCAACTTCCCAAATACTCTGGTGCGATCGACGCTGTTAAAAAGACATTGGCTGCTGAAGGTGCAGGCGGCCTATACAAAGGTATGGGTGCCCCACTTGCCACTGCGGCAGCTTTCAATGCTTTGTTGTTTTCAGTCAGGGGTCAAATGGAGACCCTTTTGAGGTCCAGCCCTGGTGCACCCTTGACCGTGAACCAGCAGTTTGTTGCTGGAGCCGGTGCTGGAATCGCAGTGTCGTTCTTGGCCACCCCAACCGAGTTGATCAAATGCAGGTCTGTGCTCTTCTGTTATACTTTTAAGTCTTGTAGGTGCCAAAATGTAAGTTTGACCTTTAAACTAGCCTCAAAGTTGACCAAAAAAAAAAAAAAATCCTTGAATTTTAAATGCCAAATTCGTCCCTGATGTAAAAAGACAAAAATACCCCTGACACTAACGACCTTTTTTAACTGGGTTAGTGAAAAGGACGAATTTGGCAAAAAAATCCAAACCTCAGGGAAGGAATTGCAAAAAAAAAAAAAAAACTTTTGTACTGGAGTGGCAAACTGGCCCAAACCTCAGGGACGAAAATGGCTATTAACTCAATTTTTTTTATTAATTATTAGTATTATTTCTGCTACCCATTCAATCTTTTTAGAAAAGAAAAAAACAAACCAACAAAAAAAGGAAAAAGAATTCGGTGGTTACATAATTTGATCGAAAAATCTGCAAATCTGCACTCGGTGATGGGGATGCATCGCATCGGCGCCAGATCGGATCACATGATCTTTTTATACGTATCCATCACTAGCATTCCCAAAACATTTTTATTTGTTTTAAGTGGGTTTTTATTTTCACACTAAAATTCTAAAGAAACAGAAGATAAAGTATATATTTTAAGGTTATTTTTCAATCTAATTATCTAAGCTAATATAAGACAATTTGAGGTATGGTGTCCCCTTACGAATGTAAGGTTGTGGGTTTAAATCCTTACAAATGCAAGGTGAGATGGAATTAAGGTATGATAAAATTTGCTGTTCAAAAAAAAATATAAGACAAAAAGTCTTTTTAATCTTGAACTTATTGTTGACTATATATATAGATTGTTCCGGTGAAACATGAAATATATGAGTAAAGATTATTACGGTGTCGTCTTCTTCAGGCTTCACCAAACCAGAATCCGAATCGAATCGTTTTATTCGATTTGCTCTTTTAAGCTTGATTATTTTTAAAATAATTATGTAAATCCACATGTTTCACCTTACTAAATAAATAGTTAGCTTGATTTGTTTATTTATGGCCAGGTTAACGTACAAATGTGAAATAACGTGCGAGGCGTACAAAAGAAATTACGCAACCTCAAAACTCTAATTCACGCTAATTACACAAAGCTACCTCTAGTTAGACCACATGTAGTGTAGTGGTGGTATAAATTCATGCCCAAAATGAAAAATGATTGGCTAAAAGGAGGGTGACCACAATCAATCAAATTTAGCGGCGCTAATTATTTCACGCCCCAAACAAAAAACCACATTTAGGGCCCGTTGTGGGGGGCACTATGGGGCGCGAAAATGCCTTTTAACGCCCAATTAACGAACCACTACACATGGCCTTACGCGAGCTCAAAACGAGTGATATATACAAAATGGCATCACACTCGGTGCTCACAACGCAAGACTTACTAAATTACGCAACATATATTTCCCACTTCAAACGCTCATTTATTTTCAAAAAAATAAATAAATGAAAATAGTCATCAAAGAGAGAATATCGCCAATGATCTCCAGCCCAGCTGGTTTGAGGTAGGGTGGGTTTTCCCTTAGGGGTTCCCATCCTGGGGGTAGGTCACAAGTTCGATTCATGCACACCACAAAAAAATTCCCCGTGATGGTTTGAGCTTAGGCAAGGAGGACACCAGTGTGTGGGTAGGGATTCGAATTTGAGATCGCTAGGTTAGGGTTGTACAAGGATTTCCACTGAACTAAGCCTTTCAAAAAAAATCAAAGAGAGAATATCGGTGACATATTCTCATACCATTAGAAAACCACGTAATATTCTTTTGGCATCTATCCCACGTATCCCCTAGCTCACCATATATAATTATAACCTCATCGTACTCTCTGCCTTCCAACAAAAAACCACACGTAACTCCTCGTCCGACCATCCATATTCGAACATTCCGGCAACGATGTCAAGCATTGTGGTGCTTTTTGACTTTGACAAGACGATCCTTGACATCGACAGCGATAATTGGGTGGTGGATGAATTAGGTTCTACCCATCTCTTCAACCAGCTCCTCCCAACCATGCCATGGAACTCTCTCATGGTACTACATTGTTTTGTTTGGTAATTGTAATAAACTAATAATGATTTTATTCCAACAATAAGGTATTGATTACAATTACAAAGGGTGTTTATACATGTAGATATTTACATAATCTATCCTCTACTATGACTAATTATAATGTGTCTAATATGAAGTTGTCACGTATTGAAAATAAAACAGGACAGGATGATGATGGAATTGCATATACAAGGTAAGACAATTGAGGATATTAAACAAGTACTAACCCGTGCCCCAATACATCCTCAGATTGTTCCGGCTGTTAAAGCTGCACACGCGTTGGGGTAACTGCTTTAAGTTTCGCTACATCCGTGGATGGAGCATAGTTGTTAAAAGCGCGCCTAGGCTCGAGGCACACCAAGTGCGCTTCGCCCTGTGAGGCGTGCGCCTAGGCACTGAGGCGCATTATCTGGGCTGTTTTCAGGCTAATTTCCAGCCAAATTCAGGCTAAAAGTTGCATAAACCTCTAAAACATCCTAAAGGAGTCATGAACAAGTCATAAACAACCCTAAAAAAATCCTAAAGTGGCCCTAAACAAGCTTAAAACATCTCTAAAATCCCTAAAAAATGTATTTTATACTCTGCGCCTAATTATAAAAAGCCCTCGTTTTTTATGCGCCTTGCGCCTAGGCTCCGGGCTCGGCCTGTGCGCCTTAAATGCGCCTAGGCGCTTTGACAACTATGGGATGGAGTTATGTATTGTTTGTGGTTTAGTAACGTTAACATTCGTTATTTCAGATGTGATTTGCAGATAGTTAGCGACGCGAATACTTTCTTCATAGAAAATGTATTGAAGCATGTTGGAATACTTGAATGTTTCTCGGAGATCAACACAAATCCTAGTTTCATAGACGAGGAAGGCCGGTTAAGGATTTTGCCGTACCATAGATCACCACATGGCTGCACACTCTGCCCTCCCAACATGTGTAAGGTAAACAATTATTTCACTATTAGACTATGGGGTGTGGTTCGGGAAGGATGCTCGGGGAGCTAAGCTGGCTTCCTTACCCGAACAGGAACAACCCCCCCCCCCCCCCCCCCCCCGTTGTGCCTTCGATGTGCTCGGGAGATACTCCCCGTCCTCCCCGTCCCACTTTCCAATGATTTTTTGACCGTTGCATAAAAAAAAACGTTTTGAGAGAGAGAGAGAAGCAGATCTGGTTGCAGGTGGAGGCGGACGGTGGTTGGGTTGGTGCAGGTGGAGTCAGACGGTGGCGGTTGGTGCTGGTGGAGACAAACGGTGGTGGTTGAAGGGATGATGAAGATGAAATTGAAGTGGTGATGAAGATGGGTTTGAGAGAGAGAGAGAGAGAGAGATAGAGAGAGAGAGAGGGTTATTGAAGAAGAATGGGTTTGGGTTTGGGTTTGGTTTGGGTGTGTGTTTACCGTTCATTTTTTTTATTGTTTTTTTTTTCATTTAAATAATGGAAGGGGAAGGGGGGAGAAGGGGGAAATGACATGGCGCTAATGTGGACAAAGGGGAAGGGAACCATACCCCATAGTCTTATGTAAAGGTGAATTACGTTGAAAAGGTCAAATTTTAACTTAATAACAATTCACTTCTAATTTGACTAGCAATACTATTAACTTTTACATTCGTAGCCAAGAGCGATAACAGCATAATACTCTAATACACCTGACACTTATAAAAAGTGGGAAATAACCATGTCAAAACCATTCTTTTTTAAATTTTTGTAGATTTTTAATTTGTTGCGGAAGTTTAATATAAGTAGAGCTACTTTTTGTTATGCAATGTTCCCTTAAATATCAAATATATTCTTTTTTGTTTAAATTTTTTATTTTTAAAACAGGGTAAAATCATAGAAAGAATTCAATCCACCTTCATGACAGAAGAAAGGAAAACGATTATATACTTGGGAGATGGGGCATGCGATTATTGCCCGAGCTTGAAGCTTGTAGAAGGAGATCACATGATGCCAAGGAAAGATTTTCCGGTTTGGGACTTGATATGTAAAAACCGACATCTTGTAAGGAGCGCGGTCCATGAATGGACTAGTGGGGAGGATTTAGAGCGGATCCTTTTACATCTTATGAAGAACAATGTGGACAACACGAGTCAGTTATTTGACTGCAAGTTTGAGACTGCTGCTCTTGGAGCATTCGCTAAGCCTGTCTATGTTCCTCACTGATGAATGCCAAATTTGTAGATCATTGTCATTTGTGTTTTTCCAATTAAATTGAAGGATGGAACATGATGATAATTGATAATATGATTATATGTGTTTATCCTGTTTTTCAAAGATTACAAAATGTAACATTCTCTTGACAAAAAGAAGATTCCATGGTTGATTTTAGCACATGTCAGCAGATGTAACAACAATTATATATTGTTCTAGTCAGCTAGCGAAAACGGCATAGCTAAATTAATTACATAAAAATATTATGGATTCTGTTAAATATAATATTGTTTTTGGAAACATTGTTTTATTTATTACTCTATATTTGTATGTTTTCTGGCTTGCTTTCCCTAACTTGGGGATTGTTAGTCGTGTTTTTTGTTATATGAAAGTTAACTAGTAATTTACCCGCAAGCGTTGCCCCGCAACGATGGTAAACGTTTTTATAAAACATGTTACCGGTGAAGGTAAACGTTTTTAACCGTTAGTTGAGGTATTTATCTGGTTCACTGGTGGAACTGATTTAGGAAAATAAATTTATTTAAAAAGTTGAGTTTGTTTACATATAATTAGGTGTGGTCTTGTACAGCTCGCAAGAGTGATTATTATAAAAAACATTTTCAAACCTACCACTTCACTCACATTATCTTACGTTGGTGATCTTTTCTTTCCGTATGGATTTCCGTATGGATTCAACCACCACCACCACCGCTTCCGGCAATCACACTCCCTCAAGAACTCACAGTCTCTGTCGCATAACCAACAACACCCACAACGATCCTCTTATTAAAATCCAAGCTGCCAAAGATATCCGCCGTCTTACCAAAACCTCTCAACGCTACCGTCGTCACTTCTTTGAAATCTGTTGTTAACCATCATTTTTTACAAACTTCTTTGAAATCTGTTGTTAACCATCATTTCGAGATGAAGGTTGAAGACAACACCGTTGTGTTTAGCACAGACATGGTTCAGCGTTCGGGGCGGTTTGGGGTGTGGTTTTTTTGGGCGTTTTGGGCCTTTGATCCTCACGGTTGAGATTGGAGGAATTAGAAAGGGAAAATGACCAATATAGCCCGTTGACCGGGCATTTTGCACAACTAGCCCTCTCCACCGTCTTTGGAGAGACGGGACACGGCTCCCAACCAGCCTGAACCGTCTTCGAGACGGTTTTGTTTTATAGCCAATTGCAAGCCAACACGTGACGTCTCTGATCCCGAGGCTGTACCGTCTCTCTCCAGACGGGTCAGAACCCTCTCCCAGACGGTTCACATTTCCCCATGCCGGCTGCCTTCGGTTCAACCGTCTCCCAGACGGTTCACGTCTACCAATGCCGGCTGACCTTTCGGCTCAACCGTCTCAAAAGACGGGTCACATTTCCCAAGACGGCTGGCCCTTCGGTTCAACCGTCTCTCAAGACGGTACACATCTACCAACGCCGGTGAGTCCCGATGAGCGGGCGACGCTTCGGTTGTCCAGCTCAGCCCTATAAATACCCGTCTCCCGTCCATTTCCCGTCATCCAACCCCGTCTAAACACTATCCACCACCGTGCAACTCCGTCTAAACACTATCTACAACCCGACGACCACCGTCCAACACCGTCCAAACAATATCTACCACCCCACCACCACCGTCCAACACCGTCCAAATCATAGAAAAATGGCACCTCAAAGATGGACGGAAGAACAAGAGATTGCCTTGATTGCGGCATCATTGTGTACTCATGTAGAAACCATGAGGTGTTTAGGAATTATACACTCTCAAATTGAGAATCTAATAGAATAATCATTTATGACTTGCTATATTATCGTACCAATCATATCACTTAGCTATTAGCTACCTTCCTGTAAAGGTGGATCTAGAATGATCCCAATGTATTATAAATTGTAATCTCAATCATAGCAATAGTCAAGGTTTGAAAATTAATTATCTCTTTCATGGTATCAAGAGATATTGCCTAACCTCCCCCTCACCTTCCGCTCCACATTCACCGCCGGTCACCACTGCCTTCCCACCGGTTATCTTTTTCCGGTTACATCCCACCTCTGTTCTGTCTTTTTCCCCTCTACGTCTTCCTATATTCTATCACATATCTTCCTGTTTACCATCTCCTACCATACATGACTACCGATCCTCCCAATTCCACCTACTCGGACTTCAAACTTCACCCGGCGGTGACCGTATCCAACATTAAGAATTTCATTCCTATTGTCTTGGACTGGGACAGCAGCCAATATGTCAATTGGTGCGAACTTTTTCGCATCCATTGTCGCGCGTTTCAAGTGCTTGACCATCTTTCCCCTCGACCCACACCTTCTTCTTCAACCACGGATGAACTTTGGGCCCGTCTTGACGCCATTGTTCTACAATGGATATATAGCACGGTCTCGGACGACATCCGCAACACAGCCATGGTCCCGGGTAATACCGCCTATGATGCGTGGGCAACCATTCAAGACCTCTTTCAAGACAATAAAACCGCTAGAGCCCTCCACCTCACTCAACGTTTTTCCACCACTCGCCTTGCCAATTTTCCTAACATGACATCCTATTGTCAAGCCATCAAGTCCATCGCCGACCAACTCGCTAATGTCCGTGCTCCCGTCGACAATAAGCGTTTGGTTCTACAACTTTTAGCCGGTCTCACTGAAGCCTATGAGGGCATCTCTACTATCTTGCAACAAAAGGATCCCACACCATCATTCTATTATGTCCGTTCGCAGCTTTGTATGGTTGAAGACCAAAAAGCCGAGCAAGCCGCCTTTGCGGCTCAACATGCTTCTCAAGCTCTTGCCGCCTCAAACTCCAAACAGCCTACTACTGCCCTAACAACCCGACCCAACCTTCTCAGCCTCACTACCCCGCTGAAACCCCCCACTACTCCTCGGATCGGTCTCGCGGACGAGGTCGCTCTCGCGGCCGCGGTCGTGGCCGATACCAAAATTATGGCCGTGGGCGTTCCCCTGCACAATACTGTCACACCCTCAAAATCCACTTGCGGAGTTTTACCGCGAGGCGCATGACAAACCAGGATCCAAACCAACGATCACAATAAACAAGTCTAAATGAATATAAATGCAATTTCAAAACATAGTTTAAAATCCCCGTTTACAGCGGAAGCATATTCAAAACAATTATTCAATAATAAACCAATGTTCAACGTTTGTAAAATCATGCAACTCTAGCTAGACGCCGTGCAGACGCGTGCGCCCTAGTTCCATTCGTGCTACCTTAGCGACCTGAGAAAACATGTAAAAGTTTACGTCAGCACAAAATTGCTGGTGAGTTTACAGGTTTTGTAATCCAAGTACCAAGTCCACCATTGCGACCACCTCCACGTCCTCCTCGTACTCCAGACATGATTCTGGCAGAAAGAACGAGAAAATTTAGTTTCGCAGATAAAGATAACCACTATTGTTCACAAGATCAAAGCTAGATCCAATCCAGGACTATCCCTTCAAACCCAGAGTTCACCAGGGCTTCCATGCATTTCGGTTTATGATTTTGTGTGCACCCAAAATGATAAACCGCTCTACATGGTCCTTCAAGTGTTCTCCTAGTTCAAAGTTCAAATCACCGAACATAGACTCTTAGCTACACACCGTAATACTACGGTAGTTTATGGCAAGTGTTTCTATTGGAGTATGAAAGGGAGATGTCCGAGCCTTGGACAAATCTCAAGAGTACACGATTTACTCCAATATACTACCTCGCCTAGAAAGTACGTAACCCGACCTAAGATAGAACGGATGATGTAACGTAGAAAGACCAACAATTTAGAGACACCCCGACAAGACCATACGTAAACCACCATAATGTTTAGTATCATGTGATCGTCTAGTGTGTGCGACTCGGCTATAGACTAGACTCTACATGCAGTCCTAGTTCACTATAACCATTGGCTCTGATACCAATCTGTCACACCCTCAAAATCCACTTGCGGAGTTTTACCGCGAGGCGCATGACAAACCAGGATCCAAACCAACGATCACAATAAACAAGTCTAAATGAATATAAATGCAATTTCAAAACATAGTTTAAAATCCCCGTTTACAGCGGAAGCTTATTCAAAACAATTATTCAATAATAAACCAATGTTCAACGTTTGTAAAATCATGCAACTCTAGCTAGACGCCGTGCAGACGCGTGCGCCCTAGTTCCATTCGTGCTACCTTAGCGACCTGAGAAAACATGTAAAAGTTTACGTCAGCACAAAATTGCTGGTGAGTTTACAGGTTTTGTAATCCAAGTACCAAGTCCACCTGTCCATATTATAACAATCGAAAACCAGTATACGCTAGCTAGGCGTACGTTTTGTTACTACCACGATTGGAAAACCATTACTAACTCGAATACCAGATGTTGTGCCCGAAAAGTACCAGTTGTTCCTGTTGTTCCTGTTTGAGACAATATGCACTCGCCCGGCCCTCCAAGCCGACGAGCGGGGTTGGTCACTCCCAATAGCGCTATTCACATTTCCCCGTTGTGCAAACCCGCACATTCATGGTTCCCCCCGGGACTTCCAAAGATCGTGTAGTACACAATAGAAACCCATAGTATGACAGTAGTTACCAAATAATCGTTTTAACACATGTTTTCTCCCCCGAAATATGAAACCAGTTTAAAAGAGGGGCCGTAAACTCACCTTAGGTTGCGTTACTCCTTAACCCGAGTAAACTCAGCTGCTATGCTAGTCCCGTAAAGCGGCGACCTAACATATGACAGTTACAAGTACTTAGACTAATAACCCGCAGGTTAATTAGTCCCTAGATGTCCAGACCATAACCAAGTTCGTTTGAAAACACCGTGACTGTTTAACTGACCCAAAGTACAAGACTCGACATCCCATTGGTGACCCGAGACTCCCCGTGTTATGTTTACGCTCCAAAACATACAATAACGCAATTACACTTAACATACGTTAACGCACAACAAGTCATAGCACATAGTTCACGTATCACCGAATTACCTCCAAACATATGTTACTAAGTTATTAGATATGTTACGAGGTTCCTAGCATGTTACTACATGTCAAATCGGGTCTCGGAATGCTAATTTACACTTACAGCAGCAGTACACGCGATTAGGAAACGTAAACTAGCATTTAGGACTGATTGCATATAAAAACTAGCAATTAGGGCTAATTGCATGTAAGAACTAGCAATTAGGGCTAATTGCATGTAAGAACTAGCAATTAGGGCTAATTGCATGTAAGAACTAGCAATTAGGGCTAATCGCCCCTAAGGTCACACGAGTAGGCTTCTACTCGCATGAGTTATAGGCGATTAGCACCCTACTCGCCTATAACATAGGCGATTAGGAATGCTACTCGCCTGTAACCTTGCTGTTCCGGTTTTTCGCGCGTTTAACGCTCCAAATCAGATCCAGAACGTGTGTAACCACCCAATATCATCCCAAACACTATCCTAAACATGTTTCAACAAAAACCCTTCGTTTTGCCTCGTATTATCAGCCCTGCATGCAAATCACGTAATCCAAACACCATTCACATAGCATGCAATCATCATACAAACACGCGTAATCATAATATTAATATCATTATGATTTAACCTAATAACATGTTAATCCATCATCATGAATCATAAAAACCCTAGCTTTCTAATCATAAACACCCATAACACATGTATACTAGTTAGAATCCGATTAACAACCCTTAATAACGATTTTTAGAAAGCTTTTTCGTTTTAGAACAGGTCTGGACCATTAGGGATTGATTAAAAACGTTTATAAAGATTCATGGATGGAAACCAAACCTTAGGATTATAAAAGAATGATAGATTATGCTTGAATCCTTGTGTTTTGATCAAAAATCGCGTTCCAGAGGTTGTGTGTGTGTTGGGGCAGGTTATGGGACGACTAGGGTTTGTATAATGAAGTTTATGAGGTCAAGTATGGTATTTATAGTCGTTTTTAGTCGTCCAGCACGTAACTAGCGATTATGCAGCCCTTACACGCGATTAGGAGTCCTAATCGCATGATTGTTCAGGCATTTGGGGCCTACTCGCCCCCTAGGGCACACGAGTAGCCCCTACTCGCCCCTATGTTTGCCTACTCGCCTCCCTTATAGGCGATTAGGCCTTCCTAATCGCCTATAGGGGCTGGTTTCGTGTGTTTTGCGCGTTAAACCCCGTTTTAACATATGTTAATGCATATTAACGTACCAACAAGTCACATAATGATTGTAAACACATAACACAAGTAAATACACATATTCACACTCGTTCACCAATTCCCGGGACTCGAGACTCGTATGTTCCGTATGCCCTGACGATCCTACAAATCGTCACCGTTTGTACACTTGGTTAAGGACCGACATCTAATGAACCTCTAGACCAACATCCAATGACCCTCTAGACTAAACCGATAGTTCCCGAACCATAACCCGACCTAACTAACCCAGTTAAGTACAATATACGCGTGACTCGCTAAGGTAGACTTCTATCTAAACAACGTTGTTAACCAGAATTTGCCGGGTGTCACAAATACAATCTGTGGCCACCTTCACCTTACCACTACTCTTCCTACTCTCCATGGCCGAACCATACTCATACATTCCCTAATCCTCACCAATGGCTACAATGGTCCATACCTCCACCTTGCCCATACCCATCCAACCCACCCACTAACCAATCGCAAACATCCAACAGCATCCTCGGCCCTCGCCCAAATCAACATCACACTGCTGCGGCTGCCTCCTATACACCCACGGACATTCAACAGGCCCTTTATACCATGTCGCTCAACCCTCCGGAATATAACAATGGTGTAATGGACTCCGGGGCTACCATCAGCATGGATCCCAATGCAGGTAACTTTAGTACTATTTTTAATAATCGCTTGAATGAAAATATTATTGTTGGAAATGGCGCTTCTATACCGGTACTTGGACATGGCCCTCAGACCTTCCCTAAACCTTACCCACCTTTTAAATTAGACCGCGTCCTTTATGCCCCTAAATTAATTCACAAACTCATATCTGTTCGTCAATTTACCCGTAATAATTCTGTGTCTGTTGAATTTGACCCCTATGGTTTTCTTGTGAAGGACTACAAGACCCGGGCCCCTATGCTCCGGTGCAACAGCAGCGGTGACCTCTATACCTTCTCCCAAGACCATCACTGCTTCTCCACCTCCACAACTGCTGCTCAGTCCTCAAGTCTTTGGCACCAACGCCTTGGCCACCCTGGCCCGGCTTTATTACAAATTTTGAAGAATTCTAAGTCGATTGTCTTTAAGTCTTTAAATAAAAATGTTTGTGAACCTTGTGTGTTTGGCAAAAGTACTAAACTGCCTTTTCATTTATCTAATAATTCATCTTTACAGCCATTTGACATTGTGCATAGTGATGTTTGGACCTCCCCGGTTTTAAGCTCGGGGGGGGGCACCGTTATTACGTCCTATTTTTGGATGACTTTACCAACTTCCTTTGGACCTTCCCCATTGCAACCAAGTCCCAAGTCTACTCCACTTTTGAAACCTTTACCACCCTTGTTCACACCCAATTTCAACGAAAAATAAAAACTTTTCAGTGTGACAATGGAACCGAGTATGTTAACCACCACTTCAAAACCTTTTTCACCAAACACGGAATCCTTTTCCGCTTATCGTGCCCCTACACTTCCCCTCAAAACGGGAAGGCGGAGCGCAAAATACGCTCCATCAACAACATCATTCGCACCCTTATGGCCCAATCCTCTCTACCTACAAACTTATGGCCACACGCCCTTGACACCGCTACATACCTAATTAACATCACCCCATCCAAAACTCACCACTACCATACTCCCACCCTACTACTCTACCACCGTAACCCCACATATGACCACCTACGGGTCTTTGGTTGCCTTTGTTACCCACTCATACCCTACACTACTATCCACAAGCTTCAACACCGCTCCTACCCGTGTGTCTTTCTCGGGTACCCCAACACTCACCGTGGCTACAAATGCTTCGACTTGAAAAACAATAACATCATTATTGCACGTCATGTTCTGTTTGATGAATCTTCCTTTCCATTTAACTCGGTCCACTCACCAAGACCCACTGATCATACCTATGACTTTCTCACAAACACACTCTCACCCTACCTCTGGCCCGCCCTTCACCAGCCCACTACCCCACACACTGCCAACAGCCCACGTCCTCCTCCTAACAGCCCAAACTCCCATCAACCTGGCCCATTACAATCCCCTACCCAGCAACACTCTCCACAGCCCAATTCAAACAGCCCACCCAACTCGCCTGTTCATCAACCCAGCCCAACGACCACCTCACCACCTGCCAATACCCCTTCCGTCACCTTACCACCTTCCGGCCCCTCACCTCAGCCCGCACCCGTCCCTGCCCACTCCATGCGAACACGCGCAATGGATGGTATCTTTAAACCCAAGCACATATTTAATCTTAACACCACCGTGTCCACACCCAATAACCCCACTACCGTGTGTCCTATTCCCAAAAACCCCACTCTCGCCTTGTCCATACCGGAATGGCATAACGCCATGACCAATGAGTTTCAAGCGCTTATTAAAAATGATACTTGGGAACTTGTACCGCGCCAGCCCCATATGAACATAATTCGAAGCATGTGGCTCTTTAAACATAAATTCAGGTCGGACGGGACTCTTGAGCGATACAAAGCTCGCTTAGTTTGTGATGGACGATCTCAGCAGGTTGGGATTGATTGTGGGGACACTTTTAGTCCGGTGGTTAAGCCGGCTACCATACGGACTGTTTTATCTATTGCCTTGTCAAACTCCTGGCCAGTACACCAATTGGATGTCACTAATGCGTTTCTTCATGGCACGCTTAACGAGACTGTTTACATGCATCAGCCCATGGGTTTTCGAAACCAACACTTCCCAGACCATGTATGCCGTCTGAAAAAGTCTCTCTACGGCCTCAAACAGGCCCCACGGGCCTGGTACCAGCGATTCACAGATTATGTTCTGACTTTGGGTTTTAAACAAAGTGGGTGTGATGCGTCTTTATTCATTTATCATCACCAGGGTTCCACGGCTTGTCTTCTGCTATACGTGGATGACATTCTACTTGTCACATCTTCTCAGGCCCTTCGCGAGCACTTTATGCGATTCCTCTCATCTGAATTCGCAATGAAGGATCTCGGTGTTCTCAGTTTCTTCCTTGGTATTTCTGTTACCCGTCATGGAGATTCTATGTTCTTATCTCAACAGGGCTATGCTGCGGATATTATCGAGCGTGCGGGAATGTCAAACTGTAAACCCGCTGTCACACCCGTTGACACCAATGCCAAACTCGGGGCTCATGCTGGTGCTGATTTTGATAACCCGACTCTTTACAGGAGCTTAGCAGGTGCCTTACAATACCTTACGTTTACTCGTCCAGATATAAGTTATGCAGTTCAGCAGGTGTGTATGTTTATGCATGCTCCAAAGATAGATCATTGGAATGCCTTAAAACGCATTATCAGATACATACAGGGCACTACTACTTATGGTTTATCTCTTGGGTCACATCCGCACCCTACGCTCCTAGCTTACACTGACGCCGACTGGGCTGGCTGTCCTGATACCCGCCGCTCAACTAGCGGGTATTGTGTCTACTATGGGGAAAACTTGGTGTCCTGGTCTTCTAAACGCCAGCCAACCGTTTCTCGATCTAGTGCTGAAGCTGAATACCGCGGGGTCGCCAACGTTGTTGCTGAAATCTGCTGGCTACGTAACTTGCTTCTCGAGCTCCAACGGCCCCCTTCTAAAGCGACTATTGTTTATTGTGATAATGTCAGTGCCATCTACCTATCGGGCAACCCGGTCCAGCATCAACGCACGAAGCACATTGAGCTCGATATACACTTCGTACGGGAAAAGGTTCAGCGCGACCAAGTCCAGATTCTTCACATGCCTTCTCGCCACCAGATCGCAGACATCTTCACAAAGGGTCTTCCACGTGTTCTATTTGAAGATTTTCGGTCCAGTCTCAGCATCCGATCGCCTCCCGCTTCGACTGCGGGGGTGTAATAGAATAATCATTTATGACTTGCTATATTATTGTACCAATCATATTAATTAGCTGTTAACTACCTTCCTGTAAAGGTGGATCTAGAATGATCCCAATGTATTATAAATTGTAATCTCAATCATAGCAATAGTCAAGGTTTGAAAATTAATTATCTCTTTCAGAATCATACACCCTGACCCACATCATACACCAATAGAAGGCTGTCACATACCCTAAAATGTGATGTCACGAGATGTATGAAACCCAGAACCCAATATACAAACCTAGCTGGGCTACCAAAGACATGGGTCAAATGAAAGATATTGTAAAAGCCTTAAGCCCTTTAACCAATCTCTATTTTTATTGAATGTATGCAAGTAGGGTGTGTATGGGTCGGTTTGGTTCGGTTTTTATCATTAACCATAACCCTAACCACTATTTCGGTTATGGAATTTCCTTAACCATAACCATAACCAAACTTCTGTTATGAATTCGGTTATGATGCGGTTATGGTTATTTCGGTTATTAACCATAAACTTCAACTAAAACTATCCTTCGACTAAAGTTTAAAAATTAAAATCGTATGGATCTACAAAATAAAAAATGAAACCTACAATGGTGGACTTAGCTTAAGTTTTTTTTTTAATAACACTAACAAAATTGCATTTTTTTTTTGTTAAACTAAGAATGGGTGAACCGTATTAATAAATTTTTTTAAACAATAAAAAAACTTATTTAAGCTTAAGTTTAATTCTTTATTAAAATAAAGGTCACCTAGATCAAGATTGTTGTTATTTGCATACTTTTATTTTAGTAGGAAACCTCTACATGGTTAGTGTAAAACATAATACATAGTCTTAAAACTATAAGTTCGGTTTGGTTATGGTTATATTGGTTAACCAAAGTTTCAAAACCAAGACCATAACCACTCGGTCGGTTAAAGAAATTTTATAACCATAACTATTGGTTATGTCAGTTATCGGTTAAAATCAGTTCGGTTATATTGATTATGGTTAGATTATTGGTTATGACGGTTAATTTTGCTTACCCCTATACCCAAGCAACTGAAGCAAGTGATAAAAGTCAAAACAACATGATTCAAGCAAGTGATAAAGTCAAAAACACCATTATTATTTCTCAAACCTAGAAGATTCCGGTAACCAATTGACAGCCGTCCCACGTCGGAACCCTAAAAACATACCTGACGACACTCAAATAACATAAATAAAGGACGTATGATCCATAGTCTCTCCAGGCAAATCGTCATGAACATTCGGCTTCGCCGTCCCACCAAGCAACCTCGCCGGATTCCCAACCGCCGTCGTCCACGGCGGCACATCAATCATAACCAAGGACCCCGCCCCTATCTTCGCCCCTTCCCCTATCTTCACATTCCCCAACACCGTCGCCCCAGCCCCAATCAACACCCCATCCCCTATCTTCGGATGCCTATCTCCCCCTACCTTCCCTGTCCCACCCAACGTCACGTGATGCAATATCGACACATTATTCCCAACCACTGCTGTCTCGCCTATCACCACGCCTGTTGCATGGTCTAATAATATCCCTTTCCCTACCCTAGCTGCTGGATGGATATCGACTGAGAAAACATCTGATACACGCGAGTGCAGTGCAAGTGCTATGGGCTTCCGGTTTAACGCCCATAGCCTGTGGGCTACTCGATGAGCTTGGATGGCTAAGAAGCCTTTGTAGTTTAGTAAACAGTGAGCGAATGTAATGCACGCAGGGTCGCGTTGACGGGTGGCGCGTAGGTCAGCGACGGTGGCGGATAATAACGATTTATCTGAAGAAAACGTGTTTAGGAATAGATCGTAAAGGAGAGTGGATAATAAGGTTGAAGAACAGAGTTTGTTGCCTAAATGGAAGGATAAAGATCGTGTGAGTGATGAGTGACAGATTATTGTGGAGTAGAGGTAGCTGGCTAGGGCTGGTTCGGATTCGGCGTCGCGACGAGCTTCGGCTTTGATTTGGTTCCAGACCCATTCGTCTTCGTTTTCTTCGGTGGTGGTGGTGGTGGCGCCGCCGTTGGCTGTGGGTGGTGTGGTGGATGATGATGATGACATGGTGGGTTGTTGTGGTGTGGCGTGCCGTAGATGAATAGGCATAATATTTAAAGAGTTAAGTGATGGAAGTGTGTGGTTTAAATTAAAGGTTGGTGCACGAGTTAATATATACCAGCAGTCATATAGCGTGTTTTTACTTAAATGCCCTTGGGTTATTATTATTATTAAAAAATGATCGTCTTTTGCCTAAATTTCCTTGGTACAATTTTCTTATTTAAAAATGATCGTCTATTTTGAGTTTGGCTTTTACCTAAACAAATGTTTAGACCATTGTGTGTTTGCGACGGCAAATGACAAGTTGAACCATGCAGTAACATATAAAGTGTAAAAAGCAATACGTAACAGAATTTGCTATACAAAGTAAAAAGGGACGTGTTGAATCATTTCTAAAATTTAAAATAAAATCATCTTTTACTGAGGCTTTGGTTCAGTAGTGTGGGGGTGAGGGTGTATAAGGTGAGGTCAGAAGTTTTTTTTTTTTTTGAAAAGAGAACTTCATTAATCACAAAAAAATTCGCAAGGCCTCAAAACGGGGACTTGACGAGAAAAAATACAAGCCAATACATCATTCCAATGGGTACAACCTCCATGTTTTCCAATCTAATTGTTTCCATCTAGACCTATGTCGTAACCAAAAGTAAGCCGTAGCTTTGATGCTCTCGACGATTTGAATGGGACTCCGTCTTTTGTTATTAAAAACCCGCTCGTTCCGCTCATTCCAAAGCATCCAAATAGTTGTGAATATAATACCATTGAGAATGTTGGCTGAATTCTTGGAAAGGGGCTGCAACTCCACGATCTTTAGCAAATCTTGGACATCAAATATAGCGTTGTGGCTAATCCTGCACCAATCTTCAATCCGGTACCAAACTTCATACGAAACAAAACAGCCCGTAAACAGGTGGGATGTGGTCTCGATCACTTCTTGACAAAGGCTGCAATTTGTATCTTGAATACTAACTCCTCTCTTCAACAATTCAGAAACGGTAGGAATCCGATTCCGCATTATCCTCCAAACCAGGATTTTGTACTTCAAGGGAACCCACCCTTTCCAATCAATCACAAACTCCCTGCTACTCGCAAGACTATCGGAGAAAAGTTTTTTTGCCGATGCTACTGAAAACATCCCATCTTTATCTTCGGACCACCTCCAATAGTCTTGACCTCCCTTCCAAACAAAGTTATGAATGTTATTTAGTAAATCAAACAACTCCATAACCTGATCGGAAGTGGAGGGAATAGATTTCCAATCCCAAAAAAGTTGTTTGACATTATCAATGATACGAAGCCGATCCGCAACCTTTGCCCACTTATTCTTCTCAAGGGAAAACAAGTTCGGATACATATCACGGAGCGGGACATTAGACAACCAAACGTCACACCAAAAGAACATAGAACTTTCGTCGCCAAGTTCTCCTCTAAAGAAGGATTTAAGCATTCTACCATTCGGAAGTTTAGTATCGCCATTTTTGACAATGTATTTCCAGCAACTACTCAGCGAACCGTTACAAGGAAGCAAAGTCCATGGTCTATTCGACCCATGGCAACCCCAAATAACCTTCTTCCATAAAGAGTTACCTTCGTGTTTAAATCTCCACACCCATTTAAGCAAAAGAGCATTATTAGTTTCTTGAAGTTTAGAGATCGGAGATAAGGGTGAATATTAGAAGAATATTAGGTGGGGATGTAATTAGCCGTTCAAAAAAACCATCTTTTATTGAATTATTTGCAAAATTTAAAACAAAACCCTCTTTTACGTAGCATCAAAACACATTAAGTTCATATATAATTTAGAGAAGTACCTCTGTTTGACTTGAAGGGTACCCAATAGGATGAGATCAGTATCGTATCCATATTGAAGATACCGGTACTGAATTTAAACAAAATTGGGTAGTGAGTACCGTACCGAACATATGGGTACGGTATGGTACCCGTTTTGGTACCACGTTGTTATTTTTTTTTTTGAGCACCCGTACGAATACGAAGTAGATAAACCACTACGGGTATCAATACTATACAGATACCAAATTGATAAAATTGGTACGAGTCGAGTAGCAATATGGTACATGTAACAAATAGGTAAAATTGATGCGAATACCATAAATATCATAATAAGAAGTAAAACATATTATCAAATTCATTAGTATATAAAATTCGGTACTTGTACCCATACCGATACCGAAAGTACCGAATACCGAAATCAATAAAAGTGGGTACCGATACCTATACCGAGTACCCAAAATCAATACGAGTATGAGTACCAATATAGATACAAGTATAGGTACCCGAGAAAAAAAATGCTCATCCCTAGTATTTAAAGCAAAGTAATATGAAATGAACATTTAAAAGACAAATGTGATTTCGTTAAATCATAGTTGTCGGCATGCTACTTACTTACATTTTGTCTCTTATAATATAGTGCTAATTTGATAATAATTGATGAGAAGAAATATAAACTAGAAGAATTTGCATCCCATACTTCCATATTTTCATTACTTCATATTACTACCAAGTTAAAGATTTCTAAATTATCTTAATTGAATTGAATGAGGGTGAGCTAAAATTAAACCTTTTACCTTTTAGTTTTAGAAAACACTATAATAAAGTAAAACAACCAAAAATAGAATTAAATCTATGCCCTTTATTCAAAATATGAATCAATGTTTTAGGGATGTTTAGTAAGCCTCTTAATGGCTCTAAACCATTCACTGCTGAATGATTTAGCATTTAGCGTGTTTGTTTCAGCTTCTGAATGGAATGGTTAAGGATAAACCATTAAGACTTGAGATGTTGCTGAACCATTAAACACTGAACTATGTTGAACCTTAATAAGGTTGTGCTACCAATGTGGACAAGAATACTAACCATTAAGAAGTCCAACTTATGATTCAGCACTTAACCATTCAGACCTATTAACCATTCAGACTTCTTAATGATTCAACACTTAATCAACCAAACAACCCCTGAAAGTTGTTCATTTAGTTTTTATTATTCTATTTTCGTACCCAATATGAAAATTGAACCGACCATGAAACTGATTGTTCTACCAATGGATATGTCGATCAGGATTAAAAACTCGAATGACGTTATAAACAGGGGCAAATTATCATTAGGGGTGCGCACGGGTTCGGGTCGGTTTTTTGCCATAACCGAAACCAACATGTTCGGTTATTACATTTTCGAAGCCGATCGGGTTCGGTTATTTCAGTTTCGGGTTGTTTGGTTATTTTTCGGGTTCGGTTTTGGTTAAATTGTCGTTTTTTTTTCTTTTATTTTTTTTAAACCCTAATCTTTGACTTCAATATCACCCGAGGTTTTGTAGTTAGAAAAGTGTGATAGTTATCAATAAAATATCATAAGCTTTTCCTAGAAAAAAAAAAGCAATTAATTAATACTTATTAGTTATTAATTTTAAAAAACCATACAATAAATCAATACCGATTCTTTTCAAAATAACACTATCTGTTGAAAAACGACACAAAAGCATAAAAAATAGAAGCATACAATCACCTAAGTCCTAGAACTTTGTTGTAATCTAAAATAAACATTTTGGCTAAAACCATACATCGGAAACGTAGTATATTCTATCATTATTCTATAATAATAAACACAAAATGGAAAATGGAAGAGAAGCATAATACGAAACATAAGCATTGGAATATAACAAAGAAGCAGAATAAAGATCGAGAAGAGGATAACCTTGGGTTCTATTGCAACATATCGGTTCGGTTTTTTCGGTTTTTGAAAAATGGATAACCGAAACCGAACCGAACTTTTCGGTTATTATAAATTCAAAAACCGAACCATCGGTTCTTAGTTCGGTTTGGGTTTTTCGGTTTCGGTTCAGTTTTTTCGATTTCCTGCTCACCCCTAATTATCATTATAGAAGAGTGAGCATGTGCCCACCATAGGTCCAACTAGAGGTGTACAAAAAAACCGTTTTTTTTAATCGAAAAAAAAACCGAAACCGGTTTTTTAAAAATCGGTTTTAAACCCGGCCCGAACACTCAGTTATATACCGGTTATAATAATGCAGGATTTGGTTTTTTTTTTAAACTGGTTTTTAAATAAACCGGTCAGACTAAAAAACCGGTTTTAAAACCGATTGTTCCAAAAAACCGGTTTCTGTATTGTATAAAAAAACCGGTTTAACCGGTTTTGAACGTTGGGAACCAATTCAGCAGCATTGCAACGGTCATATGACCGTTTGGGACGATTTTTTGACAGTTTTTTTGTTTTTTTTTTGTTTTTTTTGGGCCAAATCCTTCATCATTCACTCCTATAAATACCCCATGATGTTTTGGGTTGATTACACAACTCTAATACACTTTTAATACTCTCCAAAATCATAAAAAACCATTTAGTATTAGCCAAAAAAACTCTCAAATGGCTACCTCTAGCCAACAAGATTCGACTCACATTGGTGCTTCAACTAGCGATGTGGTGGTTCGGGTTGTTCCTACAAAGCGAAATCGAGATGTTTGGCAACACTATGATATGTGTGAAATGGCTTCGAGTGAAAAAAAGGCTCGTTGTAGATATTGTAAAGGGTTCTACAAGCCGGTTGCAAACACCTCTTTAAAAACGCACATCACAAAGCCATTTTGCAAGGTTTTGAAATCACAAGCTTCGAAGGATCAACCTACAATGACAAGTGAAGGAGAGATCTTTGCTTACTCCATTGATGCGGTTCGTGAGGAAATGACATGTTTTGTCATTCAAGAAAGCCTTCCTTTCAACCACTTCGACAACCAACGTTATACTCGGCTTGTTCAAAAAACTCTCCAACCACGATACACTCATGTAAGTCGTGCAACTCTTAGAACGGATTGTTTAAAAATGTGGAAAAAAAAGCTAAAAATGAAACAATTTTTTTTTTGAAAATTTACAAACCGGTGTAAACCTTACTAGCAATGTGTGGTCGACACCTCATGGTGTACCCAACTCTTACATTTGTGTCACCGCACATTGGGCTCAACCCGATTCATGGCAAATGATGAAACGTACGATTGCGTTTCAACTTTTCGATTACCCTCACACGGGTCAAAATATTTTTAAGGTTATTCACAACGTTATTAAAACTTATAAATTGGAGGAAAAAAAATTCTATATCTTTTGATAACGCCTCCAACAATACCGTTGCAATAACACAATTAAAATTAAAATATAAACCCATTTGTGAAGGTGCATTTTTTAATAGTCGATGTGTTGCACACATCATAAATTTGGCGTTTCAAGCCGGTTTAAAAATTGTTGAGTCACAAAAGGAGGGTTTTAGAAGAATGTTGCGTGATATTTTTAGCAACGTACAAAGACATACTAAATATATAAAGTTTTGTGCGGAGGCGAAAAAACCGTGTTTGGGTCCGAATTGGGATTGCCCAACAAGATGGAGTTCTACATGTAACATGTTTGAAAAGGCGATTTCACAAAAAGAAACTTTAATGGCTTTTCATGAAATCTTGTCGAGTCGTGGTAAGGTTAACCCTTACCATGCAAGGAGTTGGGAAACTATTGAGCGTATATCCGATATGCTACAAGTTTTTAAAACGTCGACTACCGCTTTATCCGGTGTTTATTATCCCACAAGTCCTTTAGCAATTCACAAAATATTTTTAATGACATCTAAACTAAGCAAGATAAGTATGTATGGGCATCCGTATTCGGATATGGTAACACAAATGAAAGAAAAACTTAAAAAATATTTTAGAGAGATACCACCGGTTTTTTCTTGTGCCGCCGCCTTAAACCCTTGCTATAACATAAGGGGCATTAATTCTATGATTGATAAAATTGCGGACGAGTTGGGTTTAAATTGTGCCGAAGACCCATGTTTTAGCCAGGTTTTAAAAAGTAAATTTAGCACTCATCTTAATGCCATGTATGCTTTTTATCAATCAAAATATGGTTCAAGCTCACAAATTCATGATTCATTGAGAAACACTTTGGACGAGAATTCAAGTGATTCCGATTTCGCTTTTTATAGTCATTTATGGAATATAAATGAACAAGATGAAGCTACTAACACACCAAGTAGCGAACTCGGGAGATATAGTGGTTCAAACTTTTTACAACACACCACTCCCGAACAATTTAAAAACTTTGATTTGTTGGCTTGGTGGAAAGTAAAGGAAGAACAATTTCCGATTCTAGCCGCCATGGCCCGAGATTTACTAAGTGTCCAAGCTGCTACGGTAGCTTCGGAATCCGCGTTTTCTACTAGTGGCAGGGTCTTATCGATAAGGAGAACGAGGCTAACTCCTAAGGCGGTTGAGATGTCTATTTGCTTAAAGGATTACTTGGATGCGGCGGAAAGAGTACAAGATAAACGCTCACTTGAGGGAGAATTGGAGTACGAAGCCGAATTGTACGAGGACGAGGTGAATATGGCCTTGATTGAACCAATGACCGACGTAGAAGCCGAACTTGATGAATACCTTCGAAACAACTGGGGTTCGGGCGAAGATTAAAGATGTTTTTCAAGAGACAAGAGACGCTTGCTTATGTTTAAGACTTTAACTTGTTTAAGTTTTTAGTAGTTAATGTTTTACTTTTAATGTTTAAGACTTTAAGTTGAATGGTTTATTGTTTTAAGTTTGATGTTTTAGACTTTTAGTACTTAATGAAATGAAGGTTTTTATGTTATAAGTTTCTTAATCATGTTTGAAGTTTGTTTGAAATGAAAAAAAAAAACAGCAGTTCAGCAGCAAAAAAAAGCAGTAAAAAACCGGGTTTTTTTCGGGGTTTTTTTTTCCGGTTTTTTTCCTCTGACAAAAAAAAACCGGTTTTTTTATTAAAAACCGGTTTTACCACCGATCCGAACCGGTTTAATATAATATGATATAGCCTTCGAGAAACCGGTTTATAACCTGAACCGGTTATAAAAAACGGTTTTAAAAGCTGAAAAAAAACCGGTTACGAAAAAAAACCGATTTCGGTTTTAAAAAAACCCAATTTGTACACGTCTAGGTCCAACACTCCAGCCCACAATAATTAAAATAGCATATGTAATCATGTAATTTGAATTTTACACTTAAAAGTTTTAACACCCTCGTAGTTTCAAGGAATACTATTTTTTTTATAAATATGCATATTTTTGTGCTACATGTTAATATAATAAAACCAATATAAACATTTCCCTTATTATTTACATAGGTTTTTAAATATATTAAATTGTATATTAGATTGTTAATACTTTTTTTTCTTATTTAAGCTCAAGTGATGTGTTTTTATTTATGTAACAACATACTTCTTTTTTCTCTTCTTATTTAGTCAATTGTTTTTTTTTTCTTCCCAAATGCTCTTCAAATATATGGTATAACGATATCATTAAGTGGATAAGTATGAATTGATTTTACTCGATCTAGTTTGACATGACTTGTTTTAACCCGACTTTTTTTAACTAGACCAATTTGTGCCCCTGTAAGGATTTTTTTGATCTGCCGCTGAATATAAATAGCTTAACCAACTACTAAAGGAACAACCACTCAACCATGGTTACCACTCCGATGTTACGTGTCGATTTCCATTAGGTTGAGGATTAACACTGTGTTTCAGAGTTTCATTAAAGAATGGAAGAGAAATGATTGGAAAGAAAGTGAGGAAAAAATATGTTTCAGAGTTTTTTGTAGAAGAAAATGAGAGGGATAATAAAGAGGCTTTTATGGTGATTTTCAATTTTCTAATTTGAAATGAATCGGAGAGAAATGAAAAGGAGGGAGATCTTTTCTCTTCCATCATTTAATGAAACTTTAAAACAGAGCGTAACTTACAAGGTGGACAAACATGTAAATTAGGAGTTAGCCGGTAAAAAAAATAACAAGGAAAAGCTATATCATAATTCATTGATATTTTAATAGTGGAAAGTATATTGGCACACGTTATATTCATGTAAAATGTTTGGATCAAGATCAAGATCCAGATCAGATCCTGATCCTAATCAATGAAGTTTGTGAACTGCTTTCAGAGTCGTTGTTTCAGTTGACCACCATGGGAACGGCGTCGTCCACCTCATCAGCCTCGGTACTCGCTTTCTATTCATTTAATTTCTTCTATATAAATAATAATAATAATAATAATCGTCGACTAAAAATGTGTATCTGAATTAGGACAAATAGAGATCGAGCTCACTGACGATCGGTGAAAAGCTATGTGCCACCTTGATTCCGTTTGCAGTTCTAATTGAGGTTTTGATTCATACCTTATCCTCATGTTTTGTTGGTCATAATAAACGTCCAGTTAAGCCTGTTCACACTTTTGATGACGTCAGACGCCTCGCTAGTAATTCGCCATGTGAGTGAGTCACTTCAATTCAATTGCTGCATTTTAATAAGTTCTGAATTGCCTTGTTGTTTACTTTCAACTTATTGTTTCAGTTTCGGTTAATGAAGTTGAAGCCTTGCGTGAATTGTTTAATAAGTTGAGCAGTTCCATTATAGACGACGGCCTCATACACAAGGTTTCTATCTTATTAATCTTATCTACTTTATTGTTAACCACTGAAAATCATTGTCCGCATAGGTTGTATGCAGTGGCGAAGCTTGACCCGAAGGTTCGGGGGGTCGGAAGTCACCGGCGGGTCAGAAGTCACTAGTTTCGAGGGGTCGAAAACCAGTTTCGGGGGTTCGAAACCCTATATTTCCAAAATTTTCTATACGAATACTATATAATCGGAACTTCTGCGCAAAAATTGGGGGGGGGGGGGGGGGGGGGGGTCGGTCGCCCCCTCCCGCCCCAACAATGCTGCGCCACTGGTTGTATGGGCAACAAATGTGCGGTATATAGACCAAATGTGTTTGCTTGCCCAGGGGCGAAGCTTGGTTCGGCAATCGCGCGAGGGTGGGGGTGGTTGGTTCTATCGGCAGTGGCAAATCGGAACCCGGACTAAATTTACCTACGAAAATCGCAAATTTCCACTACTGCGCTAGGGGGGGGGGGGGGGGGTTTCGTCCCTGTCCTCACCCGCATATACTAGTTTTTATAGGATGACTTCGGGCTGTTTACTTCAAATCTAATTGCAGTTTATCTGTATGGAAAACTTTACTCACAGACTTGCAGTATTTAAGGGTTTGATAAAACACGAAAACCAGAACGGGTTAAAATGTGGGTAGCAATTGAGTTGAAAATAAACAAATTGCCTGGTAATTGAACTGCACTGGTGTACACAATATGAGACATAATAATATTTATAAAAGAAACAGAGTTTTCTGTTCTAGTGTACACAAAGATAAACTTGATGTAATATTTGCCTTGTTTTTTCTTCTATAAAGGAGGAGCTCCAGCTAGCTTTGCTCAATTCAGCGGGTGGAGAGAATCTTTTCTTGAACAAGGTAAATTACTTATACTCCATGTTCCCTTCTTAAGATAGATCCGCATTGCAACTTCGGAATGCAAACTTGTATGATATTCTCTTGGCAATCGCTTAAAGGCTTTGCTTAAGAAATAACTTTTTTCTTATTAAACCCAATATCCATATAGGGCCACGCCCAGTAACAAAATCTACATAGAAAACTGGTAGAACCGCATAAGGACTTATATGTAATGCACGGAAGATAACATGTAGTGGGCGAGACGAAAAGAGGCAGTTCAAAAGGTTTTTTTTTTTTTTTAAATCACATATACAACAAACATCTATGTGGTTCTTGCGGTTGTCTACTTAAAATTTGCCAATTTGGTTTTGTATTGATCATCTCTCTACTCATACGAATGCTTTATTGGACTATGTTTAAATCAAACATTAAACTGCTATTAGTTATTGTTTTATGTATTTGAATATTAGTTTAGGATTTAAATTTGTGCATACTTAATATTGAATATACACAAGGCGTGCCTCGGGTGTCAAAGTGAAAGGACAGAAGTACCCTTGTGGTAGTTTTCCCCCCAAAATCAGTTATCACCCGCTAAGCAAAGGTTTTTTTTAACTGTTTTTAGTTTGTTGTATATATATAGATTATAGTTGTAAACATTACGGTTTATCAAGACATCAATAACATAGTTATTTGTCCAATCAATTATATGATGTCTTTTTCTTTCTGTCTAGGTCTTTGATCTATTTGACGAGAAGCAAAATGGCGTTATTGAATTTGAGGAGTTTGTCCATGTATTGGGCATCTTCCATCCTAATGCCCCAATTGAACAAAAAATTGATTGTAAGTTTTGGGAACTCAATTTCAGGTGGTTTGTTCTTTGCAGCTGTTTCCACAGTATTACGTTGTCTCATGTTTTCCTTTCCACAGTTGCCTTCAGGTTATATGATTTGAGAAAAACTGGGTACATAGAACGGGAAGAAGTAAGTGGTAAATCGCTTTCCGTTTGGAAAATCTTTCTAGTATTTCATTCAACAGATGAAATGTTTTTTTTTTAATCAGGTTCAAGAAATGATTGTTGCCACTTTAAAGGAAACCGGGATGCGTCTTTCAGATGAAGTTCTTGAAAAGATAATTGATAATGTAATACTTTTTAAGATTTGTAAATTATTCTTTTTCTTCTTGTTAGAATAAAAACAAGCATTTATTTTTACTTGTGTTTTTTACCTTTGTGTGCTCAGACCTTTGCTGATGCGGATGCTGACATGGACGGAAGAATCAATAAAGAAGAGTGGAAGAACTTTGTTATTCAGCGACCCCAACTCTTGAAGAACATGACCCTTCCATCTCTTAGGTACCTTTTTTGCTTTTAGTCTTTCAACTCAATGAAATGTATCCTATTTACACACGCTTTTTTATTGCCATGTTAATCTTGTCTTAGTTAGGAGTATTTTAGCATACAGTTACAGGTTAAGGATTTCTATTCACGGGGGTGGCACATTGGTAAGCGCCACGCTTGTTGTATAACCAACCAACTTGAAGGCCACCTACCTAGGCTAGTACAACCCATTGGTCGGTCAAGTCCCATGAGAAGTTTTTCAGTAAAAGATTCTGATGGTTACCAAAAAATTTTAAACCCTATCTAAATATTTATTAGCATGAGTGAAATTGATTATGGGGCACAAGTTTTAATATTTATTTCTTGTTGAGGAGTATTTTAGGTATTAATCTTTAGATTTCTTTGCTAGGGATGTGACCGCGGCCTTCCCGAGTTTTATATTCAACACAGGAGTAGACGATGACTGAAGACAGAAGGTTCCATCCAAGGCATCTTTGACCTATGTTATGGGTGTCAACTTTTTTGGTAGATTTGCATGTCCTCATTTATAAGCTTATATTTTTATGAAACTCATATTTCAACTTAATATTTTTTTATTAAACATTGGCCATGCTGTTAAAGGCAAATAAGGGGGTGTTTGGGAACTGGGATTGCTTATTAAATCTGTTTAGAGATAGCTTATCATACATTCAGCTTGGCATGGTATAACCATCTTTTACTTCAGAAATGAGCAAATGTAATGATATAATGACAATAACCGACTTGTCGTCATGCCGTTGGTAATGTTTTTTAATGGCATTGACTAATATCAAGTTTTATGAGTTTGAATGGCATCGGCAAGTATCAATAACTGACTTGGCAGGCATGGTATAACCAGCTCTTTCTGAACTTTCCAATTTTTTATGTAATATGTTGACTGTTGTATATAATTTTGATTCATTCAAAACCCAAGCTTGGTTATGTGAAAAAGTAAGCTTGTAGAATAGTACTATAGTAGCCTTTAAATCAAGTTAAACCAATATATAAATAACAAATTTCATAAAAGAATGGCATATTCTTTACCTTTGATTTCCATCAGAACTATGTTTTCTTGTTACTTTTGGTAATTAAAGATAATTCTTATTATTGCTTAATTCCCGGTTCGTTGGGTTAACTGTGCAAAAACAACAGGAAGCACACTTATTTTATCATGAACAAAGTGGAATAAAAACAAACATGTTAAGTTTCCCCTGCTTCGCGTATTAGTGACTTGGTTACGGATCAGATGAACATGTTTGGTTGATTGAGGGTGTGAACCAAATGAAATCTTCACACAATAATAATGTTCCACACATTACAATGATGACAATACTTGGGTATTTATATCCTTACAAACGGTTAAATAACTAACCTTCTAAATAACCGACACATTGTTTGGTTTTTGGCGCCAAACTTCCTGTTTGACTTTTGATTTCTTGAGTAAACTTGATTCCAACAACATGGGACAAATTTTAGTAAGCTAAAAAAGGATATTTTAATTATAATTATTGGGAAAAAGAAAGGACACATAAAAGCCAAAACCCTAAACTAGAAAACAAGACAACATCCTTTTACTACAAATCATATGAATGTCTTTCTAATAGTTATAATAATAATAATAATAATAAAAGATTACACCAACCACTGTTTCATTTCTATTCATTTCCTTTCCTTGCCGTTCTCTGCTTCCTCATCATAATCTTTACTCTTTACATCATCAATCAGTCTATCTTCACAGATGAGTAAATCTTCTTCACAAACCATAAGCATGCGTAAAACCCGATTGTACCCGTTAACACAAAGAAAGCATATGAGGCAATCGACATGTACCCGAAATACAAAATCCCCGAAACCAACTTTGTAATTTCCAGTTTGGTAAAGAAGTAGAAAATGGAATACAGGAAAAGATACAACGCAGAGGAACCTGCAGTAAGGTATGCACGCCACCACCAATGGTAGTCCTCGCTGCACAACTGGAAGTAGCACAACACGACTGTTATTTCCGCACAGGTGATTATCAAAATCACAAACACAATGAACAAGAACCCGAATATGTAGTAGAACTGGTTCAACCAAATGGAGGTCAAAATGAAGAAAAGCTCGATAAAAACCGCCCCAAAAGGTAAAATTCCACCAATTAGGATCGAGAAGACGGGTTGCATGTACCAAGCTTGTTCTGGGACTTGTCTTGGGATTTTATTTGTTTTTACAGGGTCGTCAGCTACCGGTTTCTTGAAGCCCAAGTAACTGCCTACAAACACCAATGGTACCGATATCCCAAACCATAAACAAACAAGAGCAAACATGGTTCCAAATGGCACTGCTCCAGACGATTTTTCACCCCAAATTATCGCATTTAGGACGAAGAAAATTGTGAATAAAATACCCGGAAACATGAAGGCGGTTTTTAAAGTGTTTCTTTTCCATTCGGTACCTTTGAACATTTTGTATAATCGAGCGGAAGAATAACCAGCGAATAAGCCCATAAACACCCATAAAAGAACCATAGCCGTCATGAGCCCACCTCGGTTGGACGGTGATAAGAAACCTAGTAATGCAAAGATCATGGTAACTAATGTCATTCCTAGGATTTGAACACCGGTTCCGACATAAACGGAAAGAAGCCCGGATTTTGTAGGAGCCCGGAAAACATCTCCATGAAGCAGTTTCCAGCCGGTTTCTTCTTGGGCTTCGTCTTGTGAATCTAATTGGTTATAATTTGCAATGTCACGGTAAAGTGTTCTCATCATGATCATTGCTACCATGCCCGAAAGAAATAAGACTATCATCAGGGAGTTTATGATCGAAAACCAGTGGATTTGATCATCGTTCATAAGAAGGTAGGTGTCCCAACGTGATGCCCATTTGATATCACTATCCTATAAATTTTAAAAACACAAGATAAAGTAGTATTAAAAAAATGCATATCCTGCTGCAGAGGCGGCAAAACGGAGTAGCTTAAGTATCAGAACATGTAATTTATGTGTTTGACCCAAATTTATAGAAGAAAAGACAACAAAGAAAAATGCATACCCTACAATATAGATTAAAAATGGACAACTTGAGTAAGGGGTCAAAATGGGTTCAAGTCAAAACAAGTAACTTTATGCGTGGGCCAAAATGGATCAGGTTGGCTCAAGTCCCATCAACTCTTCTTTGTCCATCTGTTTTATAATTCTTAAATAATTAATAAATTTAAGTAGATTTCTTTTTATTTGAAATGGTTTAGGACATTGTAATCATTATAATTTTAGATCACGTTTTTGTCCCGTTAGACAAGTTCTATTTAGTTACTTTATTATAGTTATCTGTTTGGCCCTTTTAAGTTTTATCAAACATATACAACTACAAAATGGGTTCACTTGACGTACCTTGAAAGTCACATCATAAGTAAAAACCACCTCCTTGTCTGTATCAACTTCTTGGGGTACCGTACTTCCTTGAATTATATTTTTGGTATTTTGATTGCATGTCGTCAACTGAGGGTTCTTGTCATCCCATTCTTTGTACTCATGATTGATACTATCAGCATAATTTAAGGTAAATCAGAATAATATGAAATATAATCAACTATGATGTAAGATGACCCCACATGCAACGGAAGAACGGGAATCAAATACCTGTTTGGAGTAACTTCAAACCCAACAATTCTTGCAGAATCAGTCTCGAGGTCTTTATGATACATGACTTTGAAGCTCAAGTGATTGTTGATGAAATACTTTTCCTCTTTGCTCTATAGAAGTAAATGAAAGAATAAGCGCATGGAGGTTATAGATTAAAATATATGGATTAGTGGAAATTTTTCCTACAAAACTCACCCCAGCATAGTTCCCTTTGAACCCTACACGAAAACCATGTTCATAAGTAGTTGACTGGCTACCATCCCGCCTTTGTCTAAGAACAGCAACTGGGAGGTTATCCAAAATCCTGCATTGCTCCAAAAGAAATGAAAATTAATGTGCCACAAATAATGACCAAAACCAAAAGGTAATATGTATTCATGTGCTACAAAAAATGAAAGGATTTGGAAAGACATATACATGTTAACACGGTACTCATCATCAATTTTTTCCTTGAAGTTCTTTGCCGATTGCGCATCCAACTTTACTCTGCAACCAACTTTACAGGGGAGCTCCTCTCGCATGTTAAACTGAAATAAAAATATAAAAAAACTTGAATCATTAAAACACTGTGTAAAGATTTCCTCCCACTCTACTTAGAAATTAAATAAAACAAAAAAAATGAAAAAACAAATACTCACTGTGTAGACTGAATTCTCTATGCGATCACCTCGTAGAACCTCTCCCAAGTTCTCAGCACTGTTCTGAATGTGCTTGGGCTTACAATAATTCAAGTAATAATAGTCATAAGGAAGTTGGGTCTTTGTAGAGGAGAGCTTGTTGACTTTAACTTGAAGAGGATCTCCCTGACAAAAGGGTCAAATCAGGTATAAAACATTAACCTTGTCAAATTAAAATAAAAAGCTTACAGAAAATAGCTAGCATAAGATACGAGATACGATGACAGACAGACCAAGCAACGACACCCACTAGGCATCTCACATTGTGTTGCAACTTTACAAAAATGAATCCTAAATTCTGGAAACATTTGAAATCCATCCCATGTTCATAAGGTAACAAAAGAGCATAAATCAAGGAGCTATTTATAAGCGAGAACATGATATAACAAACACACACAAATCAGATACCAAAACTTGGGATTTCAAATGTCAACATTTCATGTTCTCGCAAAGTTAATGGTTCATCTTATCTCGTATCTTACATTTAAAATGTCAACATTTCACAATCAGATATCAAGTGGAAGGGTCGGTCAACATATATTCTAAGTGCCGACTAAACCGACCCTTCCACTTGATCTGTACTCCACAACACTTCAGTATCCTTGACATCTATCTGATTTGCACTATGGAATACTTAATTATCACTAACCTTTAATGCATTCACCCAAAGACGCTTATCGGCTGTATTTTACAAATTCATCCCAACATACCTCATTTTACATTCAGACGCCATAATAACATTTTTTTACGGATAACAAATTGCAACATTAAGACAGACAGTTAGAAGTGTCTGATGCAGAACCATTAAAAGTCAGTCATAACATTAACCAGCAACAAATGTGGTTCAATCAGCACTAACGAAAGCATAAGCAAGCAGATTAAAATCTCAATTTATACAAAACCCAAAACCCTAGATCCAAACCCGATTTAGACAAATCGGAGCCTACAAGCTATATATATATATAGTTACTATAAACCGCAGATCCAAGCTATGGATACACAAACAAATATCGATCTAAGAGTAGTAAAGCAGATTAAATTTAAAGAAAATGCAGTAAGCAGGTAAATTGAAGATCTAGGGATTGGAAAACAGACGTACCCTTTGAAAATCACGAGGAGCAACACCAGGAAGATAAAAGGATTCAGAAGATGAGATTAAGAAGAAGAATAAGAATAAGATGAAGCTCCACTCCATCTTCTCTGTCTTTGTAAAACAGACCTTGATTGATAATTGATTGATTCAGGAAGGAAGCAACCAGAAGAAGAAATGATAGTTTCGTCTGATGTTATGTTTTATAAAAGTCTTGGATTGCTAATGCCACCTTCCTATTTGCTATTTCCACTCTTTTACTTTACTTTACTTTACTAAATATTTTTTCATTGAACCAAAGAAAAACCAATTACAAGTGATACGTAGGTAAACGGGCCACAAGTTACACCGCTACCCCTTTTTATATCAAACTTGATTTTTTTTTTAATCAAACTTGAGCATTTTTGGGACAACTTTTCGACAAATTCAAGTACTTCAAGGGTACCTGACAGGGGCGGACCTAGTTGAAGCTAGGTTCCGCGTCCGTTGTTACTCAACTTCGCGCGCGTATCGGAAAATTTGTGGAAATTTTTTTTTACTCTATTTGAAAAACGTGACTACTAAAATAAAAAAAAATAAAAAACGTTACTACTGAAATTAATTTCTAGATCCACCACTGGTATCCGAGTTGTCAAACACCAATTTCGGGAAAAACCTGGTAACCCGCACGCCTGTAAGCACGACGATAAAATTACCGGTAAAACTCGTCTGGTTCAGAAATCGAACTCAGAATCCCCGAATCTTCTATTATTGTCTGGGTTTTAAAAAGCGCGTCTGAGGCGCGCCTAGGCGCAAGGCGCATCAAGGCGCAGCCTAGGGCGCCTCAGGGCTTTGCGCCTATCCTTTTTCCAAAAGGCACGCGCCTCAGGTGCTTTTTTGTCAAATTTCAGGCGCTATTTTGCCTGAGGCGCGCGCCTCACGTATTCTGGATATTTTTTATGCATAAAAATGTTGTACCTTGGTGTTTTAGGCTTGTACATATAGGTAAAATCACATAAAAAACTTATTTATAGCTATATTTTGGATAAATGAAGCTAAAAGCTCATGGAATATATATAAAAAATTATATAATTAGTGTGCGCTTCGGGTACGAAAATCCCACGCTTTTTGCGCTTTGTGCTTCGCGCGATGCGCTTAGACCTCGTCGCTTTTGTGCGCCTAGCGCTTTTTAAAACCAAGATTATTGTCCACCAATAACTCTACTAATTTACTTTACTTCTGATGGGTATCGACTTTACTTGGATTTGTATTTCATTTTCTTTGTTAAATTAAAGAAGTGTTAGTTAGTTAATTAATTAATTGTAGTTAAAAATATTGTATTTTGTACCACGGACACCGACGCCGTTGGCCTACTTTCGCGGGCAGGAAATAAAATACTCGGGTCACTCTGTTTAATGTGGTTCTAGTTTTTATAAACTTATCCTAATCTTTTCGTTTTGTTTCATCGTGTCTAAATTTTTTTCAGTAGGTTTATAATTTATTTTAGTTATATTTACTTCATTGATTAATCGACATATGAATGAACAACACCTATCATATTAACATTGACTTCACTTTTTAAGCTCTCAGTGTGATTGTTGTAATAATATAGTTATTATAATATTTTGTTTTTGTATTGAGTGTTATGCAATTCTATGAATTATTATAAAGATAAAATATTACGAAAATGTAACCCAAAAACACATGCATGAAAATAATAAAATCGGAAACCTGAAGAATTTTGATGTACTAAATGGTTTATAAAATTTAATCTAATATTATATGATAAATAGACGGATTACGTCTAATTTTATATCATTTGATATTTTCTATGTTTTGTCGTACTTAGTGGGTGTTTGGGTAAACTTTTTTTTTCTCCTTTTGACTTATTAACTTCTTTGAAAGTTAATAATAAAGTTAATAATGAGAAATATATTGTACGGGTAATGATTTAAAAAAGAGTTTTGTGCTTTAAAAAGCAGGAAATGAGAAGTTAGTTTTGACTTTTTTATAAAGGTGAAAAGATAGAGAATGATAAGTTTATCCAACTTTCAAGCAGTCTTCGATTGCTGGTTTGCTACTCAACTAGTGAATTGTTTGTTACTTAAATTACTTTACTTGAAATTTTGTTAAAACTTGTTATTTACTCGAATTTAATTATTGATCAATAGTTAACAGTTGTTATGTTATTGTTACTTTATTTAATTTGGCTGTTCGTTAGAACTTAGAAGTAAGACTGCAAATGAACCGAACGAACACGAACACGGCATTGTTCATGTTCGTTTGTTAAGGAAAATATGTGTTCACGAACAGTTCATGAACACTTACCGAACGAGATTTTCTGTTCATGTTCGTTTGTTAAGAACACAATCATGTTCGTGTTCGTTTGTTAATTTTGTTCATGAACACAAACGGACATTCATAAACACAAACAAGTTTTCATGAAAACAAATGAACACAAAGTGTTCATAAACAGAAATAATTAAACACAAATAGAGATATATTAAATTTCTAACAAATCGAATTCATATACATATATGTTTATTTATTTATTTGGGTTAAATAAATAAAAATAAAATAATATTAAGATAAATTATAAAAATTAAAAACCTTATTAAACTATCAAATATAAACGAACATAAACAAACACGTTCACGAACATAAACAAACAAACGTGGGCTCTGTTCATGTTCGTTCGTTTATTAAACGAACGAACACAAACGAACTTCCCGCCAGACGGTTCATGAACTGTTCGCTGAAAGTTCAGTTCGTTTGCAGCCATACTAACTTAGAAGATACACTCTTTAGTCTTACTGTTACATTTTAAGGGCGTTCATTAAAAAAAATTGTTAGAACATGATTACTTGTCAGAAGTTAGAATGTTGACATCGAATAATATTATTAGTGACAGCCTACCCACACGAAAACCCTTAAAAAATTCATGGCCACTGCCATATATAAGTATTTTTGTAAAAGATTAAAAAACTATTATATTAGGAAGATGAAGCATATGCTTGAAGTGAAGGCCTTAAAAATATCCCTGTATCCACACCACAGAAGTGCCAAATTGCTCATAGGGTCAAAAGGCATAAATTTTCTAATTCTAAACTCCAATACTGCCCTTAGGTTGACAAATGAATCTCTGTAATATTACAGAAATCAACATGTTCCAAATCCTGACGCTACAGCGAAACATGCAAGTACAGCAACATTAAGACTCGGTGGACCCAAGCTTAAAGAATTTAAAGTTCGACCCTATGGAGTTGAGCAGGTGAGGATGTGCGATTTGAATTTCTCCAGCTCGTCGATAACCTCCTCTTGTGGTCTATAGATCAAATCAATCATCCTCCATATCTGCACATTGTGCATAAATAAACACTTAAAATCATGTACCCGCCGATAACCATATTAAACCATATGAACGTAATAAGAAAATATAGTAACCATCATACCTGTAGTGTACCACCACCACCAGTACTTTCACCATCATCAGATACGCTGACAATCGTCCATGGATCATGTGAGTTCCAGTGAAAATCAACCACCTTATCCCTAAATTTGTAGGCAAAACATTATTGTCCAAATGAGTATTCATATGCATAAGAGTTTTATGTACTATTTTATTAAAAACCTATATTAGTATGTTAATAATATAGTTCTTGTTATTATATTTAATGGCGTTCATATTTCTTAAATTCAAAAGTTGGATAGTGAAGTAAAAGTGGGTCTGCAACTCTGCATGGTCCAAATCGTTTTAACGTGAACCTAATTTACATGTTTTAACCCTGAATACCAACTTGACTTTTTACTAGAGGCACTCATTTTGCCGTCATATATGGATGAAAAATAAAAGCTTTGTACCTGTGTCCAGAGTGACGGAACAATAAGCCTGGTGCAAATTTTGAAGCTGGGCCAGAACGCTCACCAATCTGTATATGAAACATGTTTAGAAGATGGGAAAATAGAGTAGACAATGCATAATAATGCTCTAGAAAAAATATATATTATTCATATTCTCTAGACCACATATATAATGTAGAAGTAACACAGTCGAATTTGATGCAAATAAGTTGCTAGCATTTTAATGTGCTGCCAAAAGTATGCAAAGTCCATTGGAAAGGATATATATCTTAAAAAATTGGCAATTTTATTTATATTATTCAAAATTTCAGATACGTCCCGTTTAAAATTTCATAACATTATATTACCCTTTTAAAACACCAAAAATATCTCGTTTACCCGTTCATAGTAGATAGTATAATCATTAACTTATAATGAGCCGTTTCACTATATAAATTAACATACCGTTATTTATTAAGATGATTCACAGTAATAACATTGTTTCCAGTTCATTTATTGAGTGAAACATACAATTACAAATAACTGGTTTTATTTTATGGAATGAGTAAATGTGTCCTGTGTTTTAGAAAAGGTAAATATGATCATTATAAAATGTAGGACACATGAAATTAATCCAAAAACAATTGTTCTTTTCATCCTTCATATGCAAGAGGGCCTAAAATAAACATAACAAAACCATGAGTAACAAACATACGGCTTCCCACCTTATTGTGATCCCAGATGTTCAAGACACCATCCTCAGCCGAACTTCCAAAGATAGATGATTTGTCTGGTGACCACTGAAATATATTATTTCACTCGGTGAATAATCCAGGAGAGTGAGATGTTAAATAATAAATAAATAACAACAATAATACTAATAATAATAAAGTCGTCAAAATGTTGATACCTGCACACAAAGAACAGCAGCGTTGTGATTATTAAATATGTGGACAGGTGATCCAACCCCATTAGAAGTAAGATTTCGACGATCAAACAAACGAACAGTGTTATCAGCTGACCTGAAAATAAAAAATAAATTAAAATACAATCATATACTTATGGAGACCAGGAACTAATTTATTGGATTAGTTAGTTTCATATACATCTTTTTAAAATTCAAAATTTTCATATGTATCCTTCTAAATTTCATAATAGCATATTTACCTCTTTAACTGAATAAACAAATGAGATAATAAAAAATTATTACTGTAAATTATCTCTATTCTATTATTCATTGAAAGTTGAAACATGTTATATGTAACTGAGTTTATTTCATTTACTACAAGAAGGGTAAATATGATATTTTAGTGTTTTGAAATGGTAAATATGATAGTATGAAATTTAGACAGATGTATATGAAATTTTGAACTTTTAAAGAGGATTTATATGAAATTGCCCATCTATATTGTTTAACCCAAACTTAATTTCTACAATTTCCCTTTTGGGTCATTTTACTTATACCCCACTGAAGTGAGTGACATATTTCAGCAGTCACTCACCTATTCTATTCCAATATTAGAAAACAAAAGAAAAAACATGTTTTTCTCCTTTTCTATTTTTGGTGTGATGAACCCAAAATTCATTCAACTATCATTAATGGATGTCATAAACAATCTTAATGTATGAAACACAACACCAACATATAATATCTGTGTTTTACCCTGTCAAAATGAGATTTTCATCAATTGGGTTCCAATCAACGCAGTGAAGATCAGCATTGTGAGCTTTCTCGACCTGCAAATAATCATAAAGTAACACAGTTAGACGATATTTTTAACCAGAGTTAATTTAGTATGTTACAAATGTGATACATAAATACATTACATGGTACTTTGGGTTAACTAAACAATATTATCTTTTGTGTGTGCGCTTATAAACTTAATTTTTTTGCTTTTTCTATATTCCAAAAACGATAGAGAAAGGTAATAAGTAATATAAGTCGTCAAAATAGCACAAACAAGTGGAAACCCTAGAAAAGTAGATGTGAAAATCACCTTGACAACAGGAGAAGTCCCTGTTCTAGCATCCCATAAAATAAGACAAGAATCATCACCAACACTACAGAATTCTTGTGCACTTCATAACATAGATAACAACATTTAAAAAAATCAAGTCAGCAGACTATAACTATCACAACCATTTGGTTAAAGGTAGCAAAATTGACAAACCGGGCGGATTGGGCAACAGGTCAAAACAAGTTATTTTGGTGTGCATAGGGTGCTTTGACCAGAAACACCATTTGTCAAATTCTAGAATCTTTATTAAATAAAGTGTCATTTGATTACAAATATATCATTCCAATCGGACTCAAATTTAAAAAAATGTATATATGATTCAACCCGTTTGACACATGCGACTTTCAAACTAAAAATACCTTACATGCGACTTTCAACCCGTTTGACACACTTCCTTCTAAGCTATTTTTTTTTTCCCTACTGATCCCTTAGAGATAAATCATAACCCAGATTGACACATACATAATTAAATAGAATTGCCACCTCTATTATTGGATGAAGTAAATCTACGGGTGGAAATGAGGCGGAGCGGCCAGAGAGCTACTCGGGATCGGATTGGTAAAAGGCTCAAACGAACCGAGCCCAAGCCTGATATATGACTTGTTTAGTTATTTAGCCCGAGCTCGAGCTTCACATGCCAAGCTCGTTTAGGCTCGCAACCCTAAACGAGCCTAAACAAATATTATAATATCTTTTTATATATAATATACCTACTATTTAGCATTGTCGAGCCTAGCTTTGGCTCATTTAAGCTATCGAAGTGCATTTAAAATTGTTCTCAAATTACCTTGAGCCGAGCCGAACTCAAGCTCTTGGGTTTTACTTTAAAACCAAGCTTCATAAAAGCATGACGAGCCGAGCTCGAGCCTAGTCAAGCTAGGCTCGTTTACACCCCTAGTAAATCATGTCATATCATAAAGACGGTTTGAGATACCTCGAAGGGCAGAACTGTACATCCTCAACAGTATCCTGATGCCCTTGGTAGATACCTCTTGCTTGAATTTTAGGGCTCTCAGTAGGTTTATCATCATTCCCACCAGACTTCGGGCTTTTACCACCGTTGGATCCTGCCCCAGAATCTGTTGCTAAAGTGGAGATATGATCTTGAATACTCCACAACACAACTGATTTATCCTTGCCTGCCATAGTCGCCACAACAACAGAGTTAAATAACTATTAAACAAATAAATTATATGACATATCGGACAAAAGCATGGTTTTGCAAAAGAATCGCAGCAGCATATCACCTCCAGAGAGTACAAATGCTTCACTTTGAGACATATCAAGAGCAAATTCTGCATTTTCTTGGTGACCAGTCAATATCTGCAATATAAAAAAAAAACAAAATATCAACTTTCTGCATTTAGAACCGAGTAAACACTAAATACAATTATAAAAATCCAGATTACCAAAAATATCTACAGTTTCACTTATATATAAAGAAGCATGCAAAGAGTATACTATGACAAAAAGATATAAAAAAGGTGGGAATCATGTTAATAATTGGCCATTTTGACGCATTTATGGTTAAAAACAGGTGGATTTAAGTTAACTTTGTCTCCAACAGGTCAAGTGGCTAAACATTCAAAATCAGCTAAATGAAAACATAGCTGAATGTGTCAAACGGCCAAGTCACCCAAAGTAGTGTATAAAAAGGAATAAGATTCTATAGTCTCGTAATTGTATTTAAAAACATTAAATAATAAATTCAAGATAACAAATAACAAATAAGTGTTTTGGCCAACTTGAACCGACTTGACCAATTTGGGATTACAGTATTACACAACCCCTGGACCCACACATTTCGCTGCCTCTAACTACATACAACAACCCACCAGATCAGGGCAAGATTCTGAGGCCCCCAGGATAGCATGGCGATTAGGTTGAGCTTCAACATCCCAGATAAGAACCTGGTTTTGGAAGAGGGAAAAATACAAACAGTAATTTATATTGATTCAACTCTCTATCAAAACTAACCAAAAATAGATTAAAAAGAAAAGAAAAACTAAATGCATACATCAGGACTGTCTGTGTGTGTGGCTACTATTTTGCTGTTCTGCGGAAGTTCCCTGATGCGATTTACCTTCACAAATAAAAGTGGACGTCATATAATAATGCATTCCTTTTCACCAATTGATAAATAGCAGCAAAAAGGTATAGAGGATACATAAATGCAGAACAGGTGTGATTTGTAAAACAGTATTGAGGCCGGTAATTGGTAAATAGTTACTTCATAACATAAATTAAGAGGAGAGATAAGATTTGTGATCTGGAACTGATTATCTGATTACTGCAACTTAAAATCACAATAATAAGTTTTTATGTTTAAATAAACAGATTCTTTTCTAGATACTGTAGAGGTCAAATGACCATTTTGATACTAGATGCAACGAAAATGGTTATCAAAGAGTAAAACAGGTTACCTACTCCCATGTTAAAAGAAATTCCTTTTTTTCACAAGAACGTCTTTCTTTTTTGTTCATTTTATTTATCATTATTAAATAGATTGCAATTTGCAAGGACTATTACCTCTCCAGGATGGATAATGGTTTTAAACTTCTTCACAAACGGAGATCGTGCTTCTTCATTGAACTACAACACCAGCAAACAATGGTAAAACAAAACCACAAAATTTAGAAATCAATCAATATATAACACTTATGTAGTTGTGTGAGAAAAATAAACAAAACTCAAACTACAAATTCATATTACTGTGGCCTTACCTGTGCTATGTGTTCTGCAGCTGCAACTCTTGGTTTAACAATTTCACAATTTGCTATCACGAGCGTGTTTGGAACACTACCATCGGTCTGGAAAAACGTTTGAAAGTTAGCTTCTGATTATAAAAACTTTAGGCATTAAAGAAAAGGCTTATTTCACCTGCTCTGAAAGGTAGAGGCGTTGGCGATTCTTGTAAGTAGCTTGCTCTACAAGCGGACCCCATCTATTAACACAACATTCATTTTAAGACAAACGCATAAAACTTAACGATATAATATTGCCATGCTATATTTTCCCCAAAAATAGATCACCACATTTATTAATATTTCTCATTCTGGTAGCATGATCCCTTCCTTAAGAAAGGTAAAACAAAAATAGGCAAAATAATAAAATACAACATATTCAAAGCAGAAATCGGCTCCCCTATGTCTGACAAAAAGAATTAGTAAAAATACTAGTGAATCTAAGCTAATAATTTCCGTAACAAAACATACTACAATGAAACCCTAATAATGGCAACTGGAAACTAACAGTAAGTCGTATAAACAAAGGGGAAGCGAATAAGTTGTACAGTAGGTATTAAAACCCTAAACAGCAGCACGTAGGTATTAAATTAAATAAATAATGCAAGTAAAGAGCGGTGTTGTATCATGAGTTGAATAATAATAATGTAAAAGCGTAGGTAGAAGGAAGAGGAAAACAATATAATATAATATAATATAATGTAGTAGGAGTCTGACCGGCAGGAAAGGGAAGGCCAGAGGAGGTTGTGGTTAGCGAGCCAGTCGTAGAGGACAGGCACCAGAGACTTCCACTGTGTGTATCGCTCGTTCACCGACCCACCTTCTTTCCCTCCTACTCTTTCCTTCATATTCTCTCTCTCTCTCTCTCTCACTCTCTACCCTGCTGTCACTGATGACTCTTGAGGTAAAATCCAGTAGTGTAGTGCCTTCCAAATCTACAAAAACCTTCCTTTGCCTAGCTTTATAATAACCGGCAGGGCTCCAAACGAACTCAACTTTCAGACAACAGTTAATGAACCGGTAAGGCTGCAAACGAACTGAACTTTCAGCGAACAGTTAATGAACCGTTCGGCGGGAAGTTCGTTTGTATTCGTTCGTCGAACAAAATATTTCGTTTGTTTAGTTAAACAAACGAACATGAACAGAGGCCACGTTCGTTCGTTTATGTTCGTGAACGTTCGGTAAGGTGTTCGTTTATGTTCGATAGTTTAATAAGGTTTTTTTGTTTTCATAATTTGTCCTAATATTATTTTAGTTTTATTTATTTAACCCAAATAAATAAATAAACATATGTGTATGTGAATTCAATTTTATTAGAAAGTTGTTTGTGTTTGTTTCTGTTCATGAACACTTGTTTGTGTTCATGAACAAAATTAACAAACGAACACGAACATGATTGTTTTCTTAACAAACGAACACGAACATAAAATCTCGTTCGATAAGTGTTCATGAACACATATTTTCCTTAAAAAACGAACACAAACAAGGTCTAGTTCGTATTTCTTCGGTTCGTTTGCAACCCTAATAACCGGGCCATCTTAGTTGGGTGACGCCCCTCAATAACACCCGGCTCGTTAAAAGAAGGGTTAGTGATAATGTCCGTCAATGGGTTAGCGGGGGTTAGAGTGTGAAAGGGCGGGGCTCGTTTTTTTCAACCAAGAGAATGGGCGTGTCACGTGCCTTTCAAAATGTATTAACGAGTTTTTGTCTAGCCTATTTAAGATGAAGATGATTTGGTTCACAGTTTGAAAGTTATAATGCACGTTAATGAGTACGGGGAGGGGGGCATAAAAATATTGGTTTAACCTAATAAAATGGGTCGACTCAGGCGATGTTGTTTGTCTTTTCAAGAAACATATATGGTTCCCTAATAAGATTTTGTTGTCCAGGTGGTCCTAGATGTGCATTCTTCACGCATGATTGTGTTTCGAGCAACATAACCCAAAATTTTCACTAAAATTCGTACTGTGACCGAATTGACTGATGTATTCTTCATGTTCTCAAAACCTATACAAAATACTACATTTGTCAATGTTGCTTGTAGTCGCTTGCCACGTTCTACAAGTGTCGCCGGCAAACTACATGTTACCATTGATGTGTTGCGAACAGTGGCGAAGGATAGTGAGGGTCAAGGGTGCCCCAACACCCACTGGTTTTTGGCTTATTGGATGAAGTTTGAAATTTTCGTAGGTAATTTTTATATGGATTGAGTTCGGGCCCACCGATTTGATCTTACGACCCCTACCGATACGAAAAAAATACCCTGCCGATTTGATCTTTAAGCTTCACCACTTGTTGCGAAACACGTGCACTTATCCTATGTATTTTGTATATATTTATGTATACTTTTAAGTCATTTTTGTATATTTATTGCTTGTATTTATTTAGTTTATGTCTTACATGTGTTTGTATGAAAAAAAGGAGAAAGAATGATGAAGATACAAGAACAAGAGTGAAACTGGGGAAGAATTTTAAGAAAATAAAGTTGAAATCTTGGTTTAAAAGGTTTTCACGGATCACAGAGACTTTGTAGAAGTCTTTCACGCCACGCGAGAAGGTCAAAAACACTACGCGACTATTTTCTCATTTGCATGGCACGGAGAAGAGGGGAAGGGGTTTTCGCTGTATGGGAAAACCCTCTAAGTTGGCGTAAATTTTAGGTTTTCTTATTTAAAACTTTGGTCGACCCTAACTCATTATCATCGACTTCCAGAGGCTGTAGGGGGCTGGAATTCAACTTATGGGTTGGAGTTTCAGTATTTGGATGCTAGGATTAAATATTGAAGACGCATCAGGTTTGTTACGTCATTGATTATTCATTATCTATCTGTGTTACCCGAATGTTTGCTCTGGTTTTGACTCTTTTTATTAGTTTTGATTATCTTAATATGATTAGAGGTTAAATCTATTAAGCCACTTAGGTTTTGATGAATTAGAATTGATATTTTGACTTTACAGTTGGACTTTTTAACTATTTTGTGTTTTGGAAGTAAAGTAATTATCCTTTGTTGGGGTTATGATCATGTGTGCATGTTTTGGATGTGATTGGTCTCTAGACGTTTGATCAGATCAGTTTAGGTCATTAATAGGGATGGCAAAAAAACCCGAGCCCGACGGGTATACCCGAAACCCGAAGCATTTGGGACGGGTATACCCGATACCCGACGGGTATGGGACGGGTTTGGTATTAGAAAAAAAATATTTCGCGGGTATGGGACGGGTATGGTATTAGGTGATACCCGACCCGATTACCCGAAACTAAATACCCATCTACCCGAAATATATACCCGAATACTTTTAAGTTTTATATATATCTTTTCTTAACTATTTTTTAGTAATGTTTCATTCTAATAGATTCATTATTTGAAGAATAAGCTTTTCGTCTAAAATATATATTCTAATAACATTATTATTTATATTTATATGATATGAAATATATAAATAGTTTTCAAAATTCATACTACTATAATATATATTTACATATTAAATGTTTCAAAGATTATTATGGTGATGATAATATATATGTTACTTATTACAATTTCATATACACTAGATTTCTTAAAACATAAGACTATAAAATAAAATAAAAATATATATAAACATGCAAATACCAACGGGTATACCCGATACCCGCGGGTATGCTCTACACCCGATGGGTAATGCCCGACAAAAACCCGACGGGTAATGGGGCGGGTATGGTATGAGATTTTATAACCGGGTATGGGTATGGTATTAGTCAAACCCGACCCATACCCGACCCGTTGCCATCCCTAGTCATTAATAGGTAAGTTTTGCTAAGAGTGTTTTTTCAAAGAGTCCGTAGGTTCGATACTTGATACTGCCTATTTACTACTTTGCAACCGGTACATCTATCATGCGTGTGTAATTTATTTTGTGACTCTTACTTTTAAAACTTGTGTTATATATACACACACATACATCAACCCTAGACCATTAATGTCACCAGAAACAACCTCGTGCCTCGTTGGCAACAATGGGTTGGGTCGACCCATTGTTAGTACGGGTTGAAGTAGGCTAACTTGGGTTGGATTAACCCGTAACAACTTTTTGATCATTTAATTTTAGTTACTAAACTAAAAAATTAAACATTCAAAATAATGTTATTTATTGAATCGTATATTTACATGGACTAGTATTATACTTTATGTTCGCATAGCATCATGTATGTTACGAAAGTTATATCTTAAACAATAAAATAAAGCGAAAAAATATATACACAAAATGAAAAGCAAAAAATAAAGGTGTAGTTGGTGTAAAATGTCATTAGGTGTTAAAAGAACCATTTTATTTTAATATTTTTACATAAAAATATAAATTTATGAATCTCACGAGCTACCGCCGTAAAAATATTATTTTTTCGATCGAACTTTGAACTCCTTTTTTTTGATCGGCAAACATCTCTTTATCATTCATCACCAAATTAGTTTTACATAGTTTATACCTAGCAAGGTGCTAACTACAAATTAAAACACCCAATACACAATCGTAACACACCCTCTAAGGCTTAGAGGTGTGGAGACGCCCCCCTCCCCCGTCCTCACTTTTTGCCCCGTCCCCCACCAGCATACCGCCCCCTTCCCCCATTCTCCCTTGCCCCGTCCGCCTCGTCCCTGTGAGGACATAATGGCCTGGCCAATCAGAGCATTTCTTTTTTTTTTTTTTTTAATTCCAACGGCTATATAACGGCTCTTTTTTTTTTTAATTTTTTTACCCCAAAACCAAATATATAAACACCACCATTCTTTTTAAACCCACATAAACAACCAAAACCAACTTAAAACTCTTCTACTTTTCTTTAAAAAAATACACAACAATGTCATACCTACCAATGTTTGATTCCTCGTCTTCGTCGAGCGAAGAAAACCGGGTTTTTGTGAACGCGGTTTGGGAATCGGCACAACTAATCGTGGCGGATGAAGACGAGGTGAGCTCGCAACCGCGACAGAGGCAAGCGGCCATAAACAGAGACCGGGAGGGTAAGTTTATATTTTATCTTCAAATATATATATTTAATACTTTATTTTTTAGAAAGTGTTATTTTTCTTCAAATATATATATTTAGATACTTTATTTTTTAGAAAGTATAATTTTTCTTCAAATATATATGTAGGTGCACACGAGCGATTAATCAGTGATTACTTTGCCGACCAACCGGTGTATACGGACGAGATGTTTAGGCGGCGGTTCTGGATGAGCCGTCGATTGTTCGTACGTATTGCCGATGATTTGGCGAGTTGTGACCCGTATTTTACATTACGGCACGATGCTAGAGGCAAGCGAGGGTTCACAACTTATCAAAAATGCACGGCGGCATTGCGGCAACTAGCTTACGGGACGGCATCCGACTAGTGGGATGAGTATTTACGGATGTCCGAAAGAACGGCACGTGATTGCTTGTATAAGTTTTCCAAGCGCGTTGTCAAGATCTACAACAAAAAATATTTGAGAAAACCAAACTCGAACGATATCCAGAAATTGTATCAGTTCCATCACGAAAGGCATGGTTTTCCAGGGATGCTTGGAAGCATCAATTGCATGCATTGGCCGTGGAAAAATTGCCCTAATGCGTGGCGTGGCATGTTTTATCGAGGCGATCAGGGTCACCCGAGTATTATCTTAGAGGCTGCCGCGTCACAAGACTTGTGGATTTGGCATGCCTTTTTTGGTGTTCCCGGTTCCAATAACGACCTTAATGTTCTTAACCAATCATTGGTGTTTGATGATGTGAGAAAGGGAACCGGTCCGGATACAAAATTCACAGTTTCGGGGGTGGAGTACAAGCACGGGTATTATCTTGTGGATCTAATATACCCAACCTATTCTACACTTGTTAAAAGTATTAAGCACCCTCACGACGAAAAAAGAAAGAAATTTGCAAAGTTTCAAGAAGCGGCGCGAAAGGATATTGAACAAACTTATGGGGTTCTACAAGCGAAATGACACATCATCGCAAACCCGGCACGTGCCTTCACACCAAAAAAACTTCGTTATTGTATGTACGCTTGTATCTTGTTGCATAACATGATCATCGAAGACGAAGGCCGAGCTATTTGTGAGTTCGATGAAAATGCGGTGGAGGAGAATACTATTCCGGATGACGAAGCGCAACAAGAGTTAAACGATTTCGCGTTACGTAACGAACACATCCATCATCATCTACAAGCCGACTTGATCGATATGGAACAACGGAATCAACGATTAGTATTTTACTACTTAATTTTAGGATGGTTTGTTATTTTTTTTAATTTTTAGGATGATTTGTAATTTTTTAATTTTTAGGATGGTTTGTAATTTTTATTTTAAATCTACTATTTATTTGAATTTTATTTTGTTTATTTGTTAGTTTTATAAAAGTAGTTAAAATTAATTTTTAGAAAAAAATAATAGTATTTAATGCTTGAGACATGGGTTTCTCATGTCTCCACACCCCACCCATATCTCAAGCATATGGAGACATGACCTTGCCTAGGTGGCATCCTATGTAACATGAAGACATGACTTTTCTCATATCTCCACACCCCATAGCCTAAGTCACTGGAACATCAAATTTCATCCAATTTTCCCACTCGAACTTTGAACTCCTACCACTACGTGCTACAAATCATCAATTTCGATGTCTAAATAATAGAAAAATAATAATAAAATAATAGGGGGTGTAAAAATGTAATGTGGAGTAAAATACAAAAAAAGAGTAAAATATAGCGGCGCTTTATGTTTAACAGTTTAAAACTTTTACGCGTAATTAGTTTTCCAATTATTTTCTCGTTTTAATTACTTCTCCCTGTTTATCATCAGACCAGAGTCTCTCGCCCACCTTTCAACAACTCCATTATTATTATTATTACTAGTTTATACCCCGGGAGCTTCCCGGGTTGAGAAATTTAATATGACGTAATAAATCTTCAATATATCGGGTTGAGAAATCTAAGTAAAGTAAATAACATTAGAAGTATCTAAACTATAAAAATGACATCTATATAACAACTCACATTAGATACTTTTTTAAAAAGAAAATACCAAAAGATCTGTTTCACCTTACAACATCAACACCTAAAATAAAATATTAAGATCCATCATGATAAAGATTTGATTATATATTAATAGGATTGGAGGCCTTGTATACCAAAATAAACTCTTTTATGGCTTAAAGAAATAAAACACACACTAATTTATACACAACGAATTAGAAAGTCGGGTAAATCGTATCTTTGCGAGCTCAATAATGAATCAATTAAACCATTATCAACGTGAAAACGAACAACATTAGAAAACCAAATTTATAATCTATTATATAAAATTACGATCAATCAAAAGAATTTAAATCAAGATCCACCATAACTCAAAACAAAGATCTATGAATCAATCAACCTATAACAAAATCAAATTAGATTAAAAACCATTGAAGAACAGAGAAAGACTTACCCCTGAAGCTATGTGTGGGATCTTTAGAATATCAGTGTTTTTTTAATGGGCCAAAGAGAAAAGGGAATTGGAATCGATTAAGAAGAATCTACCAACATAAATCTTACAGATCTGATTATAATGTTATATTTGAGTGTGATGTAATTCAATAGAATCATTCCGGGTCCAAGTGCGTCTCTTTGTAATGTACCGAAAGTATTGAAAGCAATTGCAGCGATTGTGTTTACACAATTAAGCGACGGAGAATGGAGGGAGGCAAGGAGTTGTTTAGGGTTTTCTTTTCTAATAATCTTCAATTCGACGGCGGATTTAGCGAGGACGGAGATGTCACGGCCGGCGGCGGATTGTTGGAGAGCTTGGAGAAGGGCGCCTGATTGACGGAGAGCGTCGTTGGAACGGAGGTTTCTTCTCTGCCTTTGGTGCCATTGATTGGAAGTCTAGGGAATTGGGATTATTTTAGGGTTTGTTATTTGGGGGAATCTATTGTGAAAAGATGATAGGGTTTGGAGGAGAAAGGAGAGTCATGGTTGTTTTTTAATTTTTTTATAACTTATATACCCCTTCCACCTAGGATGACACATGGCACACTCAAGGGGAAGATTGCCTCCTTGAGTGCCATGTCACAAAAAAGGCTTTGGTTTATTATAGTTATAGATTATTATTTTGTACCTGCTCAGATCGCACTCTGTTTCTTTCTCCTTCAGCATCCTTTCGATCTTCACTTGTTCTTGATGGGTAACTTATTCACTTCATTTTTTATATATATCTGTTCAACAATTCTGTTTACTTATTATATTTTATTCTTGAGTTTCCAAGTCAGAACCCTATCAATGAAATCATTGATGATTTGTTTCAGTTTAGGCCTTTGAATCGGTTGTTATTGATGTTATTTAAGGGCATGTAGCATCTAGAACTTCAATCTTGATGATATAGTAGTTAACCGTTAGACGTTGCTCATTCATCTTCTGTTCATTTAGGTTTTACTATTTTTTGTTATTTACATAACATAATAGAATAGAAAATAAGAGAGTTTAAAGACTAGATTTTGACTAAAAATCTAATGTCTTTATTTGGATCTGGATGCTATGTTCAGAAAAACATGTATGTTTTTTCTTTTTAGATAAATTTTAGTAGCTATTTTGAAATAAAAATAGTTTATAAGGACTATGTATATATGTTTATTTGTAATTGTGCGAGTGATATCGTATGCCAGATAAAGAAGCGGAATGCTGCTCGACTCACCTCATAGAGGGGGATGGTACTTTCAATGCAGTTGGACTTGATAGTTTTATCAAGCAAGTCAAACTGGGAGAATGTGGACTTTCTTATGCTGTTGTTGCTATCATGGGTCCACAAAGCAGTGGTATGTATCCCTTAATGCAAACCTGTTTGCGGCTAAGCAGTTAATGCGGTAAAATATCGATCGGATATCGGTGAAGGACCGATATTTGAGATATAGGTTAACCCGGTGAGATATCAGCAATTTTTATATCATGCAAAATCAATACATGTAGCAATTTTAGACTAACAATTCAACATACTCTCCTACCATTAACAAATTAATCTTTTACAACTTGCAAAACACTAACAATTGTAGCAAGTGGGAACTTGTTAAGACTTAAAACACTAATATTTAACACTAACTATTAACAATTAAGACTTAAAACAGTAATAAAAAGTAATAACAACTATAAGAAGTAAGAAAAATGGAAAAACTAAGAAGAAAAACACTAATATCGGGAATATCGGTCAAATATCGGTAAAATATTGCCGATAATATCGGTACCAATATATCGGTTGATGAACGATAACCGAGATATCGGCGATATATTAGCCAAGTTAACTACTTAGGTTTGCGGTTTAATGCCACACAAAAGAAATTCTGGATTTTATGTAAATTAGTAAATTATGCATCCAGTCTACATGATGATGGTGTGCAAGTTCAGATGTTTATGTGTTTCTTGCAGGGAAGAGCACACTGCTAAATCATCTATTTCATACCAACTTCAAGGAAATGGATGCATACAGGGGAAGGCATGTTCTGATCCGATGTGTGCTTTTTTTTGTTTGCTTGCACTTTGCTAAAGTTTTATTTCTCTTTATCAGGTCTCAGACTACCAAAGGTATTTGGATGGCAAGGTGTGCGGGTATTGAGCCTTGCACCATTGTAATGGATCTTGAGGGTACCGATGGAAGAGAGCGAGGGGAGGTTATTATAAATTTCATATTTTGTTTATATTGTTATCCTGTTGTTTGATCTTATCTAATAAGATTTTTTTTAATTTTTACAGGATGATACTGCCTTCGAGAAACAAAGTGCACTTTTTGCACTTGCTGTTTCAGATATAGTGCTTATAAACATGTAAGAGTGCTGGCAGCTCCATAAAATCTGTTGCCAATCCAAACTTTTTAGACTTAATTGCACAAAATGTTACTTAATTTCACCTTTTTCATTCCATACATGTTTTACTTTCTACTGCTTTGTCTAACATACTTCAATATTTATTGCAATTGTATGTACAATCATTACACTAAAATGCAACACACCTTTGCTATGTTTTATCACTCGTTGTGCTAATGTTACATGCTATTGCATGGAAATTTAAAGTATGTTGTAAGTAATGGTAAAAAGTACTTTAAGCTGTATAGAATGGGTAAAATTATGAATTTATGTTGCATTTTGATGCAATCAACTTGATTTTATATAGAAGCAAGTTGTGTTTCTAATAAATTTATGTTACACAGGTGGTGTCATGATATTGGGCGTGAGCAAGCTGCCAATAAACCCCTTTTAAAAACCGTATTCCAGGTACGTTATCTATATATATAATTCATACATTTTTCATCATTTGTTTGTTAATTTTACTTTTAATGTTTCTCAGGTTATGCTGCGGTTATTTAGTCCACGTAAAACAACTTTAATGTTCGTTATACGTGATAAAACGAGGGTAAATTTGGTCTCTTGTACGTTTTGACTTGTGTTAGGGTAAAATAACGTCATGTGGATTTGATTTTTTTTTTTTTTAATCCTTACAGACACCTCTTGAAAATCTAGAGCCTGTTTTGAGGGAAGATATCCAGAAGGTATCTTTTTAGCTCATAGATTTATATTTTTGTTTTATTTATACTGCCACCTTAAAACGTAACCTAACCACACTATTTGTGATCATATGTTATTTGGTGTAGATATGGGATTCTGTTCCCAAGCCAGAAGCCCACAAAGACACCCCACTGAGTGAATTTTTTAATGTAAGAACCTAGATAATATATCACTTCTATTGTATCTCTCTAATTGTTTGACCGGACGTAATAATATATTGATATGTCTGTCTTATCAATGATAACCTCTCATTGTTTGATTGGCCAGGTTCAAGTTGTTGCACTGTCTAGTTATGAAGAGAAAGAAGAACAATTTAAAGAGCAGGTATGCATGAGATTCATTGTAGATACCCTATGTCCCTATGACTTCTTAAACATTATTCTTAGCCTGCAATTTTGTATACATTTACTTGTGGATGGGTGATGGGTCAATTTGGGCTGTTTGTGTCAAACAGTAAAAAAGCAAGGTAAAAGGGGAATGGCCTGAAAGTTGTCCAACTTTTCTTTTTAATGCATACACATCATCATACACGATAGATGCGGGTCTGAGGAGGGTAAGATGTAGACAGCCTTAAGCCTTAATAGAGACCCCGTTTGTATTCAAATATTTAGATGACGATTGTAGTGACATCGTTTTTTTGAAAATGGACAAAAAAATGTGTTTGTGGGTCAACTGGGGCTGAAAGTGGCCCAAAGTCTATTTTCAATTTTTCATACAAACTCCCAAACTGTTTGTATTAAAAAACTTGGATTACTCGTGCATGTGTATCACAGTTATCACATTGGCTATTTGCATTATTTTTTTTTAAAGGGACACAAAGTTTTTGCGGGTCAACGACCCAACGGTCCTGACCTGCCCGTCTCGCCACCTCTACTACTGTCCACTGGACCATGTTCTTGCTGCATTCAATCAAGTTACATTGAACCATTCAGAAGCATGTTGATGCTAAAATTAATATAGTATTTAGCTATTTACTTATTATTTGATCTTTGAAGGTGGCTAGTTTGAGGCAAAAGTTCTTCCAATCTATTGCACCTGGCGGTCTAGCTGGCGATAGGCGAGGGGTTGTTCCTGCTTCAGGTTTTTCCTTCAGTGCACAACAAATCTGGAAAGTTATTAAGGAGAACAAAGACCTTGATTTGCCAGCTCACAAGGTAACGGTTTTAGACCCTTCTAGTAAATTCTGACATACTATCTGGATTTCGAGGTTTTTATATGGATTTTTTATAGGTTATGGTGGCAACTGTACGATGTGACGAAATTGCTAACGAGAAATATGCTTCCTTTGTTTCAAGCGAGGTACATACTACATAGTTTAGTAACTAATTATTTGATCACATTCTTTCCGGACATTTGAATGAAAAAAGTTTTGCAGGACTGGCTTGAACTAGAAGATGCTGTGCAATCTCACCTTGTCCCAGGCTTTGGGAAGAAGCTTAGTTCCCTGCTATACAAGTCTTTATCCAGGTAACAACTAACTGCTAACCAGACCATTCTTATAGCGATACTGTTTTTATATTCCTTGCTGAGAGTTTTCGTGTATTTTTCAACAATTTGGTTCCAGTTATGATGAAGAGGCTACTTACTTTGAAGATAGTGTTAGATCTGCAAAGAGAAATCAATTGGAAGAGAAGTTGCTGCAAGTGATGTTTTTTGTTTTATGTTAATTGCTAAATGCGATTCATGTATATTCTGGATCAGTGAATTGGTTCTCATTTTTGTTTTTAATATTGTATTCAGCTTGTTCAACCGGCCTACCAATTAATGCTGGAACACATACGATCTGAAACTTTGAATAACTTCAAAAATGCGCTTACGGATGCTCTAAGTGAAGGACAAGGGTTTGCAGTGGCTGCTTGTGATTGCACTACAAAGTTCATGAAACTGTTCGATGAACAATGTCAAGGTATTATGTGTAATTTTTCAGAATTTCTTTTTTCTAGATGCTTAAGGTGTTATTTATTTTAAAATACTTCTATTGTCGATTCAAACATTGCATTCATTTCTTTTAAGCATCTTACTTTTATTCATGCTCCTGAATCTTGATACACTAAATGTTTAGATGCCGTCATCAAGCAAGCCAATTGGGACTCAACTAAAGTAAGGGACAAATTTTCACGTGATTTAGATTCACATGTTGCTGAAGTTCGCACTGCTAAACTATCAGAACTCACTTCAGTATATGAGGTAGTAATAGTATTAATAAATTTTTATTTATAAGCCTTGTGATGAGGTTGTTAATCAGTTTGTTATGTATCTTCAGTCAAAATTGAAAGAGGCACTATATGGTCCAGTGGAAGCTCTTCTAGAAGGAGCTAATGATGATACTTGGCCTGCAATAAGGAAGCTTTTTTTCCGTGAAACTGACACAGCCGTCTCTGAGTTCTCTTTTGCACTTTCTGGTTTTGAAATGGATGAACAAGAAAAGAAAGATATGATTTTAAAATTGAAGAAATTTGCAAGAGGATTAGTTGAAGGGAAGACAAGAGAAGAAGCTGCCAAAGTTTTGTACCACATGAAGGAAAGGTAACGTATTACATATGCTTGAAGATATGTACTTTGTCGTGAGATTTAGGTTAACGGCGGCAAAATTTTAATATGTGTGACGGGTCAGGTGCCACGAAAAACATTTTGCTCAAAATACTCAAGGCTGTAAATTGATAATTAGTGTTGCAACTTGCAAGTATATTATTTCAGTAACAATCTAATTTCTTAAATAAAATGAGTTTGGAGGTTCTATTCGTTAAATATATAGTTTGCAGTCACACCACTTTTGACCCTAGCTATCTTCTAATTTGGCTAATGTTGGATTAAACCAATCAACTCTCACCATTTTGTAAATTAAGGGACTTGATCGATAAAATGGTGACAGGTGGCTGGTTAACTTGGATGGCTTTTGTCACCCCTAATTTAGGTGTGTACCAGCTGCAGTGATCCCGTTTCAATTCTATTGTAACTCATTGTCAATCTATTAAATCACACAGGTTTACATCCATATTCAACCATGACAATGACTCAATGCCCCGAATCTGGACAGGCAAGGAGGATATCCGAGCAATAACAAAAACTGCCCGGTCTTCTGTAAGAATCACTTCATTAGATGATATAAATCATCTTAGATATTTGATATTGGATCTTTTGGTCATTCAACACGTGGATATAATCTATTCATTTATGTTCGTTTTAACGTTTCAGTCTTTAAAGTTGCTCTCTGTGTTGGCTGCTATTCGTTTGGACGAAGAAACAGATACAATTGGGAATACACTTGTCCTCACGTTGGTGGATCCTAAAAAAGACACTAGTAAGAGTACCGCTGACCCATTGGCCTCAAGCACATGGGAAGAGGTATTGTGTGTGATTCATATGGGTTTTTTTTATCCATGAAGAATCTGAACATTTAGTTGTACATTATCTGTTTACATGCAGTTTCCAGCTACAAAGACACTTATAACTCCTGTTCAGTGTAAAGCGTTGTGGAACCAGTTCCAAAGAGAAACCGAGTACACCATTACTCAAGCTATTGCTTCCCAGGTATGGGTTTATTATGTTGTTGACTGAAAACGGTGGATTGTTGACTTTGTTTGATTTAGCCCGTGTGTGCCTTTCTTGGGATGAATGTTCAATGTTCTATTCTATGGTTTTCAGGAAGCGAATAAGCGCAATAACAACTGGTTACCACCTCCATGGGCTATTGCTGCCATGGTGATCCTTGGATTTAATGAGTTCATGACCCTTTTGAGGTTCTTTTTTTTACATTTCTCCACCTTCATATTTATTCATCACATGAAATGAAACCAGGATATACTTAATTTAGAATCCATTTTGCAGAAATCCTTTGTGGCTCCTTTTTATATTTGCTAGCTACTTGCTTCTCAAGGCTTTGTGGGTCCAGCTAGACATTTCTGGTGAATTCCGCAATGGCGCTGTAAGTTTAACTTGAAAGAACTTGAATCTTTGTAGAGACAGTAAAATGGGCGGGATATTAATGGGTCAAAACGAGAATTTTATAGTTCGAGTTGGGTCAGATCAGTTTACAAGCACTTTTTGTCTGTCTTTTACTCTATATAATTGATGCCTTAAATAGGATTATATAAACCCTACATATATATATTTTTTAATAAAGTCATTAAGGAGATTTTATGCATTAGCAGTCAGTCGCCTTTGGGCGACTTTATTTACACTTTTACTGATTAAACTTTTTGGTGGATGTCATGGTTACAGCTTCCAGGAATTCTTTCACTATCCACTAAGTTTATTCCAACAGTAACAAATATCCTTAGAAAACTAGCAGAAGAAGGTCAAACACCTGTCAACACTGATGCACCAAGAAATAACTCAAATTCATCAAGAATTACTCAAGGGAATAACAGTGGTTTATCATCAACTGCTTCATCTGAGGTAACTATGGGAAATGAAATGGAATACACAAGTCCACAAAAATAAGACGCTTAGCTTCATGAATAACATTCCGCCACCTGTTAATCTACTTCTGTATCCATACAAAGCGTTTTGCCGGGAAAAAAATGTGTCAAGATTGGTTTTGAACTTGTGATGTTCAAGAGGGAGGGTATAGGCTTTATCAAGTAGATTTAAATTTTGATTTTGGCTACTTGTGTTTTAGACGTCAAGCTTAGAATGATTTTGTTGTATACGACGGGTATAATATGATATGTGTTCTTGGTGTTTCTTGTTCTTCAAGCTTGTGTTGGATTTTGTTTGGGATGGGGATGATCATATGATATGTGTTCTTGCCTTCTTGCTATGTCTACTGTTACTTGTTACTCAAGTTTGTGTTGGATTTTGTATACGACAGGCGTGTTTCCTTGGTATGTTTTACTGCTACTTGTTCTTGTTTGTTTTGGATTTTGTTTACGACTGACTGACGTAATGACATGTTTAAGGTTACTTGTACTTCAAGTTTGGTTGGATTTTGTACATGATGGATATGATCTGTTTCTTGGTATGATTTTCATCCTTTCAAACACAAAATCATCCAAAGAAAAAAGAAAAATACACACAAAATTTTCATTTTCTGTTTCTCAACAAACTTAAGAACACAACATAAATATATGATTTCAAGTATCACTCACTGAATGAAACAGATGTGGCAATATAATGCCCTTATGTCAAAGAAATCTAATCTGTACATCACTCATTACCATTATTTCCAATCTTGAACAAATTCTAAAACTTCATATCCTCACAAATTGGAAGAAAACCTATGATCATGTTCATGTTCGCTTGCGCTTCCTCTAGATAAACCTCTTAAGCGCCGCCAGAACTGCTTCTTTTTCCCCATTTTCAGAGGAGCCGAATTGAACTCCCGTCTGAATGATTCGGACTCCAAAACCCCAACGTTTTCTATTGTAGCAGATAGTCCAATCTTTGAATCATACCCGCTCGTCTCATGGTCCATCATTCCAAAGTCGAGATCTTCATCACGGCTGCAGCTTCTTGAAGGTGTAAGTTCTCGTATTTCATCAAACTCATTGCACACAAGTTTCAGGGCTTGAACCACTTCACCCATGAACGGGCGGTGTGATACTTCTGGTTGCACACACATTGATGCTATGGCTGCAACTTTTAATATGCTGTCAAATGGGATGTTTGAGTTGGTGATGTTTGGGTCAATGATCGATTCCAATGCCTCCTTGTTTGTGAGCAGTGGCCGGGCCCACGTGACGAGATTTTCTTGGCCCGGTGGCTGCAATAGGTCCACAGGCTTTCTTCCTGTTAGAAGCTCAAGAAGAACCACACCATAGCTGTAGACATCACTTTTAACCAAAAGATGGCCCGTCATAGCGTATTCTGGTGCTAGGTAGCTGTATGATATTTTCTGTTAGTTTGTGTTTCGGGGAAAATACACACAGTTACAAAATGAGTTGAGAATTGTACCCGAAAGTTCCCATAACATGAGTTGATATGTGTTTATGATCATCCAATGCCGTTCTAGCCAAACCAAAATCGGAAACTTTAGGTGTGAAATCATTTTCAAGTAAAATGTTGCTGGACTTGAAGTCACGGTGAATGACTCGTGGATTTGAATCTTCATGTAAATACGCTAAACCACGAGCTGCTCCTAGAGCAATCTTCATCCTTGCACACCAGTCCAGAGGGGCGAGCTTGTCAGCACCTGCATCCAAAGTTCCAAAACCACAAAATCAAGCTCCTTTTCCATCGACCGATCAAATGCATGTTGGTTTACGGTTTACCATGTAAATGTGATTCCACGCTTCCATTCGGAACAAGCTCATAAACCAGACATCGAAAATGATCATCTGTGCAAATTCCAAACAACTTCACCAAATTTCTATGGTGAAGCCGACTAAGCATCTCGATTTCAGCCAAGAACTCGCGACTTCCCTGCCTGTCGTCTCGCTTAAGTACTTTCACAGCAACTTTCCGTCCGTCTTCAAGAACACCACTGTAAACAACACCAAAACCTCCTTCTCCAAGTATCATACTCGAATCAAAGTTACCAGTGGCTCTTTCAATCTCACTCAAGCTATAGATCTTCGCAGTTCCAGTGTATGCAGCTAAACTCGAGCTAAACGACAACGATTCTGAACCTTTTCCGCTTCCAACTATCAACGATTCTCCAGTCCCTAATCAAGTATCATCAGTTGAGTTGCTTCCAAAACTGATCATTTGAACAACAACAACATCATCCAAAACAACTAAACAACATTACCTGATGGTTTCCCCTGAGAAGAAGTTAATGCATAATGGTTCCTCTCCGATCGAGAATCATTGGAAGAACAGCATCCACATTTCAACAACAGAAGCCAAAAAGCTCCTATGAGAACAACAACAGCTGTAACAGAAGATATAATAACCACAGCTACCATGCTTCCATTCAGCTTACTCTTATTCTCTCTTCCGTTTCTAGGTATGTCCGCTCCAAAAGGCTTCGACGGCAATCCTTTACCACCATTTGCAGAATCCGATTGATCAACCGTTACACCAGAGTTTGAAGGAATCGAAGGCGGTGAAGGTGGAAGCCCTATAATTGAGTCACATTCACAATTCAGTGACCCCATGATGATCTTTATTTAAAAATTTAAAATTTAGGAAATAATAAGTGAGTAAATTAAACCTGGATATTGAACATGTACAACTTGGTATGATCCAAATTTAAATTTGCTGATGAAGACTTGTTTCTTCCACAACTTTTGGTAGATTGAAAAAGCAGTAGAGAAGTTGAAGTTTTGTTTTAGGGGGACCAGATTGACGAGGACAATGGTTTCGTCAAGCTGGTCACCGGCTGCATTGGCTCCCATGATTCGAGCTTGAGTGACATTGAGGGAAACGCTGGTGGCGATTTCTTTAGCAAGTTCCGAGACCAATGGGAAGAAGGTGTATGGAGAGATGAAGAGGCGTAGTTTAACTTCAATTGGCCATACACAGGCACAAGGTGATCCTGCTGGTGTGTATGTCAATGGCTGTGTGCAGGTCACTGTTGTACAATCTGCAACATACAGATGAATTTTAAATTAGACCCACAACATTACTATACACTGCATTGACCTGCAAACACATTTTGATCCTCCAAATGATTATAAGTTAGTAATTGACATGTGTCCCCTTACATTGTTGTTTTATGCAATTTGCCCTGAAACATAAACCTACCCGGCCTATTTATATATAAGTAAATGAGTTCAAATTGCGACCTATGCAATAAAGTTTACCTTCGTTAGGTGGTGGTGGAGGTAACGTGAAAGCATTAGTGGGCGGAGCAGCAGAGTTCTTGGTCAACGAGGAGGTTGATGGAGATATTGCAGGTCCTTAAACATTATAATGTCATTATTAGTCATGATATAACAATAAAGATGTCACTGAAATGGTAAAAAGATTAAAGTTTTATTATTAATTTCGATTACCAAATCGGCTTGTTGGATCAAAGGGTGCTGGTGCAGGACCTGTAAAAGATCAAAAAATAAAAAAGATGAAAGCTTTATGTCAAATGGCTGGCTACATTTTGGGATGTTTGTGGTATGAAAACTGACTGACCTTGTGGGATGTAAGTTGGTGGTTGAACTTGATAAGAGGGCGTAGGGGCAACATGACCAGGTTGTGATCTTTCATGATGGTATCGCTGATATGAGATGCTAGAGAAAGGTCTAAATCCTCGTTTGATCCATTTCGTTGCATGATGCTTCAAGGGAGAGTGTTTGCTATAGTGATCTGGAGCTACTGATGGATCACTGGTGGGAGATAATGCCCGCGAAATACCATGATCTATAGATAGTTTTACTTTTTCAGGTCAAACGCGTTATTTTTGGGATTCAAACTTGATGTGAGTTTATAAATATGTAACAAAAAAAGAATGCAATATGTTAATGTGAACGACAACTCACACTATCGAACTCAACGCCTAAATTACACTTTTTTTTTTTAAACACGGGACTTGAACCCTCATCATTCGGAAAAGCCTTATCTAACTTCTAGGTAACGCTAGACAAAAGGTCCTTTTGGTGAAAAGATTTGTCTAAAGTAATAATAACGAAGTTCTTGACCTCTTTAGAGATCATGTCAATGTTACATAAGAAAAAAATGCCTAATTTGACTATTCTAGTAAAATTGTTGACATTATGTAACATTGATTCCATAGAACAACCCAATACCAGGAAAGAAAAAGTCTACCCTCTATTTTAGATTTTCAAATGCCACTACCTTTATAATAATAATTTAATTAATTTCAAATTCGAATAAATGGTTATAGTTTTTCACAAAAAGAAAATTATTCTTGCCAATTTTGTATCTCAAAAAGTCATACTTGCATATATTTAATTATTTATGGATGCACACTATAATTAGAAAATTCATAATTGAAACTAGGAGACATCATTACATTGTGTTCTCCAAAAGTATACAATCAATTGATTGATTAAATAATGAAATGGAAAATAAAAGGCAGCAAGACACGGCCCAGACTTCGACGGGAGGCAGCAGTGGGGAATTTTCCGCAATGAGCGAAAAAAAAATTAATATATTCTTTTCCTCAAATAAACAAATCACAATTTCAAGAAAATATATTTATAACATTGAATACTTGATTATAATCATGGATCCCAATCTCCCAATGCATTATAGATTAATAAAATATAAAAAAGAATTAAACTTTCCAATATAGCAACTTACCAGTAGATCTAAAAGCCAAGGAATCACCACCAAGAAACAAAATCAAGAATGTGGTCAACCAAAGAATCACTTGAAACCCCATTAGCAAGCAAGATGAACATGACAACCAATATATATATACAAAAGCTTTAATCTTTGATCACCAAACAACCCATTAAACACTTGTACTTACCACCCATAGCTTCTACTAACAAGAAGCAAGGGTGGAAAACAAAGATCTAAGCTTTGCAGAGCTATATGCTATTAATGGAATGGTGATGCCTTTTGACATCTATGATAACCAAATGGGTTCATCTTCTGATCAAATAGAAATCAAGAGTATAAAAGATCAACAACATTAAATAACATAAAGTAAATATGGAATTATGGGGTTATTTTAGTGGAATAGGAGTGGTACTATGACTCCATTGAGTGTGATGAAATAAGAATTGATGAGAGAGAAAGTATGAGAGAGAGAGAGAGAGAGAGAGAGTGAAAGTGGGGTGTGGTACTTACTAATTAGATATTGATTTTTTTGGACATTTTTCAATGTTCAATGCCCAAGAAGGATGTTTATGATTCTTTGTGAGGAGTTAGTTGAAATCTAGGAAAAGATATTAGTTTTTATTATTGGATTAGTCTTTTTTATTAGATTTAATTTGACTTTTGTTGCTTGATTAAAATTGCATTTAATTAATTTTATTTAACTTTTTATATTTATTTGAAGATTCATATTATCCAGCTTTGAAAAAGCTGGTTTCTTTAGCTTTTCTCATTTTTCTTTATTGCTTTTCTCTTTATTATTATTATTATCATATTGATAGATATAACTAACAGACGTATAAAACAAAACACTGAAATAGTTCTGAATAAATAATTTGTTCACTCCAGGTCAGTTAATTTATAAGGGGACAGGGTACTCCACTGAAAAATTTTTCACTTCACTGATTTCTACTAATTCTGCACTACCACGTCACTTTACTGAAACAGTTTTTTAAAGACAGCACTTCACTAATTTTTTACCCAACAATCAATTATTTTCACACATAACAATAATAATAATTTTCTTTTATTCTCCGATAACCAACCTACACATTCTTCTCATTTTCTTCTCTATTTCTTCCCCATTTTCTCCGTTTTCTTCACCATTTTCTTCAACATCATCTAGCTGATTTTTTTTATGTAGTGGTGGTCAACGGCGGTCGAGAGAGAGAGAGAGAGAGAGAGAGAGAGAGAGAGAGAGAGAGAGAGAGAGAGAGAGAGAGAGAGAGAGAGAGAGAGGGAGGGAGGGACTCTCGTGAAGGTATCCGTTAAATAGAACCAAAATTTGGTCCACGGATTCACTACCAACATCACTGGCAGCGGTGTTACTGTGCTGGTAATGAGGTACCCGTGACCAATTCTGGTGACGCCCTTCCCCCTTAACTATACAATATGTCACATTTTTGGGATCAAGTGGTACCAATGGAAACCACCCTGGCTGACTTGAAAATATTATTTTTATCACATAATTATAATTAGGTTTATTATCAGGTTTATTTCAGTATCGAACCGAACCGATCTCTATAGCAAAAATATCGATACGGATTTTTGCCAAAATTTGGTACCGATTCTGAGAATATACGATACGATATGATATCGGTATTTTAAGGTAAATACCGACTTGAACTGCTACCAAATCGAAAATATCGATACCAATTTTCGCCAAAACTTGGTATCAAATTGGTACCGAAAATAAACCGGTATCAGTATTTTATACCGAAAGGCTCATTCCTATACCATACAATTGAAAAATGGCCTGGGACACTAAAGATGAATACCATACCATGGGTTCTACGATTAGTTGTTAATGGGGGAGATACTATGAAAAACAAATTTGCTTTTTTCTTTTTTCAAATTAATTTTTAGTGTAGTAACATAACTAATTTATTTAAATTATATGTAAGTTTGAGTTTCAACACTCGTCATACTTTGATGAGGTGAAATTTCAAGTATGCAAAGTACTAACGCAAACTTTTTATTTTATCGTATAAGATTGTGTGAATTTGGTTAAAAAAAGCATGTTGATTTTTATAATATTACTAGTTATTATTTTTTTTTTTTGACGACTTCTATGCTTTACAATGTGCACGGACAGGATAGGATTCATGCTCCTTTCGTGTACCCAAAGGAAAGATAAGAGTAAAAATATTAGAGGGAATGATGGTTACATATTTTATTTGGACATTCTTTCTTTTATTGATAAAAATACTAATATGTGCACTAATATACATAAATATAAAAATTAAATTTTGTATCTTTAGGTTACTTTCTAAAGTCATTATTTTCATATTACTAGAATATTTTATGATTGATTATTTTTTTTTGAAAATTGAACTTCATTAAAACGCCAAACCGGCACCGACGAATATCTCCAAGAAGGAGAAAGAAGGCGAAAACCACAATACAAGGAAAACGAATTACATTACATCAAACGAGCACCATCTATGCCAATCCACTACACCTTCTCTAAATCTATGTTTATACCATAAGAAACCCAAAGTCTTGATGTCCGCGACTATCTCCACCACATTAGGAGCCTTTTGAGAGAACATCGCATCGTTCCTAGCTCTCCATAACCTCCACGACGCAATGATGACGATACCATGAAGAACCACCTTCTTGTTCCCAGACGCCCCACTATGACTATGCAAGTTCACCAAGTCATCGACATGAAAAATAAACGGTCTAGGAATATTACACCAATCCGCAATCGCATTCCACACTCCCATAGAAATCGCGCACGCCGTTAAAACGTGCTCAATGGACTCCTCGTAAACTGCACACCACACGCAAGACTGATCTTCAATATGTATGTTCCTCCTAACAAGCGCAGACCTAGTAGGAAGACGATCCAAAAACGCCCGCCACATAAAGATATTACACTTCTTAGGAACCCACGGACTCCACGAAAAACCAAAATTTGCTGCACTGGTGTCCGCCCCTTTCAGCCATCGTTTAACACCAAAAACTGTGAATCCCGAACCCGTACCATCCTCCCAAAACCACCGATCAGGTTCACTTCCCATGGCGACCGAAGACAGAATCGTTTCCAGCTGATATCTCTCAGTTAACTCAGCTTCAGAATGCGGCACTCTGCTCCAATCCCACACAACTGTGATAGCATCATCATTAAACAATAATCGCTCATGAACAGTAACATATTTCTTCTTTTCAAGCGCAAACACAGCAGGGAATCTAGTCTTGAACGGCTCAGTCCCATGCCACTTATCTAGCCAAAACCGTATTTGCCTCCCATTTCCAAGGGTACCGTGAAAAGCGCAGTCCAAACCAACCCCATTACTCTTCAATTTATTCCAAAGCGAAACACAAGTCTTCCACCCGCCCGTAATGGCGTTGTTAACTGGTGCAATACCCCACCTACGGTTAGACCCATGAATAGCCACCACCACCCTTCTCCACAACGCATTAGGCTCATTCAAAAATCTCCATAACCACTTCACCAGCAACCCGTTATTGTTAACTTCAAGCTGCGCAATACCCAACCCACCCTCTTTTATGCCTTTAGTCACCACCTCCCAAGCAACCCAACTCATCTTTCGCTCCTCCTCCGAACCACCCCACAGGAACCTTCTCATCAACCCTTCCAATTCGCTGATCACTTTCTTTGGCGCTTTAAACAAAGAAAAATAGTATGTAGGAAGACTATCCAGAACCGATTTAATCAAAGTTAGACGACCGGCAATGGATAATGAAGACGCCTTCCATTTAGACAATCTCCTCTTAAAAGTAGAAATCACGGGTTCCCAGTTCGCCACTCTATTCATGTTCGCCCCTACCTTAATACCCAAATAAGAAAACGGCATCACTCCAGATTTACATCCCAACGACTCTGCCATATCCTTCACAACCTCATCCTCTACACCCACTCCATATAACACGGATTTATGAAGATTAATTTTTAGGCCAGAGCATAAATAGAAAATACGCAAAATACGCTTCATATTAGCAAAATTAATCAACGACCAATCACCCATGAGCATAGCATCATCCGCATAGAGTAAATGAGATAATACCGGACCATCATTAGGCAGATTAAGTCCATGAAATGCCCCAATGTCACACGCCTGATTCAACATACCAGAAAACGCTTCCATCAAGATAATAAAAAGAAAAGGAGATAAAGGATCACCTTGACGAATACCCTTTTGGAAACCAAACTCGAACGTAGGGGAACCATTGACTAATACCGAGGCTCTCGAAGAAACCAAAATCCCACGAATCCACTCACACCATTTCGAGGGAAAACCCATTTGAGACATGACCGACCCTAAGAAATCCCAATTAACGTTATCATACGCCTTATCGAAGTCAATCTTGAACAAAAAAATGCGCCTCTCCCTCTTCTTAGCCCAAGCGATCACCTCATTTGTTATCAGGGGGCCATCTAGAATATACCTCCCGGACAAAAAAGCCGACTAATGCTCAGAAACAATCCCACCCATAACCGCCTTCAAACGATTAGCTAAGACTTTAGACACCACTTTGGTCACACTACCAATTAGACTAATCGGCCTGAAATCCCCTAACTTCGACGGATCACTGACCTTAGGAATCAGCGTGATAAAAGACGATCCCACCCCCTGACTAAATCGATGCGTCCTATGAAAGTGTCTCAAAATGTCAACAAAATCATTCTCGAAAACATCCCAGAAATGCCTAATGAATTTAAAGTTAAATCCATCAGGACCCGGAGCTTTATCTTCCCCACAATCAAACACAGCCCTCTTGACTTCACAAACCGAGAAATCACCAACCAACCCATCAGCTGCCCCGCTAGATAAAGAAGATAATCCATAACAAACTAACCGTGGCCGTGAACCCATATCCTCCTTAAACTTATCCCGAAAAAACCTCATAACCTCCCGTTTAATCAACACCGGATTAGACTCCCATCGACCCCCCACCTCCATACCAGGAATGTAATTAGCCGCCTTACGCTTATTGATAATACCATGAAAGTACCGTGAATTGTCGTCTCCATGGGCCGCCCACATGTTTCTCGATTTTTGCTTTAAATCCAAGTAATGAAAATCTTCAATCTCGCCAAGACGTCTCTTAATCTCTACCATCGACCAAACCTCCTCCTCTAAGAGCACCCGCACCTCATTCAATTGATCTAACTCATTCAATTCATGCTCTAACACCCTTCGCTCCTCTAACTCCTTCGCTTTACAATCCGAAGCCCAACTCGAAATATGCTTGCGAAGCAGCTTAAACTTGGACATAAGTCTCGCATCCGGGTCGCCATGAAAAGAACCTGCACCAATCGAATTTCTAACCAAACCATCAAAGTCATCCCGCCCGATCCAAGAATTAAAGAACCTAAAGGGTTTAGGTCCAAAATTTTTTGAACCGGTCTTCAACAACAACGGACTGTGATCTGACTTATATCTCTCCAAAGCAATGTATTCAGCACACGGCCACTTCGTGAAAAAGTCCCAACTGACAAAGAATCTGTCAATCCTGCTAAGCTTATCACCTGCCATAAAAGTAAAACGCCTCCCTTTTAAGGAGTACTCGTGTAAACCTGAAACGTCAATAAAGTCATTAAATTCATTAGCCTCCACCATATTAAATACAGAATTTCGCCGCTCCTCCGAACACCTGACCGCATTAAAATCCCCCGCCACAATCCAAAGCCCGCTCCCTTCCCCGATCAAACCACTAATCTCCTCCCATAAAACTCTTTTCGCCACTAGATTTTGCGGGGAATACACATTGAGAACGTGACACGGCAAACCGCTCCCTTTGATCACACCAGACACAAGAAGCCAATTAGCGCTCTTAACCACTCGCTCCATACCAAAAACTTTAGGATCCCAAAACGACAAAAGCCCACCCGACCTCCCCATAGACGGCACAAACTCATGACCATAATCTCCAGACCCCCAAAACCGATCAAGATTTACCGAATTCAATGTCTCGAACTGAATTTCCTGTAACATAATACAACTGACCTCGTTATGAAACCGAAGCCGCCGAACCCAATCTGCCTTACTATGATTCCCTATACCCCGGATATTCAACGAAATACAATTCATTGAACACCATTTTGATACCCTTCATTACATAATACGTTTTTAACATTAGAAACGAAATTCTCCAAGTTCTCAACCCCCAACGCCTTACTCAACATCACGGTAGCCTTCACCTCTAAATCAATCGGCTGCACTCCATTCACATCATCCAACCGTACGTCTTCAACCTCCTCAACAGTACCACTCCCCTGCTGCCCCGTAACCCTTCTGTTAAGATCCGGAGTCAGAAAAACATCCTCTACGGCCTCTTCACTAACGCTAGGCTCGGCCCTGTTAGACATAATACCAATAATTTTATCCAATCCAAACAAGTCATCGTTGTTCTCTCTAGACCTCTTCTTCGGACGCTCCCCAGAACCGCTTCCGCCACTGCGATTCTTAAAAAACGACCTCCTGCGAAATTTCTTCCTACTAGACAATCCTACCTGATGACCTCCACTCTCCATCCCTTGGCTATTCTCAACCTCAACTACAACCGGCTCCTCCACATTATCTACCTGATCCCTAGCAATTTCACCCTCCTCCAAATCCACATAAGCATTCAATGATTGGCTCGCTACCTCATCCACATGCTCCTCCTGAACAACCTCAATATGGCTATCAACTTCAATTGATTATTTGATTATTACTTTATAAAAAGTGATACATCTGTCTTCCTAAACAAGTTTCTACATAGATAAGGTTTGGAAACTTAGAACAATGTTATACGGTAAAAAAACAAGAGAATAAGGAAAATAAGTTATGACTTTAATATAGCTCTATTTCTCAAAATACCACAAAGTTCTAACCGAGTAGTTCTACCAAATTATCATTGTAAATTCTAAAGTTACTTCACTCATAGCTAATTTATCAATACAAAATTACACTATCAATTAAAATATCACATATTTTTTCTATCAGATCTAAAAAACAAACTTATGATTTCTTATATATATAATAAAATTACAAGTCATAATTTGACATGAGAAGTTCATCTCATTTTTCAAAGCGCGGATGAAATTTAAGAACAAACACGTTCTCCTTGTTTAATGACTTAAATAAGGAATAATTGAAACCTTAAATCATCTTAGATTCTACCAATCATATGTTATCGCCTTTTTTTTAACGACAAACAACTTCATTCATCACAAAGTATTTACAAGATTTGTCAAGTAAGAAACTAGACCAAACAACATATGTGTTACAGTGTATTGTATGCCCAATACAATCTTTACATTACATTTGAAAATTAAAAGATCGTCAATTCTCCCATTCTAATTCATGTCATTTTGCCAGATTCTTGATCAATAGGCATGATATCGCTTGAACCTCTCCCATTAGCTACTCAAAGTTTATTCTTTTCCCGGAGAACACAGGGTCGTTTGGCTCCTTCCAAATGGTTCGACAAGCTTTTTAAAATTTATCGTAAAACGTCTAAATAGGTGATAACACTACCTTAAAACCTATTTTTCTTTTTTAATTTAAAAAAATATACATAAAACTAAATGTTTATTAAAATAAATTAAAATTTACATTAATCCAAACTAAAAATAATAAGGAAACTCAAATAAAAGGTAAGTACGAAAAGTACAAAAAGACACATCTAAAAATCACAAGGCCAATCATATTTGACAACTATTTCACGTTTTGGTTTAGAATGTCCAACATCGGACCGGTCACTCCTTCATCCGTTTTCATAAACATGTCCACGTCTTAGTCATACATCTTTTGCATCACAGTCGTGCATTGATACGCCAGCTATAGCCTTTTCTCTTTGTTTCAATTTAATTTCCACCAACTTGTTAATCTTCTCTTCTTTCACTAATCTGTACGTACCAAGTTCGTCAACCAAATTGTTAATGCTTGACGACTCGGCTGGTTGTAGACCAAAGTAGGACCTTGTAGTCAAGTATGTCGTTGCGGTTATTGTGTAAAAAAATTATGATGGATGCCTATATCGTGGGTATGGAAACATTTATGGTTGTTATTATGTAAACTTTATTCGCGGTTGATACCCTTGATGACTCAGACTTGAATTAACACCTCACGCGCTTGAACCGCCACATCTCGCGCTTGAACGGCTCCTTTCAGCTTTTACAAAATCCGGACCAAAAGGTTAGTGAAGCCGAGAATGGTTGTTTATAACTTTTCTTTTGATGAACAAAGTCATTTATTTTATTTATTGTTAAAATTGAACGCGGAATTGAATCAATTTGACAATACAAAACCAGAATAGAATCGATACAATAATGAATGAAAAAGACTTAAATGAATTAGGGCTTTTATTATTGAAAGGTTAACGAAATGAAAGAAACAATTACAGAGAAAAATGAACAAGAATTGAAAACGAATTGTGAACTGAATGAATTCTATTAAGCTGAGCCCTAATCCTTTATAACGACTGATTAACAGCCAAAGATTAAAGTTGACATCTTCGGCCCTCCAAGTTTCATCAGCTAGCAAAACTTACCCAAAGCTGTATAAAACCATCTATAGCAAAAGACGATTATACCCTTGAGCTTTATTATCAAGCAAACAGATAAAGTTTGAATTAACAAACTTATACAAACATCTTTAATCACTGATTTGAGGCTATAACACCAACAATCTCCACCTTTATACCTCAAATCAAAAAATCTTCATACTTAACCAATATTCATCAAATCCAAGCAATACTCAAACTTAGATCCTAGAACAACTTTAGTGAGTATATCTGCAGCATTATCTGTAGTGTTAACATACTCCACTTCAACTTCCTTAGAAGCAATAACTTCCCTAATAAAGTGCAACTTCACCTTTATATGCTTGGTCTTGTCATGAAACTTTGGAATCTTTGACAATTCAATAGCACTTTGATTGTCACAAGATACCAAAGCTTTGTCAACATCAACTCCTAACTCTGTGACAAAACCCTTGAGCCACATTGCTTCCTTTATAGCTTCAGTTAAAGCAATGTACTCAGATTCTGTAGAAGACAAAGCAACTACACGTTGTAAACCTGACTTCCAACTGACTATTCCACCATTGACCTTAAACACATAACCTGTAACAGATCTACCTTTGTCTAGATCTTTGGCAAAATCAGCATCAACATATCCATGTATCATTGCCTGTGAAACTTCTTCTTTTCCAAACCAGATCCCTACATCTCTGGTTCCATTTAGATACCTAAGTATCCACTTTACAGCCTCCCAATGCTTCTTTCCTGGACAACTTAAGAACCTGCTTACAAGGCTTACTGCATAACCCAGATCTGGCCTTGTACACACCATTAGATACATTAGACTCCCCACAGCACTAGAATAAGGAACCTTGGACATCTTATTGGTTTCTTCTTCATTTTGAGGAGCATCCAGTTTTGACAGTTTGAACTGTTGACCCATGGGAGCTGACACTGGTTTACATTGACTCATGGAATAACTTTCCAACACCTTTTTCAAGTATCCTGTTTGAGACAGTTTAATCAATCTTGCATTCCTGTCTCTAGTTATTTCCATGCCAAGAATCTTCCTTGCATCTCCAAGCTCTTTCATATCAAACTCTCTCATTAACAACTCTTTTGTGGACTTGATTTCCTTCTTATCTTTACATGCAACTAACATATCATCCACATACAGCAAAAGATAAACAAAATTACCTTCTGCATATTCTTTGTAATACACACAGCTATCATGATGACTTCTGTTAAAACCATGAGAAGTCATATATTCATCAAACCTCTTGTACCATTGTCTTGGAGATTGTTTTAACCCATAAAGGGACTTTTTTAACAAACAAACTTTCTCCTTTTCTCCCTCCACCTCATATCCAACAGGTTGAGCCATATAGATGTTTTCTTCAAGATTGCCATGCAAGAATGCAGTCTTGACATCTAATTGCTCTAATTCAAAATCATTAGAAGCACATAAAGACAATAGTACCCTTATTGATGTGTGCTTTACCACTGGAGAGAATATTTCATTATAATCCACCCCTGCCCTTTGTGTGAACCCTTTAGCAACTAACCTTGCTTTAAACCTTGGTTCTTCTACTCCTGGAATTCCTTCTTTCAACTTGAATATCCATTTACAGCTTACCAACTTCTGATCCTTTGGCCTATCAACAAGTACCCATGTTTCATTCTTTATCAAGGACTTCATCTCTTCATCCATGGCTTGTATCCACTTGTCTTTCTTATCAGAAGTTACAGCTTCATTGTAAGTCAGTGGCTCATTTATACTTTCAAATTCAGCCACATTGAACACAAAGGCTGAAAGGCTTTCATTATCTCTGAACTTAGCAGGCATCACAATCTGTCTTCTGGCTCTATTTCTTGCAATGCTATAGTCCACTCCACTTGAATTACTTGTGTTACTTGTACTTGCAGAACTGCTTGAACTAGGCTGGCTTGACCCCAACACATTTGAATGATCATCAGCTTGTGTCTCTTCTTCTTCTTGAAACACCTCCACCTCAATTTGACCATTCTGCCCTTCTTCAGTTTGTTTTCCATAACTCTTATTCAATGTGTCTTTATACATAACTGTTTCTTGAAAAACAGGAATGTCCCTGCTAATTACAATTCTAGGACTATCACCTTCAAGTTTCCACAACCTGTACCCTTTAACACCTTCTGGGTACCCCAGAATAACACATTTCAATGCCCTATGTTCCAACTTCCCTTGATTAATGTGAGCATATGCAACAGACCCAAATACCTTCAAGTCTTCATACTCTGCCTTACACCCAGACCACATCTCCATGGGTGTCTTCATACTTATAGCAGATGATGGTGATCTATTGATCAAATAAGCAGCTGTACTGACTGCTTCTGCCCAGAACTTCTTTGGAAGGCCTGAACTGAACAACATGCATCTAACTTTGTTCAACAAAGTTCTGTTCATTCTCTCAACCAACCCATTCTGTTGAGGGGTGCCCTTTACTGACAAATGTCTATGAATACCATGAACTTTACAATATTTATTAAATGAATTATTGCAAAATTCTAGACCATTGTCAGTTCTGAGTTTCTTTAGTTTCTTTGAAGTCTGATTTTCAACAAGAGCCTTCCATTCTTTAAACTTGGTAAATGTCTCATCCTTATGTTTCAAAGGATAAACCCACACCCTTCTAGAGTAATCATCAACAAGAGACAAGAAGTATCTTGCTCCTCCTAATGACTCTACTTTAGCAGGCCCCCACAAATCAGAATGGACATAGTCCAAAATGCCCTTTGTGGAGTGTACACCTTTACCAAATTTTACTCTATGAGCCTTGCCTAATACACAATGTTCACAGAATTCAAGATCACAGTCTTGTAACTCACCAAATACCTTTTGTTTGTTGAGTTCTTTCATCCCTTGAACACTGATGTGTCCAAGTCTTCTGTGCCATAACATTGCAGTAGACTCCACCTTTTCTTCTGCAACTGAAACTGCCCCAAGAGCCACTTCACCATCAAGATAGTAAATATTATTCCCCCTTCTAGTTCCAGACATTACAACCATTGATCCCTTAGTCACTTTAGCTTTTCCATCTTTTAAACTCACATTGTACCCTTCACTTTCAAAGGTTCCTAGTGAGATTAAATTTCTTTTCAACTCAGGTATATATCTCACATTTTTCAATTCTACAACAGTTCCATTGGACAGTTTGAACATCACTGTCCCTATGCCCCTGATTCTACATGGTCTGTCATCACCTAAGTTTACTGTTCCTTGATCAAACATCTTCAAGAACTTAAAACAGTTCTTATCAGGAGTCATATGATAACTACAACCAGAATCCATTATCCATTCAATGATCTTGTTCAGAATATCTACCACAAGTACATCAGCACTTTCATAACCATCAACTGATGAATCAGGAGATCTATTACCTTGGTTTCTTGAATGATATTCACTCTTTCTTTTTTTCCATTCAGGGCAATCCTTCTTAAAATGTTTTTCTGATTGACAGACAAAACATCTTCTCTTGATCTTTGACTTTGATCTATTCCCAGTCTTACCCTTGAACCTTTGTTCAGATCTTCCCCTTACAACAAGACCATCTGCTCCTTCTTCTTTGTTCTCTCCCCGTTTCTTCAACTCTTTGGAATTCATTGCTGCCAAAACCTCCTCCATTGATAAACTTTCCCTACCATACATTAATGTGTCAACAAAATGTTCATATGAGGCAGGTAATGATGAAAGAAAGATTATAGCTCTATCTTCCTCATCAAGAACAACCTCAATATTCTCTAAGTCAAGTATCAACTTATTGAATTCATCCGTATGGTCTTCTAAAGTTTTTCCAGGATTCATCTGGAATGTATACAGCCTTTTCTTGAGATACAACCTGTTTGCTAATGACTTTGTCATGTACAAACTCTCAAGTTTGGCCCACACCCCTGCAGCAGTGGTTTCCTTTGATACTTCTCTTAACACACGATCTCCAAGACACAAGATCACAGCACTATGTGCTTTTTCCATGACCTCTTTCTTTTCTTTATCAGACATCGTCTCAGGCAGATTATCTTCCCCTCTCAAAGCATCAACCACACCATTATGCACCAACAGAGCTCTCATCTTTAACCTCCACAAACTAAAATCATTTTTACCATCAAATTTTTCGATATCAAACTTTGCACCCACCATTATTGTAAACCTAGATTCAAGAACCCTTCTGATCTTTCCAGAACAACGAGCAACCTGGCTCTGATACCAATTGTTAAAATTGAACGCGGAATTGAATCAATTTGACAATACAAAACCAGAATAGAATCGATACAATAATGAATGAAAAAGACTTAAATGAATTAGGGCTTTTATTATTGAAAGGTTAACGAAATGAAAGAAACAATTACAGAGAAAAATGAACAAGAATTGAAAAAGAATTGTGAACTGAATGAATTCTATTAAGCTGAGCCCTAATCCTTTATAACGACTGATTAACAGCCAAAGATTAAAGTTGACATCTTCGGCCCTCCAAGTTTCATCAGCTAGCAAAACTTACCCAAAGCTGTATAAAACCATCTATAGCAAAAGACGATTATACCCTTGAGCTTTATTATCAAGCAAACAGATAAAGTTTGAATTAACAAACTTATACAAACATCTTTAATCACTGATTTGAGGCTATAACACCAACATTTATTTATATATTAATTTTACAACCATTTTTATCAAAGATAAATTTTGAAACTTATTTTCTCGATTAATCTATGTTTGTTATTAAAGAACTAAGAAATGAATATTAAAAATTAAGGGTGTCACATCAACCACACCGTAGTGGTCATGGAGGGGTTGCTTTGTTTTGGAATACCCTCTTCTTTTTACTATTGTCGGTGGATAAAAATGTTATTCAAAGGCAATTGGTATTTAAAAAATGCAATATTTTTGTTTATTTATTTTTTACAAAATTTATTTTCTTTTATGAAAGGCCACTTCTGTAAATTTATTTTCTTTTATGTACACAGCTTACTTTTCTATTTTTATCTTAAGAGTTCGTTAATAGTAACTTACATAATCTTTAATATCATGTTGATCCATGCGATTAGATATAATGGAGCTTGTGGTGGACATCTAACATGCAAAAGGGTTAAAATTTAAAATGGTTTGATAACATGGTGATGTGGATTAATCAAACCTAAAATCTTTATTAGAGGGACTTAGATGCTAACTCATCATCATCATACTCAGTTAATCCTACCTATAACAAAGCTAAGGTAGGGTTTGAGAAGGGTAAGATGTAGACAGCCTTACCTCTACCCCTAAGAATAGAGAGGCTGCTTCTAGTGAGACCCCCGGCTCGATGTGGTTTGGTATCAAGTCTGGGACATAAGGCACAAAACACCTAGCAATCGGGACAAACCCGATCGGTGCATGTACCCCCTTTGTCTTTTGGCTATCCATGCCACCACATGATGCATGATTAACCGTCCGTCGTTTTTAACGTTATTTTCACGAAATTAGTAAAATAACGTTAAAACTAGTACAACTTTAATTTTGCCCCCCCAAGGGCCACACATATATACATTATATGCACACACCGTAAGTGGGGCGTACTCAGATGCTAACTATAGTTGTTAAAGGTGTAAGACAAACTCAAGGCATAAAGGGTGAGCTTTGAGCCTCAATATAAGACGCTTCAAAACAAGAGTTTTTTTAAGCTAGGCACGGTATAAAAGTACATTTTAGGGGTTTTAAACAGTTTTGGGCTTCTTTAGGGTTCGTTTAGGTTGTTCTAGGCTGATTTTAGACTTATTTAGAGCTGGTATAATTGTTTCAGACTTGTTCAGACGATTTTTGGCTGTAATTTCTCGAAACAAGGCATGAAAAATGTGCATGAAGACTTGAAAGTGAGGCTTTTGAAGTGAAGTGAGAAGACTGCGTTGGGCTTGAAAAATGGGTCAAGACACACGCTTGAGTGAGCCTTGAAACACAGAGCTAAGCCGTGCATAAAGAAAAAGTAAAAGTTTGTTAATTGTTACTTAGATTTGTTAACAAGAAAATATAATTTGTTTAACGCAAAAACATATAAAATTAGTAAATCGAAAAGTAGAATTTTGTTGAACAAACCACAATATGTAACTTAACTTAAAGTTTTGTATCAAACCACTCATAATTTAAAGTAATGTTATATTTTTAAAAGTCATGGTTGATAAAAGACATAAGCAATAGGATTCTTCCACATTTTCTACCCATTTATCATGTGGGGGACACTTTTGACCATTAAATTAGGTTAATTAAGATGACCCTACCAGTGATAGGCTGTTTCAGTTGACCTGTTATTTGGATTTGCCTAATTTTGGGTCTCTTTTAGATATTAAATTACATAAATGGCCTTGCAAATAATTGGAATTCGTCTAATGCCATATAGCACCATATATTCATTCATTCACATTTGCTGTCAAGAATCAGGATCAAAGGTCTTACTGGGCTTCTCTAGCCTAAAAATTTATGGGTTGGTTTGTGCCACTAAACTTCCATAAACAAAGCCCAATAAGAATATTTGCACTTTGCACATCACCGTTCAGTCGTTCAATGTGAACAAACCGAGTTCTTTTTTTCCATTCCAAACCGGGATTCGGGTTATAAAACAAACCGGGTTGGTCAAATTTTGTCAAAACCGGTTTGTCTTCAAAACGGTCGGCTTATATAAGTATATGTTGTTTGCATGAGACCAATTCAGGATCTATTTTGTCATGAGACAAGATGTTTTATATACACCGTATTGCATTCTGTAGCTTTCGTTTATCTTAAACTATAATCTTGTATCTAACATGGGTTTAGTTATAATGTTATCTTTCGACGCGATCAAACCTAACAATAAGATACAAACTCCTTTAGTTTAAGCTTACAAACATACTTACCTTACCTAAGCTTTAGGTTACAAACACATGTTTACAAGTTATTCAACTAGATCCTAAAGGTACACAAATTAGGTTATGGGCCCAAACCGGTTTGAGTTGAAATTGGTCCAGGCTCGGCCAAAAATAGTCAAACCCAGTTATTGGTCAAACCAGGTTGGTTTGAAACCGGTTTATATAAGGGAAAAGATAAGTTCGGTTTGAAACCGGTTTAATTTAAACTTTGGTTATAGTTGGTTTGGTTCTGGTTTAACCTGTTCAAACCAAAGGGTTCTCAACCTGGTTTCAACCAAAGGGTTGGGTTGAAACTGGTTTATAAGGAGGGAAATGATCGGTTTGAGTTGAAACAAGTTTAAAACTATGTTATGGTTAGTTTGGTCCTGGTTTAGCCGGTTTCAACCAAAGGGTTCTCAACCCTCTCTTACCAGTTTTTTTTTGTTCACCTCACTAGAAGCTAGAAGTGTACAGATGATTTCGGCCTTGAAAATCCAAAAGTTTGGCCACGTAAAAGCCAGATTCGACATGATCCTACACCTACAAAGCCTAGAGCCCTAATCTGAGCTGAAATACTATTTACTTCAAAAGCTAGGTTGTGGCTCATCGACAGGTCCAATATGTCCCAAAGACTCGGCTCCAAAACAAATTGAGTGAACAGTTAATATATACATTAGGCTATTAGAGCCCATTAACTTTGGCATAAACATATTTCAAAAAGATTACTTTTAAGGCGATGATTTATTAAATAATAGATTATGTACCCACGTGATACACATGTGTAAGAAATAGAAATTGTATAGACTTTAAAAGTATAAACAACTGAAATTACACGTAAATTAAAATAACCGATGTGCATAAATTTTATTAAAATTAAGAAAATATACAAAGAATTTAACATTTTGCAAAAATCTCCTTGTATAGAACATTCGTTGTATTATTTGTAACATTGACATCTCTACCATATATTAGTAATTCAATTCTGGCTTTGTTTTTTTATTATTAATAATGTGACGTAATAGATAATGAGTGAAAACTGGGTATTTCAAATACAAACCAACTCTTGATAATGATTGTCCTTGACTCTTGTTTGTTGTCCACTTTTAAGTGAAAAAATGGTCTAAAAAACGGTTTTATAACCGTTCCAAACCAATTATATTGGTTTAGGGGTGCACTTAAAAAACCGGTTTTAAAACTGAACAGGTTAAAAAAAACCGGTTTCAATAAAAAAAAGGGCGATTTGTACACCTCTACCCCTATCTTATAAAGTGAATAATTCAAATTTTACAAGATGTATTTATTTTTTTGAAAAGAGTAGATTATTATAGGTAGTTAGTTTGCCGCTAAAAAAAACTAAAATCTAAAATAGAAGCATTATCTATACATATAATAAACCAAAGCCATTTTAATGACATGTCAATCAAAGAGGGTATTCTCTTTATTAAGTGTGCCATGTGTCATCCCATGTGGCAAGGCCTTTATTTTAGGAAAATAATAATTTAAAATTTAAAAACAAAATTAGATTTTTATCTCTAATATTTCCTCCCATAACTTTTAAACGTTAATATCTTTTATACATAAGATTTTTTAAAGAAAAAAATTACACCAAATTAACGAGCGTTTTATTATCTTTCCAACGAGTACCATAGTGCTATATAAAAAACGGAGAAAAAAATGACTATTTTTTTGTAACCCGACATGTATTGTGTCAGGTTTGGAATTAGTTTTAAAAAAAATGTGGGTTTGAGTCGGGCCTGGGATTAGGTGATACCCGACCCAATTACCATTTTTTTTAATATTAGAATATGATAACTTATGGGAGAAATTTGTTTAAAATAATAATAATAATAATAATAATAATAATAATATTCATTAATCATATATTGGCAAGTCATTAATTATGTTGTCATATTAGATATTTTATAATGTCATATTAGATATTTCAACCCGGGACGCTCTCCAACAGGTAATTGCTATGTTTTCTTTTTCTACCATATTCTGAAATAGCTCAAATCTTATTGTATGCAGTTAAAGACATTTGACTGAATGTATTGGTGCTAAACAATCTATGTCCCCTTGAAGTGCTTGGGATCTTAATATTCTGTTTTAGGTGTTGATGTTGTAAGGTGAAATGGATCTTTTGGTATTTTTTTAAAGTATCTAATGTAAGTTGATACATAGATGCCATTTTTATAGTTTATAGACTTCTAATTTTATTCACTTTACTTAGATTTCTCAACCCGGGACGCTCCCGGGGTATAAGCTAGTTTTTTTATATATTATGATATTTATTTAGAATGGAAAATGAATAAAGGAATATGATGTATTCCCTCCATCTCCGATGATAACAGCCTTCCACCACCTCCCTTTGTTTCTGTCACTCTCCGGCACCACCACCACCAATAAACTCACCTATTTACAATGATTTCTCATCTAACACTTCTATTCTCCCACACAACACCAATATTTATTTAAACACACACGTATACATATATATATCTACATTGCCCTTAACATAATATTATCAAACAACACATGATCAATGGCAGAAAAACTCTACCCAAACTCCAAGCCCACTGCCGCCCCAACACCCGTCTCAGCCACCGGCAAACCATCGTTTCCTGCCACCAAAGCCCATCTCTATAACCATTCCCGTCCAGTATACCGACCACAACCGCGTTCATACCGTCGTAGCTGCTGCTGCTCCTGCTGTCTCTGGATAACCTTCACCATCATACTTTTATTATTAATCGCCGCCGCCTCAACCGGAGTATTGTACGTCTTCTACCGTCCTCATCGTCCTACATTCTCTCTCTCCTCTCTCCACGTGTCACAGTTTAAACTCACTTCGTCCAACAAGCTTAGTACCAAGTTTAATATAGCTGTTACAGCTCAAAACCCTAATAAGAATATTGTGTTGGAATATGATCCCGTTACCGTTACGTTTAGTTCTAACGACGTTGATGTCGGTGACGGAACAATGCCGGCGTTTATTACTGGGAAGAAGAATACGACGTCGTTGAGGACGGTTGTGGGGATCAGTGGACAGAGTGTGGATGATGATAGTGGTTTGAAATCAGATGTGAAGAAGAAGAAGAGTTTGTTATTGAAGATAGAGCTTGATACGAATGTGAAAGCAAAGATTGGAAGGTTTAAGAGTAAGAAGGTGCCGATTAGGGTTACGTGTGACGGGGTTAAGGTGGCAGTGCCTGTTGGTAAAAAAGGGACGACCGCGGTAAATGATGATGTGAATTGTAAGGTGGATCTTAGGATCAAGATCTGGAAATGGACGGTTTGAGATTATTGTTGCTGATTAAGAATGAAGAAAGAAGGTGTACGTGGTTGTATGTTTTTTTTGTTTTTTTAACCAACGGGTAAGTTTTGTTCAAAATTTTTGGTGCTTTTTTTTTGAGATAATTTGCATGTTGAGAAATACGATTATGGGTGTTTGAATTGGGTATGTTTGGATTAATCCATAATTGGAAATTATTTTTTACTGTTTTTTGTTTGAAAAAAAAAAACCGTTAGAAGAAGAGTTTTTGTTCAGTTAATTTAGTGTTTTTATACATGCAACTAGTTATAAAAACCAAGGTTAAAATGAATATGCCATCACACTTGTTAAAACAATTTTTTTTAAAGGTATAGATCAACCGGAAACCCACTAACTATTCCAGTCCTTTTTAACGGGAGTAGCGACCCGAGTTCGAATGAGGGGGAGTACGCATTGACAGAGCCTTGCCTCTACCTCTGTAAGAGAGAATAAAATCTTACCCACAGTCAGGCTCGAACTCGGAACCTCAGGACAGAAACTCCGAATGGAAAACCTTCCCACCTCCCCACAAACCAATTGGTCTGTAGATCATTGGCTGTTAAAACAAATAAGTGGGTGTTGTCAATCATATCACCCAAGGTTGCAGAAGTCGCTAGGCGCTAGGCAGACGGTGAGGTCCAGCCTAGGGACTAGTCGAAAATTAGGCGTTTTGGTATTTTATACGTATTTTATATAGATATACACAAATTTAGGTGTTTTTTGAAAATATGTTTAGATATATACACATAATACTATGAAATACTTAGAAATGTAATAAAAAAAATTTAAAAAAATATAAAAAAAATAAAAAATACCACCGCCTAGGCCCCGCCTAATCCCCATTTTGCCTAATTCATCGCCTAGGGTCAAATTCAAATTTTTTGTTCCGCCTAGCGCCTAGGCGGCCGTCTTGATATCACCTTTAGGAGGGATGTGTTCATAGTTGTATGCTCAACTCAAACCCGATATTTGATCTTACATTTATTTACTACCTCCGTCCCACTAGAAGTGTCTTAGTTTGAAAAACACAAAGTTTTAGGCATATTAAATGATTGCTTTTTTTGCTTGCCATATGACAATAATACCCTTGTCATATGTGGGTCCATCATATTCTTTGTTTATTTTAGTTGTGTTTTTAAGGGTAAATTTGAAAATTGGCTATTAGTTTTTTAAAGTGGACACATGAAATGGGACAAATAAAAAAGGGAATATGAACACTTCTAATGGGACGGAGGGAGTATTATTTATTAAAAAGAATGTTTGTGAACTCAAATGTAAGCTTTACTCATTTCTATAGTATATTAATATTTTGTTAAATATACTCAGTCAGTCTAGCAATTTATCAAGTTTAAGAGCTCCAAATTTAAAGCAAAAGTCGAGTCTATTAATAATGTTACTGTTTGAAGGTGGAGGCTGTAACGACGGTGTAAATAATAAAGTGTTGTGGGCCAGTGGAGAGTGGCTGAGTTTGAACTATAGGATGGAAGTAGCCTTAAACTTATTGTTAGCCTGTTGGCAATCCTAAATTAGTTCGCGGTCGGTGGGATAAATGGAGTCGTGCGGGTCAGCTATTGTTGGGCGTTGTTCACGCTTGTTACATACATGTTGCAAACCAAGACAACAATGCTTACATGATTACATCTTGGGGTATTTGCTTGTTAATTAAAACACACGAGACCATAGAGTCAACAATTTACAATAACGACAACATATATGTTTCGAGGTTGCACATAAATCATGTTAAAGCTGTCTTACCTTCAAATGGTTTGAATCACAAGTGAAGTCTGACTGGTCGACTGAATTCACCACCAAGTCAGGTTTGGGACTCTCCAACTCAAGTATCACCTACATAGAATAGAAGCCGTCAATAAAACAGTTCAGGATCCAAGTTCCTCACATTACACGAAAAATAAAAAATAGTCAGATTTAAGATTTTGAGTTGGGTTTCTATCACTTTCAACCCACCAAACCATTTTAACAGTCAACATGCTTGCAACCTGTTTAGATAAAGTGTCTGGGCTAGGGTTGACGTCTTTGATGTGAATACAATATATGGGTCATATCTGGCTGGGTTCATCAATTTCAACCCACAAACCTCTCAGTCTGAACCTATCACCCTACCAACCCAACACGATTGCCACCACCCTTTCCACACAAGGGTACTACAAAAAAATTGTGCTACTTTCAGCATTTTTTTATAAGCGAGTTGAATTAAAAAAAAAAAAAAAAAAAAACCCTTAACAGGTAAATGGGTCAAACAGGTAGGAAAACACCCTATGTCAACTATTAATGCATGCAACCTCCACATCGTTTTATTTTTTTGGATTAATGTTGTAATATTATTAGCCTAGTTACCGTAATTAGAATATTCATTAATTATTACAAAAAAAAAAAAAAAAAAATGGATACAATTTCTTATCTAAAAATTGAGCTGGTCAAAGAGGTTGAAAGACGGCCAGAGTTTATTTCCAACGAATACAAGTATACAACCTCTTGAATTTTTTTTCCAAATATTTAGTCTGTTTGTGTGAAAATATTAGTTTTGTAATCATAACTAACACCATGATTATCTATAAATGAATTAAAAAAATAGACAAAGAGAAGTGTCATATGGGGGGCCTCATACCAAGATGTTATTTCCACGCTGGAGAACTGGAGCAGGGACATAGAGGTTACACTGGGGTCCAAAAGACTGTAAAATAGACCAAAACCCAATAGAATTTGTTAGACCTGCTATAAGATTGCAATATCCGATGAAAAATTAATAATATTAATTTTACCGGCCAGAATCTCCCAATATTGAAGTTATTAACAAATGCTACCCCTTTACCCCAACCATTGAAGGACATGTAGGTGTCTGTCACTTTGTCAACAACAAAATTTCCACTATAGAAAGCTGGTTCTTTTAAACTCACCCCTGCAAAATACAAAATAGAGAATATCATCCTGCAAGTAACTAGAAGAAATATTAAACAGTCTTGGAGGAAAAGATTTATTTGTATTTGTATCTTTTCTAATGTATGTATTTATCTTTTCATATTTAAGAATATTAGATTTGGTTCCCTCATTATTTCGTTGTACCCTATAACTATAAATATCAATAACACATGTTATGTTATAGGGTTAACAGAAAATAACATGTGTTGGTGTAACATAGTTGGAAATTGGAAGGTACCCGGGCTGCTTTTCAGGGTTTTACGGGCAGAAATTCCAATAAGATTAGAAACCGAATTGTTGAAAGAAAGATCCTTTTTTGGGGCTTCATTTAAATTGCTGAGAGGAATTGGAAGCATTTTCCACTTGAGCAGAGGTTTCCCATCTAAGTAAACTGCAGACAATATGCCCTATAATATAGAAGACAAATAATATTAAGATTAAAGCATCTTCTATATGATTTATAACATTAGTACCATAAAAATCCCACATCCTTTCTCATTTTGCACTAGAAAATTCCTTAACTGTGAAGGTAATGGTAAATACCGGTGTTAGAATTGATGGTGAGTATGCGATTGGTTTTTGAAGGATAATAAACGGTTTGGAGGGAAAGGTTTTTGGAGGGAGAGAGAGTTTGAAAGTTGGTTATAAACACTTACTTTCATATATATAAAATGATATGTGATCGGCCCTTATATAGTTTCTAATCGGCATGTGTGAACCGATGTGTCTCTTGGCCGATACAATCATAACCGTACATATAGTGTGACATACCGGTTTCTACAAACCATCACAACCCAACTAACTAATCCTAGGACATGACTTTAACATATGTACAATAAACAATTAACATAAGTTTATAAATCAAGATTATTATCTAACAACCGGTTACTTGTACAGTCAGCACATATGTCGACACCATGTCGAGTTGTGGACTCTTTTTTTTTAATGTGGATTCCATGTACTCTTTTGCTGTTTTGGATACTTTTAATGTCTGGGTTCTAAGAAATGTGAGTTTGTTACGATCAGCAAAAGTGCAAAACAGTCTACATGGTGCCACATATGTGTTGACAGGTCACAGATCATTTGCCATTAATTTCGCAGGCTTGTACAAGTTTAACAAGTTTAAAGGCCCTAACATGTCAAAATTGGTTGATGAGCTTCTTCGTGCGAAATGAGAAAGTATGTTGTTTTTTTTATGCGATTGAGTCTACTGACACTAATTTACATGCTCTCTTTCAAGGTTCAAACCATGGTATGCATTAGTTTAAAAAAGCACTGGGTCTTATTGCCTTTAAATGGTGTTAAGTTAGAATTTTTACCTTGCTATCATACAAATACGGTCCATAATTTATACGACCCATGTTTTCAACCTACAAAGAAGGAAAGGTGTATAAAAATTATGAAAAAAAAAATACAAAAAACAATAGCATATAAATTATAGAGTAGATTGCAATGTCAGAAACTGATAGTGAAGAGTGCCTGAACATATGCAAAATAAATTACATGTGGCAATGGGCACATGGCAAATATAAAGTCAATTAATATTGTAAAAAAAAACACTTGGCCAAATAAGATTAGACAAGTCAAGGTTAACTAATATACCAGAATTAACAATCTGGTAGTGGAAGAGCATTCAGCATTAGGGAGGTTAACATGCTTATTTGACCATCTATTAATTGTGCCAACATATTGTGGTTTTCCTCTCTTATCTTCAGAAAGGCATGTAATATACACTTGGGCTCTATCATGCACCTGAAATAATTGAAAAGTGTAACTATAATATATTATTAAGAATATTCTAGAGGTGGGCAGGTGGCAAATGGTGGGTTCGGTTTGAGCATCTTCAATGTAATCATCAAAAGCTTTACATCCTTTTGGTGTTTTAAGAGCATATAATTAGAATATGCTAACACCAAATTTATTTCAACTCCATTGTATGCACCACACTTTTACTCTAGTTTTCCACATCAACTTTGTACACTATATGACGTATAATTACATATTTGTTTACTTCAGTGAAGTTATTTGGTTATACAAAAACAAACAACGTCATTTTAATGTTATAATACTAAAATATTTTTTATAATGATTAGGGTAGCCATTCTGTCACCGAATTTGGTGTAAAATGGGGTGATGAATAGCGTCACACCAAAAAAATTGCACCACGTTGGTGTTTTGGTGCACATATTGAGGATGATCTAACAGGTCCAAGTCAAAAGAGGAAAATTTATACGGGTCAGGTCAGGTTGACCCAAAACGATTTTAAACATTTTGAAAACAGTAAAAATAAAAAAGAAATATGCACCCTTTCAAGTTAGTCAAAAACATACGTATACACACTTACCTTTGGTATAGACAAAGTGCTCCCTTTGCCCTTAGTTATGTATTCAGAAGCATATAATAAAAATCCAAACATCTGAAAATGAAAAACACCAAAGTGCAAAGAGTTCAGAAACATTGACGTGATGAATAAAAAAACGGGTTTTGCGATGAGCACAGATACCTGGCCTGCAGCCTCCATTGAAATTGGGTTCTCAGATTCAATAGCTTTGGTTGACAAGTCCATGTCCAGTGCATTGAATAATGATGAAGTTTTTTCTAATTGAATACGCCCAAATCCTGTTTTCTTATTATTTGAAGGAACTGGAGGGAGAGAAGTTGCACTGTACTTAGCTATAACCCCCCGCAAAGCTGGAGAAAGTACAAAGCATTATCTTTATCATTATATCATTGAACTTGTAAGATCTTAGAAGAAAGTATAGAATCTAATTATATTCTTACCTTTGAATTTTGCCCCATCAACATCACCTGACTCGCTGATAGGAGCATCCTACAAGAAAAAAGATTCCCATTTCGGAACATGTTAAGTTATAAGAGGGGAAAAATGGGCCAGTCCAATGGGTTGGGTAACAAGTCAAAAAGCATTACCATTTGTACGGTTTGATCCAAAACAGTCCAAAATTTTCTTTAAATGCTTTACAAATAATTAGTGTGCAAAGTATGATCACAAAACTATGTTATTGCTTTACAAATAATTAGTGTGTTAAATATGATCACAAAACTATGTTATTTAAATAATAATCTAAGTATTTGCATAAAACAATTTGGGAGTTGTATCCAATAAAAATAAACTCTACGTACAAAACAATGAATGTTTTACATTTGATTCCAAAACCAATGTTATCTTATAATAATCTAACTATATGCATAAAAAAGTAATAATCTTGTTGTATCAAATATTGTTTTCTTAGGGCATCCTACATCTGAAATTATTAGAGGTGGCACTGGCAAATTATGTTGGTCGAACAGATTGGGTAACAGGTAACTTTTTGTACCTGTTTAAAAAGCGGTTTGGTTAATCCAAAATGTTTTTTTGTCCAGATTTTATTTTATATCTTTTTAACAATAATTAGTGTGTTAAATATGATTACTATTTTATTTCAACAAATAATCTATTTATTTTACTAAACAATTTGGCTTTGTGAAGCCTTTCGTCTTTTAACTAAATTTTTTTTATTACACACATTTTAACCCATTAACAAGAAGTTGGGTTGAAATTGACACCTCTTGAATAGCCTCTGTTTAAAACTTGAGAAGTGAAGAATGAGGTTTCTCACATAATCATAGGATGTAAGATCAGCATTGTAATCAGATTCTTGAGCAGCATTTGCACCGTTATAAAATCCAAAATTGGTTCCGCCATGAGCCATCTATACGTGAGAGATCACCACATCATAAAGATATCTTGTGAATAATGCTTAAAAATTCTTTTTCGTTTTATAGCATACATAAAGCACAGCAGAGCCATTTCTTGACAAAATATTTTCCAGTGCAGATGCTGTAGAAGTTGCATCCGTTTTAGCAATACTCTCTCCCCAATGGGTAAGCCAACCGGTGTAAAATTCTCTGAAATAGTGTCTTATGAGCATCACAAAAGAAAGTAATTACAAGGATTAATCATAAAAATTAAGGTGAGATACCTACGCAGAAAGGGGTGGTGATTTTCCTGGAGCATTAAATGCCTTTTGCATTTTAAATATAGGCCAAGGATCCTCTCCAGTTGAAAAGTCAACAGCTACAGTTAAACTTAGAAATATCAAAAGCATACACTGTATATTCGTTACTAATAGATGAAATCTGTACTACAATCTTACCTGAAAAAACAGTATCTCCTCTTATTGTTCCTTTCGTGAGAGTATCTCTAGTGCCTCCATCTGTGGTATATCTGTTATTAAAGTTCAAAAACATACAAAATGTCAACTAATCATTGAATTTCGATGCTAAAAATAAGATTTGTTTATTGTTACCAAACTACATCAACTTACAAAATTATATCATCCCCAAGATGTGACCGAGCTAAGCTGACCAGATGATGCAAATAGTCCTTGTCATCTCCATATGAACCGAATTCATTCTCGATCTGTAATCACAATCTACATGTGTTGAAATGTTTGTGAACTGTGAAGTACTAGTTAACAAGCGATAACTACCGGTATGTTTATTTGTAATAAGAAAAAGAGATGTAGTGATAGTGCTACCCACCTGAACCATAATTATAGGCCCTCCTTTGTGGTAAAGAAGATGAGCAATTTTAGGAAGTAGTACTCCCCACCAGCTATCAACCTGCAAGAACTCAATTAATAGTCAAAAACCGGTATCAAACAACAGTAAAACCTTTAAGATTAATACTCGCTATATTAATAGACTGTAAAATAATCATGATATCCAGCCCGAATTTGATAATAAGATAATATATATTGAAAAGGTTCTTGTATAAATTCATCACCCACTAATATCATCAAAATTTCAAACATTAATAGAAAAGTTGTTAGATATGATTCTATTGTGGTGTTCTTTTACTTAAACTCAGATCTAGGTCGAGTTCATCTCTTAATCTTCTTATTGCATTTAAATATTTCACTGTTGTATTCTCGAACCTTATTAACTTTTTGTACAATGAGCTTAATTTTTACATTAATTCGGTGAACATAATACATAAGTTTACAATTCGATGATTGTTTTTAAAATATAGTTTACATGCATTATTAATTATAATCGTTTAATAAATATATTAATACCTCTCTAATTTATGGCCCCAACAACATTGATTCATAGAGGCTTTACGGTAGGGGTAGTACACTAAATTAATCTGAATAATAAAGAAGAAGTTTTACCAAAGCAAGGTATCTTGGGTCAGATGATCTTAGTGTGATGGCCGGTTCCTTAGTAAGTAACCAAGCAGGGAAACCACCAAAATCCCATTCTGCAACAAGAAGCGAATATCACATTGTTCCTTTTTATTCTTGCAAATTGCAATTATGGTTACAGTTTTGTGAAAGAAAATGTCAACAGTACAAATCAAATGACTGATACACATGGTTTAGATCATGTAAAGTTAAACAAAAATTATGAAATAATAAAACGATTTGGCAACTGTTTGAACCTGCACATATGTAAGGCCCAGGTCGTAGCATGACCAACAAATCTAACTTCTGACATAGCTCAAGAAATGAAACTATATCAGCAATACCATCGAACTCCAGTTGACCCTCTTTCGGTTCATGCAGATTCCATGGAACATAAGTTTGAATCGCATTCAGACCCAAAGCCTTCGCTCTTAATAGCCTATCTTCCCAATACTGTAAACCAAAAGAATGATTTGAAGATAGACCAAAATAACTCCATACCATTACAGTAAATTGGAAAACATGGTACATAATTTCCTAAATATTTCCATTTTCAAAATACACTACACAAATCAACAAAATAAAGGAAATTAATTTCTAAAAGTGACTGTGTTTGACATTAAAAAATGTATGTAGCTGTAAATGGTATCATAAGTAACAAACTATAGCATACAACAACAACAACCGTACCCAGTATAATCCCACCTCCCCCGCCTTAGCTTATACGATATGCTAGCCACCCCTAATCTTTCCCTAAAACCTCATTTCTTTTCTAATAACAAACTATAGAATGCTAGAACCAAGTAGCATAACAGGTAACGGCAATTTTATATAAATTGTACCTGAGGAAGAGTACGGAAATAATGCAAGTCTCCACCGATGATTCTAAAAGGGACACCATCTTTCCAGAACATATCATTGGCAATTTCAAAACTACGAGTGTTATGAAGCTGTTGAAGTTGTAGCAGCAGGTACAAAATGAGAATAATCAGTAGATATATATATATATGAAAACGGTTGTTATTAGGGTTTATTAATTAAGAAACTTACTTGATGGTGATGGTGATGGTGATGGTGATGTTTGTAGGGTTTATTAAGGGAATTGGGGAGAGGGGAAGGGAGAGGAGCGAAAACAGTAGAGAAAGTAAGGAGACAGAGGAGGAGAAGGATGATGGTTGTCGTCGTCTTCAACCTTCCACGTTTCGCCATAGCCGTTGACTCGATTAAGTCAACCTCCACTTGTCTCTTTAATTTTCCTACTTCCGACCATCTCTTTACTCTTATTAAAGGTAGGGCTCGCAATTTAGACTAGGGCTGGCAATGGGTAACCATAAGACCTGTTTGACTGAAAAGTACACTATTTGATTTTTTGACTTTTTTTAATACTTAGAATTAAGAGGCAAAAATCTTTCATTTCTCTTTTTAGTACATAAAACATAAAACTGTGTTATAAACATGAGATATAAATTAGTTAAACGAGTCGTGTTCATGTTTAAAACTTGATTTGTTCGCGCGCGTCAGAGACCTGTTAACCTGTTAGGGACACGATTTGCCAGCCCTAATTTAGACACGAACACGATAACCTGACACGAACCTACACGATTTTAACATGTTTCGTGTTTGGCCTTAACAGGTTTCGTGTCTATAACAGGTCGACACGTTGACCTGTTTATTTTCGTGTCGTGTTCGTGTTTACATGTTTCGTGTTCGTGTCTTATCGTGTACGTGTCTTAACAGGTCTTATCGTGTCTTATCGTGTTTCTTATCATGTCTTGTCGTGTCTTATCGTGTCTTGTCGTGTCTTATCGTGTCTTGTCGTGTTAACTTATTTTACTAGGTGTTCCTTATCGTGTCTTGTCGTGTCTTGTCGTGTTAACCTGTTATACACAGGTTCGTGTTCGTGTTTGAAAAAAATGACACGATTAGATTTCGTGTCGTGTTCATGTTTACATGTTTCGTGTTCGTGTCTTAACAGGTTCAGGTAACCTGTTATGCCAGCCCTAATTAAAGGTTCATGTGTTTCGTTTACGGCTTATTTTGTTTATTCGGTTTTCAAAATTTTGTACCGCAAATTAAAAATCAAACCAAACTAAATTGGGAATATGTAAACAGAACTAAATTCAATCAAATTGAATTCGGTTTGGTTTCGGTTTAAAACCAAACAAATCGATTTCAACCAAATTCAACCAAATTGAACCAGAGTTTTTTTCTCTAACTCATATACCTTTTTGTTCCGAAATCCGAATAGAAAGTTAGCAATTGATATAAACCAAAAATCATACCACTCAATATATTGTAAAAGAAGTTTAAAAGCAAAATAAAACAAACAAATCCAGAAAATAGTCTTACACACAAAGACAAACATCATAGAAATTAGAAATGTATCATTAACACTGCCAAACAAATTAAAAGTTCGGTTACTTGAATCCTCCGCATTCAATATAATGTGCAGTGAGACACATATAATTGATTCTTTGCAAAGACGCCCATGTATCAGTCGTCATACTAACTCTGTAACTGACTTTTTCAATTCAGCTTTAAGAATAACTTTCTTATCAATATATATGGCTTATTAAATACTATTATCTTTATTTAATATTTAATTAGTTTACCAGTTTATTCGGAAAAACCAAACCAAATACTAAATTCATTATTCGGGTCGTGTTTTTCGGTTACGGTTTGGTTTATGGTTTTTATTTGGTTTTCGATTTTTTTGAACATCCCTATCTTCTTTCACCCAAATTTATGTTACATACCATTTATTATTATTATTATTTTTATTTTTTATTTTTTTTTAATAATCACAACAAGTCATTTTATTTCATACCAAGACAAAACAAGTTACATTTAGATGGCGGGTAAGCGGGCAACAAGTTGCGCCGCTATCCCCTTTTGAATCGCAAAACCTATCCTACTAAACACAAACCCTTGGTTCTTAGGGCTCTGCGAGTCACTGTGGACCACCTTCTGCACTCGTTTTAGGAACCGTACTGCTTTAGGGGCCAGAGATCCAAATGTGTCAAAAGCCACATATGAAATATAATGTTTTCATATGTTTTCGGTCCAGAGCCACATATTTGTACCCTTCGAAAGAAAAAAATCAACAGCCAGACAACATTTTTTTTCCCGGGAACAATAGCGATTTTTATTAAAAACATACAATCATAAAAGGGCCGGAGTCAAAAGATATTACAACCATCACATAATTACATCCTAAATATTAACTTCACCCCATCTATCTCGCTCTAAACTATCAAAGGGAGATCTCATCTCGTGTTAACCATAGAAAAGAGTCTTCTTTTATGGATTCGACCACCTTATTCACGGTAGAAGGGAACCCCTAAAAGACAACCTCATTCCTCGCCTTCGCTATTCTCCAAAGTGTCGCATAAAACACTACCTCCACCACCTTCTTCCACTTTCCCGACCCTTGGAGCCTATTTATCTGTTCCATCAAAACTTGAAACGAGGCAGTTACTGAATTAAAAGGTACATCTGATTTACTTTTATATGTTTATATATTATTATCAAACAATTGATCAACATTATAGATTTCGTCTTATAACATCTATACAAAGGGCTTAGGAAGCATAATACACAGTGATGCACACAAAGCGAGAAGCTGAGTGGTTTCTAGGAAACATTCTTGTCGAGCATGAAAGCTAAGCGGAAACATTCCAAGAACCGCTCCGAGTTAATGGCCAAAATCGTCCCCGAGGTTTGGTCAGTTTTGCTACATCGGTTCAAAATTGAAACCTTTTACATATGGGTCCTTCTGTTTTATATTTTGTTGCCAAATTCGTCCCTGACACTAAACCCAGTTAACTATTGTCGTTAACTCTGGGGGTATTTTTGTCTTTTTGGCTGACCCCCTTTTTACATCTGGGTATTTTGTCTTTTGGGGGTATGAATAACTCTATTTAAATTGGGTTTTAAAAAGGGTGGCAGCCAAAATGACAAAAATACCTCCAGAGTTAACGATAATAGTTAACTGAGTTTAGTGTCCGAGACGAATTTGGCAACAAATTGTAAAACAGAAGGACCCAGATGTAAAAAGTTTCGATTTTGGACTGATGTAGCAAACTAGCCAAACCTCAGGGACGATTTTGGCCATTAACTCAACCGCTCCGCTAGTATCTATTATGGCGAGTGCCACTTGGCCTACAAACTGATATGGGTCAATATAGTGGTGGTTAATAGTTAGTTGATAGGCAGGGGTATAATAGTCTTTTAACATGTTGTATTGTTGACTATAAATAAGTCAAGAGTCTGTATTCATAAATCAGTTAATAACAATAACAGACTTTCCCGCCTAAATCTTTCTCTCTATCTTTCTACCTTAATTCATCAGCTCTTCATCTTTAAGGATCTTCAATTGATCCTTTGGATTGAGCTTGTAATTGATCATTACTCGTAATCTCAGTTACAGTCTACATCAATGGTATCAGAGCTAGTCTTTCCTCGGCGAGCTAAGTATCATTTGATTCACCATTGCTAAAGCTTCAACTTCGTTGTTCGACTATCATCAGTCATTTCGTTGTTCTTCATTTTCTTTTCATTATCTGTTCCTATTTTCTTTCAATTTTTTCTATTCTTTGTGGCGTGGAGTGATCAATCGTGATCTCTCTGTTCTTTGGTTTGATTAATTTGTAATCAACCAATCGGTGAATCGATCTATTCGAGATTTGTTTACTCTGTATTCAGTTTCTTTCAATTGTAATAATAATAATCATGACTAAGAGAACTGATTCTCTTCGAATTAATGGAGGTTCTTCTGATGATAGTAATTCGGATGGAAATCTAGAATTTCAGAAACAATTAGATGAAATGAAAAAAGATTATGTCTCATCCATGAATGCTATGAGAGAGGCAATTACTGCTTTGTCAACAAAAGTGTCTACAAGAAGCCCTAATTTTGATGAAGCAACATCTCATCATGGTTATTCTTCAAGATTAACCAAGATTGAGTTTCCAAGATTCAGTGGCGAGGGTCTTTCTGAATGGTTATATAGAGTGGAACAAACTTTTCTATTGGATAATGCTAATGATGATACTAAGGTACGTTTAGCTTCCATTCAGTTTGAAGATAGAGCTCTTCAATGGTTTCAGAATATGGTTAAACAGAATGGAGGAATGCCAAGATGGCAAGAATTGAAAGATGCCTTAGAGGTAAGGTTTGGAAATCTGTTTGATGACCTATGACAGAATTGAAAATTTTGAAACAAACTGGTGATGCTAAGTCTTATCATGATGCTTTTGATGCAATAATTAGTAGGTTAAACTTACCTCATGATTATGCATTAAGTTGTTTTTTAGCTGGTCTTGATGATGAGATTGAGTTACAAGTAAGAATGCATAATCCAAGAACTATTCAGGAGGCATATGGGTTGGTTAAGTTGCAAGAAGCAACTCAAAAGGACAAGAAATCTAAATGGGGTAATAAAGCGGGATGGGGTAATAATTCAAAAGGAATTTTACCAACTCCAAAGCCTGTTACTGAGAAGAAGTTTATTACAAACAAACCTTTTGTGGCCAAGAAAACAATGACCACAGAAGAATATGAAGACAAGAGGGCAAAAGGACTTTGTTATTTTGTGATGAAAAGTTTGTAAGGGGTCATAATTGCAGGGGCAAGAAACCTCAATTGTACCATATTGAGATGGAAATTTTAGATGATGATGAGGAGGAAATAGAAAACATGGCTGATATGGAATTAGCTCAGATTTCTGTCAATGCCATTGAAGGTAACACTTGTTACCAAACCTTGAGGGTGTCTGGTCACTTTTTGAGATTCATTCTGCAAATTTTAATGGATACTGGTAGTTCCCATAACTTCATTGATGCAACTTTGGTTCAAAGATTGGGCTGTGTAGTGACTTATAGGTCACCAATGTTGGTTAAAGTGGCTAATGGAAAACAAGAGATTTGTGATAAGGTAGTAGTAGGATTTAAGTGGAAGATGCAGGGCATTGAGTTCACTACTGATGTGTATGTTATTCCTTTGGGAAGTTGTGATTTAGTGCTTGGGGTTCAATGGTTTTCCACCTTGGGAACCATTCAAATGAACTTTCAAGAAAAAACACTAGAATTCAAATATCAGAGACAAAGGGTTGTGTTGAGGGGTAGTTCAAGAAAAAAAATAGCTCAAATGGGTAAGGGTAGTATGCAAAAAATGGCCACTCAAACAGCTGAATTGTCCATGATTCAGTTGTGTGCCATTGAAGGAAAAGAAACCCCTACTTCACCAATGTTGTGTTGTAACACCCCAACCGATGGCGGAATCATCGAGGTGTCACGTAGTGACGATTGTTCAAAAGCACATGGTACTAAAATGTAAATATTATTGAATAAACCACAAACTGTTTTACATTGGAATGAAAATACAAAGTCTTAAATGAAATGTAAATGATGAAATAACTGAATCAAAATAAGGCACTAAATGTCTCTTGTTAAAGCACTAGATCAAACTGCACCTGAAACATGTACAAAATAGATTTGGTCAACATATGAAATGTTGGTGAGCATTCCTAGTTTTGATATATATAGTAGGTTAAAAAGTTATACAATTCAAGTGCAAGCTACAGTGCAAATATGTAAACCATGTATCATACAAATGAGCGAAATCAACCCTGTGACTGTATAATGTACTGTATGAACTGTAGTGTACTTATCCAACAAATGGATAATAACTTAACAATGGCCACGGATTCTCCGATGAAAAAGGGGGAGAATCAACCTAGGCGGGTTGTCAATCCAAATAGCGCTATCCAATGTTAAGGTCGGCTTGTACCATGTTAATGATTTCACTAAGTACAAATGTAATCCACATGTATTGTGTAAGCATAAAGCACGTTGTAAACAATGCACATAGTACTAGAATTGTATTTGTAAAAATGTAAATTTGAATTTGAACTTGTAATAGTGTACATGAATCACCCCAAAAATGTATAAAAGTAAAAAGGGGATAGGAATACTCACTGTTTACGTAATAGCTTGAAATTGAACTTGGACAACGAAATATGTGTTGGAAATTATCCAACGGATCAACCTAAAGAATTTGATAACGTGTAAGGGAAATAACTCTAGGATAGATGTATTTCTAGGGCTTCGAATTGGGGATAAACGTTTATTTGATTAATAACGATTTGTTTATTAAATATAAGAAATTTAATGAATAAATAAATAAAAGTCTCTTTGTAAAATTTTAAGTTGAATATAATCACAACATAAGGTTTTAAGTATGAAAATAATTTTTATAAAATTATTTTATTGAAAATAGAATATTTAATCTAATTATTTCAAATTGTCAAAATACGACTTTAATATCTAAAAATATTAAAATCAAAGAATTCTTGAATTAAAAATTGTATTTCTGTTCCAAATGAATAGAAATAATTTATGTAAAATTTTGGTACAAAAATATTGTAAAATGAATTTATTATGAATTATTTATGATTAAAACTAACAAAAATTAATTAAAAATATAAAATAAATGATTTTTCAGAAATAAAAATCATTTCTGAAAAGTTTAAAGTTATAACAACTCAGGATAATTTTTGTGGAAATTAATAAGATCGTTTTGATATTTTTATAGATTTTTATAAATAAAATAGAATAAACTTGATTTATTTATTATATAAATTAAATAAATAAATTTCTGAAAACTAAAAATTGTAGTTTGAACATTTATATCAGATTAATATAAGATAATTTTTGTAGAATTTATAAAAGGGTTTTGGTATTTTAAAATGAATTTTAAATATATAAATGGATGTATATAAAAGTTAAGCTTTTACAAAAAAAGATGGTGCTTGTGGGATTTGAACCTGCATCAGTAGTGTATCAAACCAACAACACAACCACTTGGTCTAGACCAGTGGTTGTGATTGTTCTCTGTTCTAAAAATATTTATATGTTATGCAAATTAGTGTTCTTCCCCAATTTAATATGTCATGAACCCTAGTTTCTACAATCAGACAAATCATACATATTGAACCCGATTAATGTTGGGGCTTTTGTTGTATGATTGCCGACCAACAAAACCCATAAAAAAAATGGAACTCACAGTGTTGGATTGATGTTAAAAGCCGGGTCAAGGCAAAAGTCAAACAACGAACCCGATGATGATAATCAGTGTAATTTAGAGAGGATTGGAGGTTGAGAAAGAGTTGTGAGCGAGTTGTGAAGGATCTCAGATCATCAATTTATAGTGTAATAGCTTCAGTCATTGAATTGGCAAGTGTTGACCCATATAATTATTCACGCGTGATTAGTCTCAATTAAGGCATGATTTGACTGGGTTAATGTGTAATAACACGCGAAATTCTTTGCTAATTCATAACATAAATAAATCAGTGGTTATTTGCCATTTTTAAGCTTGCATTGTTGACTTTCCTTTTGTTTCTTGTTCACGCGTAGCAGCAGCAGAATACAAGGGAGAAGGAAGACAGCTGGGGAAGCATATAAATATGAAACAGGTTGGGATTAAATCAATCTTCACGTGTAGCTCAGATGGCTTCAGCGTGGGTTGGTTGTGAGTGTGGTCACCGGTTCGAATCACGGGGGGGGACAACCCTTATTTTTTTTACACAGACACAAGGGAAGGGGAACTGTTGGGCCGGACCCAATAAGGGGGAATGGGCTGAGTTCTTTGGGCCGCTAATCTGGGCTGGGTTTAACTTGGGTAATGGGCTATATGCTTGTAAGTTGGTTTAAGAAAAAAAAAATGCATATATATATATAATGACTAAAAAAAAATCTGAATTTTTTTTTTATTATCAATATTATTATTATTATTATTATTATTATGAAAAATAAAAAATATATATATATATATATATATATGATAAAGTGACGGATGTCACAGCATCCCCTACTTTTAGAAACTTCGTCCCGAAGTTAATAGTAACATAGGGTTATCAGAGTTAAGGTACGACGTGAATTTATAGGTAACAAAGTAAACTGTTTCGAATGACTTGGATGGTAGGTTTGATAGGTGAGGGTTAAGGATTGGATTAGGTTCGTCTCGAAGGGGTAAAGAGAGTAAGAATCTAGTAAATCAATAATTTCAAGTTTTAGGAATCCTATGATAATGTACGGGTTGACTATAGTAACACTAAATGAACTACCAAGTAAGCATAGCTTGTTCCTGGTCCGACTTCCAGTCTCACTTTCAATGCATCATTAGTGTTTGTATACAGGGTGTACCGCAGCTAACCCACCACACCTTTGATACCTTGAAAACGTACTGGACGCCTACCAAAAACTCTAATAGAATTTCACACTACCCTAATGTACCTGTAAATTCATGATTACGTTCCGGACCGGAATCATCAATTTACCTTACATTAAAGTTTTGCGTCCTTCTATGACCCCACCGATTGTTGAGCAGGTTCGATAGCCTCCGCCAGCCGTGGAGTAGGTTGTAGGGCCTCTCCCGACTGTTTGAAAAGGCATAGTGACCTCTACCAATCGTTGAGTATGTTTGATAGCCTCCACCAGTCGTGGAGCAGGTTGTAGGGCCTCTCCCGACTGTTGAAAAAGGCATGATGACTTCTATTAAGTGCAGCAACTATTATTCACATAGATTGCAAATTGATAGCATGTTTATGCAAGCAAGTTTGTAAGTACTACAACCATTAAGTGTAAGTGTTATCATGAATAATTAAATGTTTATGAATAATTAGATGTTCAATGCATAGTCAAGTTAAGGAAAAATCAAGTTTCATGTAATAGCCAATGATGTTTCCTTTAGAAAAGCATCTGTAAGATCAAGTATCAAGTCTAAACGTTCCAAATAAATGTAAGGTAGAGTCTTGTATGATAAGTGTAATCAATATGATAAATTTCCAATCTGTGTTAATACACGATAGTATGCAAGGAAATTTCTAGATGTTGTATGCCTATGAGTATGACATAATTGGGTACAAAATGATAATAAGATCAAGAAAATGAAAACACGAGTATCATGAATAATTAAATGTCCAGTGAATAGTCAAATTAAGGGGAAATCAAGTTTCACAAACAATGATGTTTTTGGGGAAAAAAAAAAAAAAAAAATCCTGTAGAATCAAGTATCAGATTTTTTAGTAGTTTGATTATCATGGGTAACTAGCTCATGTGTGAGAAGGTGAAGGATATGAATTTAGTTCTTGAGAGGATGATAAAAAAAAAATCTTGAAGCAGAATCAAGGTTGTGAGAGATAATGAATGTGAAGATAGTTGATAAAGAGTTTATTTTATAGTAAGGAGATTATATAGCAGTGTAAATTTTGGGGTTTGGATCAAAGGTTATAATCAAGTGTATAAGAAAACATGGTTGTGGTATATGCCAAATATTGTAAAAATTTGAACAAGTTGAAAATGAGTGAGTGTCGATGGAGAATCTAGAGACTAGATGTTATTCCTAAAAAAAAAAATTATTTTCAAAATTGGTTTTGTACCTAAGGCAAAAGTTGTTAAATAGTTTAAAATATTATATAGAAAATCGTTTGTTACGTCAATATATAATCAATTGAATTTAAGTTCGAGGAAAATATGTACTTTGTAAAGTTACTAGGTAATACAACAAGTTTTTTTTTTTTTTTTTTTAGAAATCTATAGTTTGTGCTAAAGTATGAGGTTATAGTTTTTAAAATAAATAACATGTGGAGAAATGAAATAATATGATTTGGGTAGGGTGTTGAATAAAAAAAAATGGTTAAGATGGTAAGGTGAAGTGTGATTGTAAAATCCATAGATGGTTATGAAAGTATGAACTTGTAAGCAATATATGAAAATCGTGAAATACAAAATATTGTATATGAATCGAGAGAGTATTATTGAAAAAGCTTGCATAAAATGCTTGGAGTGCCCTTGTCTAGCTGTAAAGCCCAACAAGAACGTTGACTTTTCAAAGGAATTGAACCCAATGGTGATCAGAGAAGACATGCTTTAGCCTATAAGTGGACACTCACTCCAGGAATCCCCAGGTAAGCATAACAGGTCCGTTATTGGATTTATGCGCTATGCTTGCCTATGCCAGAAAACCCAGTGTACAGGCGTCCACCCTTCCAGATTGCACGTGTCCTTATCACACTCATTATAGTTCAACAACTTTGAAGGAGCAAAAAATAAGAGTTGGCATTACGCCTAAGAGTGTCTTCATGAAAGGTACTGCTCCGTTCCATGATGATGTAGACTTTCCACTCCTTGTAGGACACCATCTCTATGCACCATGTTGAAAGATGAGAAGAATGGAGAGAGAGAAGAAGGAAAAGATAGAAGAAGGAAAGTAGAGGGAAATGAGAGGTAAGGTAATTCAGGAAATATTATGCATGAAAGTTGAAGTTCGGTTATAGTCTAGGCAATTTTATCTAATAACCTAGTTCCCTATAACCATGGCTCTGATACCAATCTGTAACACCCCAACCGATGGCGGAATCATCGAGGTGTCACGTAGTGACGATTGTTCAAAAGCACATGGTACTAAAATGTAAATATTATTGAATAAACCACAAACTGTTTTACATTGGAATGAAAATACAAAGTCTTAAATGAAATGTAAATGATGAAATAACTGAATCAAAATAAGGCACTAAATGTCTCTTGTTAAAGCACTAGATCAAACTGCACCTGAAACATGTACAAAATAGATTTGGTCAACATATGAAATGTTGGTGAGCATTCCTAGTTTTGATATATATAGTAGGTTAAAAAGTTATACAATTCAAGTGCAAGCTACAGTGCAAATATGTAAACCATGTATCATACAAATGAGCGAAATCAACCCTGTGACTGTATAATGTACTGTATGAACTGTAGTGTACTTATCCAACAAATGGATAATAACTTAACAATGGCCACGGATTCTCCGATGAAAAAGGGGGAGAATCAACCTAGGCGGGTTGTCAATCCAAATAGCGCTATCCAATGTTAAGGTCGGCTTGTACCATGTTAATGATTTCACTAAGTACAAATGTAATCCACATGTATTGTGTAAGCATAAAGCACGTTGTAAACAATGCACATAGTACTAGAATTGTATTTGTAAAAATGTAAATTTGAATTTGAACTTGTAATAGTGTACATGAATCACCCCAAAAATGTATAAAAGTAAAAAGGGGATAGGAATACTCACTGTTTACGTAATAGCTTGAAATTGAACTTGGACAACGAAATATGTGTTGGAAATTATCCAACGGATCAACCTAAAGAATTTGATAACGTGTAAGGGAAATAACTCTAGGATAGATGTATTTCTAGGGCTTCGAATTGGGGATAAACGTTTATTTGATTAATAACGATTTGTTTATTAAATATAAGAAATTTAATGAATAAATAAATAAAAGTCTCTTTGTAAAATTTTAAGTTGAATATAATCACAACATAAGGTTTTAAGTATGAAAATAATTTTTATAAAATTATTTTATTGAAAATAGAATATTTAATCTAATTATTTCAAATTGTCAAAATACGACTTTAATATCTAAAAATATTAAAATCAAAGAATTCTTGAATTAAAAATTGTATTTCTGTTCCAAATGAATAGAAATAATTTATGTAAAATTTTGGTACAAAAATATTGTAAAATGAATTTATTATGAATTATTTATGATTAAAACTAACAAAAATTAATTAAAAATATAAAATAAATGATTTTTCAGAAATAAAAATCATTTCTGAAAAGTTTAAAGTTATAACAACTCAGGATAATTTTTGTGGAAATTAATAAGATCGTTTTGATATTTTTATAGATTTTTATAAATAAAATAGAATAAACTTGATTTATTTATTATATAAATTAAATAAATAAATTTCTGAAAACTAAAAATTGTAGTTTGAACATTTATATCAGATTAATATAAGATAATTTTTGTAGAATTTATAAAAGGGTTTTGGTATTTTAAAATGAATTTTAAATATATAAATGGATGTATATAAAAGTTAAGCTTTTACAAAAAAAGATGGTGCTTGTGGGATTTGAACCTGCATCAGTAGTGTATCAAACCAACAACACAACCACTTGGTCTAGACCAGTGGTTGTGATTGTTCTCTGTTCTAAAAATATTTATATGTTATGCAAATTAGTGTTCTTCCCCAATTTAATATGTCATGAACCCTAGTTTCTACAATCAGACAAATCATACATATTGAACCCGATTAATGTTGGGGCTTTTGTTGTATGATTGCCGACCAACAAAACCCATAAAAAAATGGAACTCACAGTGTTGGATTGATGTTAAAAGCCGGGTCAAGGCAAAAGTCAAACAACGAATCCGATGATGATAATCAGTGTAATTTAGAGAGGATTGGAGGTTGAGAAAGAGTTGTGAGCGAGTTGTGAAGGATCTCAGATCATCAATTTATAGTGTAATAGCTTCAGTCATTGAATTGGCAAGTGTTGACCCATATAATTATTCACGCGTGATTAGTCTCAATTAAGGCATGATTTGACTGGGTTAATGTGTAATAACACGCGAAATTCTTTGCTAATTCATAACATAAATAAATCAGTGGTTATTTGCCATTTTTAAGCTTGCATTGTTGACTTTCCTTTTGTTTCTTGTTCACGCGTAGCAGCAGCAGAATACAAGGGAGAAGGAAGACAGCTGGGGAAGCATATAAATATGAAACAGGTTGGGATTAAATCAATCTTCACGTGTAGCTCAGATGGCTTCAGCGTGGGTTGGTTGTGAGTGTGGTCACCGGTTCGAATCACGGGGGGGGACAACCCTTATTTTTTTTACACAGACACAAGGGAAGGGGAACTGTTGGGCCGGACCCAATAAGGGGGAATGGGCTGAGTTCTTTGGGCCGCTAATCTGGGCTGGGTTTAACTTGGGTAATGGGCTATATGCTTGTAAGTTGGTTTAAGAAAAAAAAAATGCATATATATATATAATGACTAAAAAAAAATCTGAATTTTTTTTTTATTATCAATATTATTATTATTATTATTATTATTATTATTATGAAAAATAAAATATATATATATATATATATATATATATATATATATATATATGATAAAGTGACGGATGTCACAGCATCCCCTACTTTTAGAAACTTCGTCCCGAAGTTAATAGTAACATAGGGTTATCAGAGTTAAGGTACGACGTGAATTTATAGGTAACAAAGTAAACTGTTTCGAATGACTTGGATGGTAGGTTTGATAGGTGAGGGTTAAGGATTGGATTAGGTTCGTCTCGAAGGGGTAAAGAGAGTAAGAATCTAGTAAATCAATAATTTCAAGTTTTAGGAATCCTATGATAATGTACGGGTTGACTATAGTAACACTAAATGAACTACCAAGTAAGCATAGCTTGTTCCTGGTCCGACTTCCAGTCTCACTTTCAATGCATCATTAGTGTTTGTATACAGGGTGTACCGCAGCTAACCCACCACACCTTTGATACCTTGAAAACGTACTGGACGCCTACCAAAAACTCTAATAGAATTTCACACTACCCTAATGTACCTGTAAATTCATGATTACGTTCCGGACCGGAATCATCAATTTACCTTACATTAAAGTTTTGCGTCCTTCTATGACCCCACCGATTGTTGAGCAGGTTCGATAGCCTCCGCCAGCCGTGGAGTAGGTTGTAGGGCCTCTCCCGACTGTTTGAAAAGGCATAGTGACCTCTACCAATCGTTGAGTATGTTTGATAGCCTCCACCAGTCGTGGAGCAGGTTGTAGGGCCTCTCCCGACTGTTGAAAAAGGCATGATGACTTCTATTAAGTGCAGCAACTATTATTCACATAGATTGCAAATTGATAGCATGTTTATGCAAGCAAGTTTGTAAGTACTACAACCATTAAGTGTAAGTGTTATCATGAATAATTAAATGTTTATGAATAATTAGATGTTCAATGCATAGTCAAGTTAAGGAAAAATCAAGTTTCATGTAATAGCCAATGATGTTTCCTTTAGAAAAGCATCTGTAAGATCAAGTATCAAGTCTAAACGTTCCAAATAAATGTAAGGTAGAGTCTTGTATGATAAGTGTAATCAATATGATAAATTTCCAATCTGTGTTAATACACGATAGTATGCAAGGAAATTTCTAGATGTTGTATGCCTATGAGTATGACATAATTGGGTACAAAATGATAATAAGATCAAGAAAATGAAAACACGAGTATCATGAATAATTAAATGTCCAGTGAATAGTCAAATTAAGGGGAAATCAAGTTTCACAAACAATGATGTTTTTGGGAAAAAAAAAAAAAAAAAATCCTGTAGAATCAAGTATCAGATTTTTTAGTAGTTTGATTATCATGGGTAACTAGCTCATGTGTGAGAAGGTGAAGGATATGAATTTAGTTCTTGAGAGGATGATAAAAAAAAAATCTTGAAGCAGAATCAAGGTTGTGAGAGATAATGAATGTGAAGATAGTTGATAAAGAGTTTATTTTATAGTAAGGAGATTATATAGCAGTGTAAATTTTGGGGTTTGGATCAAAGGTTATAATCAAGTGTATAAGAAAACATGGTTGTGGTATATGCCAAATATTGTAAAAATTTGAACAAGTTGAAAATGAGTGAGTGTCGATGGAGAATCTAGAGACTAGATGTTATTCCTAAAAAAAAAAATTATTTTCAAAATTGGTTTTGTACCTAAGGCAAAAGTTGTTAAATAGTTTAAAATATTATATAGAAAATCGTTTGTTACGTCAATATATAATCAATTGAATTTAAGTTCGAGGAAAATATGTACTTTGTAAAGTTACTAGGTAATACAACAAGTTTTTTTTTTTTTTTTTTTTAGAAATCTATAGTTTGTGCTAAAGTATGAGGTTATAGTTTTTAAAATAAATAACATGTGGAGAAATGAAATAATATGATTTGGGTAGGGTGTTGAATAAAAAAAAATGGTTAAGATGGTAAGGTGAAGTGTGATTGTAAAATCCATAGATGGTTATGAAAGTATGAACTTGTAAGCAATATATGAAAATCGTGAAATACAAAATATTGTATATGAATCGAGAGAGTATTATTGAAAAAGCTTGCATAAAATGCTTGGAGTGCCCTTGTCTAGCTGTAAAGCCCAACAAGAACGTTGACTTTTTGTAACACCCCAACCGATGGCGGAATCATCGAGGTGTCACGTAGTGACGATTGTTCAAAAGCTCATGGTACTAAAATGTAAATATATTATCATTGAATATTGTTTTACAACATGTGAAATTAAATACAAGACAACAAATAAAGATAATTGATTGATTTAATCTAAGTCCAAAGTCCTATGTGAAGCGTCAAGCAGCTCATCCTGAAACATGCACGAAAATAATTTTGTCAACATATGATGTTGGTGAGTACTACTTAGTTTTGTACATATAGTATAAGTTTTGAAAAGTAGTACAATTCATGTGTCTAGCATCACCAAGGCATTATGTAAACACGCAAGTAACCAAACAAGACAAAGATCACATGTAAAGTTGTACAATGTAATTGATAATGAGCACCTCAACACGTGTGAGTCTAAAAGAGCACCATAACACAAAGTTATGTCTAAATGAGCACCGTAACATAAGTTACGTCTGAGTGTAAAGAGCACCATAACATAAGTTATGTCTAAATGTATGATTTTGTATGTAAGCTACGTTCATGTTAAGCATAAGCACAAAGATAAACAAGACACGTATATGAATTGTAAATGAATAAAATGTATGTGTAAATGTATGTGCAAGTTTTGTATACTTGTGCATGAATCACCCCAAAAGTTGTAAAACGAAAAAGGGGATAAGTAATACTCACTGTTCACGTAGTAACTTGAATTTGGACTGGACAACGAAATATGAACTTGAGATTTCTCCCAAATGATTAACCTAAAGTAATTGATAATGTGTGAGTGAAATAACTCTAGGCTACATGTATTCCTAGGGCTTCGAATTGGGGATGATTGCTCGTTTGATTAATATTTAAAAATATTCGCCAATTGAGAAAAATTTAGTAAATAAATAACCAAAAATCTTTTCATAAATGTTAAATCTAGGATGGTCACAATAATGTGTTTAAAGTATAAAAATAATTTTTACAAAATTATTTTCCTTAAAATAGATTTTTAAAATCTATTTATTACAAATTGTCAAACTCTAACTTTAATATTTAAAAATACTAAAATTAAAGAATTTCTATTTTAAAAATCATATTTCTGTTCTAGATGATTAAAAATAATTTGTATAAAATTTTGGTGCAAAAATGATGAAAATTGAATTTATTATGATTTAACTATGATTAAAACTAACAAAAATTGATTAAAAATATTAAACAAACGGTTTTTCAGAAATAAAAATAATTTCTGAAATGTTTATGAATATACAAGTTTAGGATAATTTTTGTGAGATTTAATAAAATCGTTTAGATATTTTTATAGAATTTAATAAATATAAATGAATAAACTTGTTTTATTAATAATATATATAAAATAATTTATTTTTGAAAAACTAAAAATTGGATGATGAACTTTATCATATGGAGATCATATGATAATTTTTGTAGAATTTATAGAAGAGTTTTGATAATTTAAAATGAATTTATAAGATTATATGTATGTTTAATTTTTGTTTAAAGTAAAACACCAAAAAAAAGAAAATAATTGCTACAGCCGGGGATCGAACCCGGGTAGCTCTGATATGGGGCTCCAGACACAACCAGCTGGTCCAAGCCACTGGTTGTGTTTGGATTCAGTTTATTAAAATTATAACATATATGTGAGTTTAGTGTTCTTCCCCAAAATTAATACTTGCAAGCCCTAGATTATCAATCGTTCAAATCACGCAATGTTAACCCAATTAATCATGGGGTAAACACTGAGTGTTGGCCGATCATTAAAACCCACAAAAGAAATTAGACTTACAAGTTTGTTTGAACACGATTTGCTCGGTCAAGTATAAAAGTCAAACACGAATTAAAATAACATGAACAGAGGTTATATGAAGAAATTGAGAGTTGAGAGAGATTGAGTGGCGAGTGTAGATGGCTCGTAGGTGATCAATTTATAGGGAGGATCAGTGGGTTTGGTAAATTGGAAGGTTGACTCGTTTTTAAAATGGTCCACGCGAATTCATCAATTTGGTTTAAATTGATTGTAATTATAGGTGTAATGGATTGAAGATTAGGCCGATAATTACGTTCCAAGTCAAAACCATGATAATTAAGCTTTAAATCAAGCTATTGATTTGTCAAAAAAAAAGAAAAAGAAAATAAAAAAAAAAAACATATCTGCTGCTGTGCGCGTGAATCAGGGAAGGAGGAGAAGAGAAATCAGCATTTAAAGAAGGGTTAAATAAAATAAAAGTCTGGTTTAAATCAGAAACAATGTGTAGCCCAGCTGGTTCAAGCGCGTGTGGGTGTCCAGCCTTGCCCGGGTTCGATCCCTGGCATAGGCAACTTATTTCTTTTTTTTTTTTTTTAGCAGGTTAAGGGATGAGGGTGCTGGGCTGGATGATGGGCCAAGTCTGGTTGGGCTGGGCTTCAGAAAGAAACAAGGAAGGTGGGCTCAAGGAGTAGGCTAGTATTATTATCTATTACCATTTTTATTATTATTATCATTATTATTATTATTATTATTATTTTCATTATTATTATTTTCATTATTATTATTATAATAAAAAAATATATATATATTTATATATATAATGAAAAAGTGACGGATGTCACAGCATCCCCTACTTTTAGAAACTTCGTCCCGAAGTTATTAGAAACATAGGGTTATGGATGCTTGGGTAGAAATTAAGATAACTGTGGTTTGGAAAATTTGAATGATTTGGATAAGAGGTTTGATAGGTGTGAGTTAGGGAATGGGTTCGTCACAAATACTAAGGAGAATAAGAATCTAGTAAAACACTAAGTTTCAAGTTTTAGGCGTCCTATGATAAATGTACGGGTTGACTGACTACAGAAAGACTAAATGAACTACCAATTAACTAGAGTTTGTTCTTGGTCCGACTTCCAGTCTCACTTTCAATGCATCATTAGTGTTTGTATACAGGGTGTACCGCAGCTAACCCACCACACCTTTGATGCCTTGAAAAACGTACTGGATATCTTCCCAGAAACTCTAATAGAATTTCACACTACTCTAATGTACCTGTAAATTCATGATTACGTTCCGGACCGGAATCATCAATTTACCTTACATTAAAGTTTTGTGTCCTTCTATGTCCCCATCGATTGTTGAGCAGGTTCGATAGCCTCCGCCAGCCGTGGAGTAGGTTGTAGGGCCTCTCCCGACTGTTTGAAAAGGCATAGTGACCCCTACCAATCGTTGAGTATGTTCGATAGCCTCTACCAGTCGTGGAGCAGGTTGTAGGGCCTCTCCCGACTGTTGAAAAAGGCATGATGACCTCTATTAAGTGCAGCAATTATCATTCACATAGATTGCAAATTGATAGCATGTTTATGCAAGCAAGTTTGTAAGTACTACAACCATTAAGTGTAAGTGTTATCATGAATAATTAAATGTTTACGAGTATCATGAATAATTAGGTGTTTAATGCGTAGTCAAGTTAAGAGAAAAAAAATCTAGTTTCATGTAATAACCAATGATGTTTTCTTAGAAAAGCATTTGTAAGATCAAGTATCAAGTCCAAACGTTTCAAATAAGGTAGAGTCTTGTATGATTAAAATAAACGTAATAATAAATTTCCAATCGGTGTTAATACACAATAATACGCAAGGAAATTTCTAGATGTTGTATGCTAATGAGTGCGACAAAGTTGGGTATAAAATGATAATAGGATCAAGAAAATGAAAACACGGGTATTGGATTTCTCGAGTCTTGGGAAGATTTCATCCATGGCTTAACCAGTGGGATTAACGTCATCCTGATCAGTTGTTTCGTTGGTATTGATATTGAAAGCTCGTCCATGTGCCACCAGGTTTACATTATTCAACTTAGGGCATTGAGGTCGCATGTGGTTAGGGTCTCTACAATGATAACACGCCCGACCGTTAGTAATCTGTAGTGGTTCCTGAGCAGCTGTTTGATGATTACCCTGTGTTCCAACCATTACTCGACAAGTGGTGACAAAGTGTCCAAACCTTCCACATCTAGTGCATTGACGGCATGGAAGATTTGTAGGGTGATGATACTTGCAAGTGTTGCATTGAGGATGGATTCCCGTGTAGGCTTTCTTGACAGGGGGTTGAGCCACATGATCCACAACAGTATGGTTCAGATTATCGCCCATTCGTTTCTTAGAGTTCGAAGCAGTAGTGGCGGCCTTTGCTAAAATAGTCTTAGATTGTTCAACAACATTGGTGGCTTTCTCAGTAGGTGTCTTGGTGCCCTTCCTAACCAAGTTTCCTTTCCTTACGTGTTTGTCTGTTAATGTGGCTGCAAGTTGGATGGCTTCTTCTACCGTAGTGGCTTTGCCTCCAGTGACAACGTCTTGAATCAGGTCAGGTAATCCCTCAATATATTTTTCGATTGCTCGAGAGACCGGGGTGACCATGTGTGGAACCAGTATGCTAAGTTCATGATATCGAGTATTATACGCAAGATTCTCACCACTGTCTTGTTTCAACCCATGGAATTCTTCCTCTAGTTTCCTGATTTCGTTCCTAGGGCAGAATTTGGCGATCATGAGTTCCTTAACCTCAGCCCAAGATAAAGATAAAGCAACATCAGCTCCTCGATTGCGCTTTTCGCCATTCCACCAGGTTAACGCTCCCTTTTGAAGGACACTGGTAGCATAGCGTACGCGGAGTTCATCAGGACATTCACTGTTCACAAAAGTACTCTCCATGCTTTCAAACCATTGGAGGAGGCCAGTAGCACCCTCCTCGCCAGTGAATTTTGTGGGGTTGCAGGAGTTAAAGTGTTTGAAAGTGCACCGAAATTGAGTCGTACTCCCTGTGTTGGCACTGTTACTATTCTGGGTTATCTCACCGACAAGGTTTGGGATCACTGCAGCAATTTGTTCGGCGACTAAAGATGCGAGGCGACGATCAGAACGTCGTCCAGAAGCACGAACAGGGCGTTGGCTGGCATCACGGAGCATGCGGCGAGCAGACATCTATGAGGTAGTCAAATAATAATTATGAGATTAGAAAATGTAAGTGTATAATCGTACAGATAATTATGAAGATATGATCTTGTAAGCACTCATGATATGCAAAGTATTGCATATGAAACGAGAGGGTAGTATTGGAAAAATTTGTACAAAATGCTTGGAGTGCCCTTGTCTAGCTGTAAAGCTCAACAAGGACGTTGACTTTTCAAAGGAATTGAACCCAATGGTGATCAAAGAAGACATGCTTTAGCCTATAAGTGGACACTCACTCCAGGAATCCCCAGGTAAGCATAACAGGTCCGTAAATGGATTTATGCGCTATGCTTGCCTATGCCAGAAAACCCAGTGTACAGGCGTCCACCCTTCCAGATTGCACGTGTCCTTATCACACTCATTAAAGTTCAACAACTTCGAAGGAGTAACAATAAGAGTAGATATTATATATAAGAGTGTCTTCATGAAAGGTACTGTTCCTGTTCCATAATGATGTAGACTTTCCACTTCTTGTAGGACACCATCTCTATGCGCCATGAGAAGAATGGAGAGAGAAGAAGGGAAAAATAGAAGAAGGAAAGTAAGGGGAATTGAAGGGTAAGGTAATTCAGGAAATATTATGCATGCAAGTTGTAGTTCGGTTATAGTCTAGGCCTTTTTATCTAATAACCTAGTTCCCTATAACCATGGCTCTGATACCAATCTGTAACACCCCAACCGATGGCGGAATCATCGAGGTGTCACGTAGTGACGATTGTTCAAAAGCTCATGGTACTAAAATGTAAATATATTATCATTGAATATTGTTTTACAACATGTGAAATTAAATACAAGACAACAAATAAAGATAATTGATTGATTTAATCTAAGTCCAAAGTCCTATGTGAAGCGTCAAGCAGCTCATCCTGAAACATGCACGAAAATAATTTTGTCAACATATGATGTTGGTGAGTACTACTTAGTTTTGTACATATAGTATAAGTTTTGAAAAGTAGTACAATTCATGTGTCTAGCATCACCAAGGCATTATGTAAACACGCAAGTAACCAAACAAGACAAAGATCACATGTAAAGTTGTACAATGTAATTGATAATGAGCACCTCAACACGTGTGAGTCTAAAAGAGCACCATAACACAAAGTTATGTCTAAATGAGCACCGTAACATAAGTTACGTCTGAGTGTAAAGAGCACCATAACATAAGTTATGTCTAAATGTATGATTTTGTATGTAAGCTACGTTCATGTTAAGCATAAGCACAAAGATAAACAAGACACGTATATGAATTGTAAATGAATAAAATGTATGTGTAAATGTATGTGCAAGTTTTGTATACTTGTGCATGAATCACCCCAAAAGTTGTAAAACGAAAAAGGGGATAAGTAATACTCACTGTTCACGTAGTAACTTGAATTTGGACTGGACAACGAAATATGAACTTGAGATTTCTCCCAAATGATTAACCTAAAGTAATTGATAATGTGTGAGTGAAATAACTCTAGGCTACATGTATTCCTAGGGCTTCGAATTGGGGATGATTGCTCGTTTGATTAATATTTAAAAATATTCGCCAATTGAGAAAAATTTAGTAAATAAATAACCAAAAATCTTTTCATAAATGTTAAATCTAGGATGGTCACAATAATGTGTTTAAAGTATAAAAATAATTTTTACAAAATTATTTTCCTTAAAATAGATTTTTAAAATCTATTTATTACAAATTGTCAAACTCTAACTTTAATATTTAAAAATACTAAAATTAAAGAATTTCTATTTTAAAAATCATATTTCTGTTCTAGATGATTAAAAATAATTTGTATAAAATTTTGGTGCAAAAATGATGAAAATTGAATTTATTATGATTTAACTATGATTAAAACTAACAAAAATTGATTAAAAATATTAAACAAACGGTTTTTCAGAAATAAAAATAATTTCTGAAATGTTTATGAATATACAAGTTTAGGATAATTTTTGTGAGATTTAATAAAATCGTTTAGATATTTTTATAGAATTTAATAAATATAAATGAATAAACTTGTTTTATTAATAATATATATAAAATAATTTATTTTTGAAAAACTAAAAATTGGATGATGAACTTTATCATATGGAGATCATATGATAATTTTTGTAGAATTTATAGAAGAGTTTTGATAATTTAAAATGAATTTATAAGATTATATGTATGTTTAATTTTTGTTTAAAGTAAAACACCAAAAAAAAGAAAATAATTGCTACAGCCGGGGATCGAACCCGGGTAGCTCTGATATGGGGCTCCAGACACAACCAGCTGGTCCAAGCCACTGGTTGTGTTTGGATTCAGTTTATTAAAATTATAACATATATGTGAGTTTAGTGTTCTTCCCCAAAATTAATACTTGCAAGCCCTAGATTATCAATCGTTCAAATCACGCAATGTTAACCCAATTAATCATGGGGTAAACACTGAGTGTTGGCCGATCATTAAAACCCACAAAAGAAATTAGACTTACAAGTTTGTTTGAACACGATTTGCTCGGTCAAGTATAAAAGTCAAACACGAATTAAAATAACATGAACAGAGGTTATATGAAGAAATTGAGAGTTGAGAGAGATTGAGTGGCGAGTGTAGATGGCTCGTAGGTGATCAATTTATAGGGAGGATCAGTGGGTTTGGTAAATTGGAAGGTTGACTCGTTTTTAAAATGGTCCACGCGAATTCATCAATTTGGTTTAAATTGATTGTAATTATAGGTGTAATGGATTGAAGATTAGGCCGATAATTACGTTCCAAGTCAAAACCATGATAATTAAGCTTTAAATCAAGCTATTGATTTGTCAAAAAAAAAGAAAAAGAAAATAAAAAAAAAAAACATATCTGCTGCTGTGCGCGTGAATCAGGGAAGGAGGAGAAGAGAAATCAGCATTTAAAGAAGGGTTAAATAAAATAAAAGTCTGGTTTAAATCAGAAACAATGTGTAGCCCAGCTGGTTCAAGCGCGTGTGGGTGTCCAGCCTTGCCCGGGTTCGATCCCTGGCATAGGCAACTTATTTCTTTTTTTTTTTTTTTAGCAGGTTAAGGGATGAGGGTGCTGGGCTGGATGATGGGCCAAGTCTGGTTGGGCTGGGCTTCAGAAAGAAACAAGGAAGGTGGGCTCAAGGAGTAGGCTAGTATTATTATCTATTACCATTTTTATTATTATTATCATTATTATTATTATTATTATTATTATTATTTTCATTATTATTATTTTCATTATTATTATTATAATAAAAAAATATATATATATTTATATATATAATGAAAAAGTGACGGATGTCACACTTTTCAAAGGAATTGAACCCAATGGTGATCAGAGAAGACATGCTTTAGCCTATAAGTGGACACTCACTCCAGGAATCCCCAGGTAAGCATAACAGGTCCGTTATTGGATTTATGCGCTATGCTTGCCTATGCCAGAAAACCCAGTGTACAGGCGTCCACCCTTCCAGATTGCACGTGTCCTTATCACACTCATTATAGTTCAACAACTTTGAAGGAGCAAAAAATAAGAGTTGGCATTACGCCTAAGAGTGTCTTCATGAAAGGTACTGCTCCGTTCCATGATGATGTAGACTTTCCACTCCTTGTAGGACACCATCTCTATGCACCATGTTGAAAGATGAGAAGAATGGAGAGAGAGAAGAAGGAAAAGATAGAAGAAGGAAAGTAGAGGGAAATGAGAGGTAAGGTAATTCAGGAAATATTATGCATGAAAGTTGAAGTTCGGTTATAGTCTAGGCAATTTTATCTAATAACCTAGTTCCCTATAACCATGGCTCTGATACCAATCTGTAACACCCCAACCGATGGCGGAATCATCGAGGTGTCACGTAGTGACGATTGTTCAAAAGCACATGGTACTAAAATGTAAATATTATTGAATAAACCACAAACTGTTTTACATTGGAATGAAAATACAAAGTCTTAAATGAAATGTAAATGATGAAATAACTGAATCAAAATAAGGCACTAAATGTCTCTTGTTAAAGCACTAGATCAAACTGCACCTGAAACATGTACAAAATAGATTTGGTCAACATATGAAATGTTGGTGAGCATTCCTAGTTTTGATATATATAGTAGGTTAAAAAGTTATACAATTCAAGTGCAAGCTACAGTGCAAATATGTAAACCATGTATCATACAAATGAGCGAAATCAACCCTGTGACTGTATAATGTACTGTATGAACTGTAGTGTACTTATCCAACAAATGGATAATAACTTAACAATGGCCACGGATTCTCCGATGAAAAAGGGGGAGAATCAACCTAGGCGGGTTGTCAATCCAAATAGCGCTATCCAATGTTAAGGTCGGCTTGTACCATGTTAATGATTTCACTAAGTACAAATGTAATCCACATGTATTGTGTAAGCATAAAGCACGTTGTAAACAATGCACATAGTACTAGAATTGTATTTGTAAAAATGTAAATTTGAATTTGAACTTGTAATAGTGTACATGAATCACCCCAAAAATGTATAAAAGTAAAAAGGGGATAGGAATACTCACTGTTTACGTAATAGCTTGAAATTGAACTTGGACAACGAAATATGTGTTGGAAATTATCCAACGGATCAACCTAAAGAATTTGATAACGTGTAAGGGAAATAACTCTAGGATAGATGTATTTCTAGGGCTTCGAATTGGGGATAAACGTTTATTTGATTAATAACGATTTGTTTATTAAATATAAGAAATTTAATGAATAAATAAATAAAAGTCTCTTTGTAAAATTTTAAGTTGAATATAATCACAACATAAGGTTTTAAGTATGAAAATAATTTTTATAAAATTATTTTATTGAAAATAGAATATTTAATCTAATTATTTCAAATTGTCAAAATACGACTTTAATATCTAAAAATATTAAAATCAAAGAATTCTTGAATTAAAAATTGTATTTCTGTTCCAAATGAATAGAAATAATTTATGTAAAATTTTGGTACAAAAATATTGTAAAATGAATTTATTATGAATTATTTATGATTAAAACTAACAAAAATTAATTAAAAATATAAAATAAATGATTTTTCAGAAATAAAAATCATTTCTGAAAAGTTTAAAGTTATAACAACTCAGGATAATTTTTGTGGAAATTAATAAGATCGTTTTGATATTTTTATAGATTTTTATAAATAAAATAGAATAAACTTGATTTATTTATTATATAAATTAAATAAATAAATTTCTGAAAACTAAAAATTGTAGTTTGAACATTTATATCAGATTAATATAAGATAATTTTTGTAGAATTTATAAAAGGGTTTTGGTATTTTAAAATGAATTTTAAATATATAAATGGATGTATATAAAAGTTAAGCTTTTACAAAAAAAGATGGTGCTTGTGGGATTTGAACCTGCATCAGTAGTGTATCAAACCAACAACACAACCACTTGGTCTAGACCAGTGGTTGTGATTGTTCTCTGTTCTAAAAATATTTATATGTTATGCAAATTAGTGTTCTTCCCCAATTTAATATGTCATGAACCCTAGTTTCTACAATCAGACAAATCATACATATTGAACCCGATTAATGTTGGGGCTTTTGTTGTATGATTGCCGACCAACAAAACCCATAAAAAAAATGGAACTCACAGTGTTGGATTGATGTTAAAAGCCGGGTCAAGGCAAAAGTCAAACAACGAACCCGATGATGATAATCAGTGTAATTTAGAGAGGATTGGAGGTTGAGAAAGAGTTGTGAGCGAGTTGTGAAGGATCTCAGATCATCAATTTATAGTGTAATAGCTTCAGTCATTGAATTGGCAAGTGTTGACCCATATAATTATTCACGCGTGATTAGTCTCAATTAAGGCATGATTTGACTGGGTTAATGTGTAATAACACGCGAAATTCTTTGCTAATTCATAACATAAATAAATCAGTGGTTATTTGCCATTTTTAAGCTTGCATTGTTGACTTTCCTTTTGTTTCTTGTTCACGCGTAGCAGCAGCAGAATACAAGGGAGAAGGAAGACAGCTGGGGAAGCATATAAATATGAAACAGGTTGGGATTAAATCAATCTTCACGTGTAGCTCAGATGGCTTCAGCGTGGGTTGGTTGTGAGTGTGGTCACCGGTTCGAATCACGGGGGGGGGGGACAACCCTTATTTTTTTTACACAGACACAAGGGAAGGGGAACTGTTGGGCCGGACCCAATAAGGGGGAATGGGCTGAGTTCTTTGGGCCGCTAATCTGGGCTGGGTTTAACTTGGGTAATGGGCTATATGCTTGTAAGTTGGTTTAAGAAAAAAAAAAATGCATATATATATATAATGACTAAAAAAAATCTGAATTTTTTTTTTATTATCAATATTATTATTATTATTATTATTATTATGAAAAATAAAATATATATATATATATATATATATATATATATATATATATATATATATATATGATAAAGTGACGGATGTCACAGCATCCCCTACTTTTAGAAACTTCGTCCCGAAGTTAATAGTAACATAGGGTTATCAGAGTTAAGGTACGACGTGAATTTATAGGTAACAAAGTAAACTGTTTCGAATGACTTGGATGGTAGGTTTGATAGGTGAGGGTTAAGGATTGGATTAGGTTCGTCTCGAAGGGGTAAAGAGAGTAAGAATCTAGTAAATCAATAATTTCAAGTTTTAGGAATCCTATGATAATGTACGGGTTGACTATAGTAACACTAAATGAACTACCAAGTAAGCATAGCTTGTTCCTGGTCCGACTTCCAGTCTCACTTTCAATGCATCATTAGTGTTTGTATACAGGGTGTACCGCAGCTAACCCACCACACCTTTGATACCTTGAAAACGTACTGGACGCCTACCAAAAACTCTAATAGAATTTCACACTACCCTAATGTACCTGTAAATTCATGATTACGTTCCGGACCGGAATCATCAATTTACCTTACATTAAAGTTTTGCGTCCTTCTATGACCCCACCGATTGTTGAGCAGGTTCGATAGCCTCCGCCAGCCGTGGAGTAGGTTGTAGGGCCTCTCCCGACTGTTTGAAAAGGCATAGTGACCTCTACCAATCGTTGAGTATGTTTGATAGCCTCCACCAGTCGTGGAGCAGGTTGTAGGGCCTCTCCCGACTGTTGAAAAAGGCATGATGACTTCTATTAAGTGCAGCAACTATTATTCACATAGATTGCAAATTGATAGCATGTTTATGCAAGCAAGTTTGTAAGTACTACAACCATTAAGTGTAAGTGTTATCATGAATAATTAAATGTTTATGAATAATTAGATGTTCAATGCATAGTCAAGTTAAGGAAAAATCAAGTTTCATGTAATAGCCAATGATGTTTCCTTTAGAAAAGCATCTGTAAGATCAAGTATCAAGTCTAAACGTTCCAAATAAATGTAAGGTAGAGTCTTGTATGATAAGTGTAATCAATATGATAAATTTCCAATCTGTGTTAATACACGATAGTATGCAAGGAAATTTCTAGATGTTGTATGCCTATGAGTATGACATAATTGGGTACAAAATGATAATAAGATCAAGAAAATGAAAACACGAGTATCATGAATAATTAAATGTCCAGTGAATAGTCAAATTAAGGGGAAATCAAGTTTCACAAACAATGATGTTTTTGGGAAAAAAAAAAAAAAAAAAATCCTGTAGAATCAAGTATCAGATTTTTTAGTAGTTTGATTATCATGGGTAACTAGCTCATGTGTGAGAAGGTGAAGGATATGAATTTAGTTCTTGAGAGGATGATAAAAAAAAAATCTTGAAGCAGAATCAAGGTTGTGAGAGATAATGAATGTGAAGATAGTTGATAAAGAGTTTATTTTATAGTAAGGAGATTATATAGCAGTGTAAATTTTGGGGTTTGGATCAAAGGTTATAATCAAGTGTATAAGAAAACATGGTTGTGGTATATGCCAAATATTGTAAAAATTTGAACAAGTTGAAAATGAGTGAGTGTCGATGGAGAATCTAGAGACTAGATGTTATTCCTAAAAAAAAAATTATTTTCAAAATTGGTTTTGTACCTAAGGCAAAAGTTGTTAAATAGTTTAAAATATTATATAGAAAATCGTTTGTTACGTCAATATATAATCAATTGAATTTAAGTTCGAGGAAAATATGTACTTTGTAAAGTTACTAGGTAATACAACAAGTTTTTTTTTTTTTTTTTTTTTAGAAATCTATAGTTTGTGCTAAAGTATGAGGTTATAGTTTTTAAAATAAATAACATGTGGAGAAATGAAATAATATGATTTGGGTAGGGTGTTGAATAAAAAAAAATGGTTAAGATGGTAAGGTGAAGTGTGATTGTAAAATCCATAGATGGTTATGAAAGTATGAACTTGTAAGCAATATATGAAAATCGTGAAATACAAAATATTGTATATGAATCGAGAGAGTATTATTGAAAAAGCTTGCATAAAATGCTTGGAGTGCCCTTGTCTAGCTGTAAAGCCCAACAAGAACGTTGACTTTTCAAAGGAATTGAACCCAATGGTGATCAGAGAAGACATGCTTTAGCCTATAAGTGGACACTCACTCCAGGAATCCCCAGGTAAGCATAACAGGTCCGTTATTGGATTTATGCGCTATGCTTGCCTATGCCAGAAAACCCAGTGTACAGGCGTCCACCCTTCCAGATTGCACGTGTCCTTATCACACTCATTATAGTTCAACAACTTTGAAGGAGCAAAAAATAAGAGTTGGCATTACGCCTAAGAGTGTCTTCATGAAAGGTACTGCTCCGTTCCATGATGATGTAGACTTTCCACTCCTTGTAGGACACCATCTCTATGCACCATGTTGAAAGATGAGAAGAATGGAGAGAGAGAAGAAGGAAAAGATAGAAGAAGGAAAGTAGAGGGAAATGAGAGGTAAGGTAATTCAGGAAATATTATGCATGAAAGTTGAAGTTCGGTTATAGTCTAGGCAATTTTATCTAATAACCTAGTTCCCTATAACCATGGCTCTGATACCAATCTGTAACACCCCAACCGATGGCGGAATCATCGAGGTGTCACGTAGTGACGATTGTTCAAAAGCACATGGTACTAAAATGTAAATATTATTGAATAAACCACAAACTGTTTTACATTGGAATGAAAATACAAAGTCTTAAATGAAATGTAAATGATGAAATAACTGAATCAAAATAAGGCACTAAATGTCTCTTGTTAAAGCACTAGATCAAACTGCACCTGAAACATGTACAAAATAGATTTGGTCAACATATGAAATGTTGGTGAGCATTCCTAGTTTTGATATATATAGTAGGTTAAAAAGTTATACAATTCAAGTGCAAGCTACAGTGCAAATATGTAAACCATGTATCATACAAATGAGCGAAATCAACCCTGTGACTGTATAATGTACTGTATGAACTGTAGTGTACTTATCCAACAAATGGATAATAACTTAACAATGGCCACGGATTCTCCGATGAAAAAGGGGGAGAATCAACCTAGGCGGGTTGTCAATCCAAATAGCGCTATCCAATGTTAAGGTCGGCTTGTACCATGTTAATGATTTCACTAAGTACAAATGTAATCCACATGTATTGTGTAAGCATAAAGCACGTTGTAAACAATGCACATAGTACTAGAATTGTATTTGTAAAAATGTAAATTTGAATTTGAACTTGTAATAGTGTACATGAATCACCCCAAAAATGTATAAAAGTAAAAAGGGGATAGGAATACTCACTGTTTACGTAATAGCTTGAAATTGAACTTGGACAACGAAATATGTGTTGGAAATTATCCAACGGATCAACCTAAAGAATTTGATAACGTGTAAGGGAAATAACTCTAGGATAGATGTATTTCTAGGGCTTCGAATTGGGGATAAACGTTTATTTGATTAATAACGATTTGTTTATTAAATATAAGAAATTTAATGAATAAATAAATAAAAGTCTCTTTGTAAAATTTTAAGTTGAATATAATCACAACATAAGGTTTTAAGTATGAAAATAATTTTTATAAAATTATTTTATTGAAAATAGAATATTTAATCTAATTATTTCAAATTGTCAAAATACGACTTTAATATCTAAAAATATTAAAATCAAAGAATTCTTGAATTAAAAATTGTATTTCTGTTCCAAATGAATAGAAATAATTTATGTAAAATTTTGGTACAAAAATATTGTAAAATGAATTTATTATGAATTATTTATGATTAAAACTAACAAAAATTAATTAAAAATATAAAATAAATGATTTTTCAGAAATAAAAATCATTTCTGAAAAGTTTAAAGTTATAACAACTCAGGATAATTTTTGTGGAAATTAATAAGATCGTTTTGATATTTTTATAGATTTTTATAAATAAAATAGAATAAACTTGATTTATTTATTATATAAATTAAATAAATAAATTTCTGAAAACTAAAAATTGTAGTTTGAACATTTATATCAGATTAATATAAGATAATTTTTGTAGAATTTATAAAAGGGTTTTGGTATTTTAAAATGAATTTTAAATATATAAATGGATGTATATAAAAGTTAAGCTTTTACAAAAAAAGATGGTGCTTGTGGGATTTGAACCTGCATCAGTAGTGTATCAAACCAACAACACAACCACTTGGTCTAGACCAGTGGTTGTGATTGTTCTCTGTTCTAAAAATATTTATATGTTATGCAAATTAGTGTTCTTCCCCAATTTAATATGTCATGAACCCTAGTTTCTACAATCAGACAAATCATACATATTGAACCCGATTAATGTTGGGGCTTTTGTTGTATGATTGCCGACCAACAAAACCCATAAAAAAAATGGAACTCACAGTGTTGGATTGATGTTAAAAGCCGGGTCAAGGCAAAAGTCAAACAACGAACCCGATGATGATAATCAGTGTAATTTAGAGAGGATTGGAGGTTGAGAAAGAGTTGTGAGCGAGTTGTGAAGGATCTCAGATCATCAATTTATAGTGTAATAGCTTCAGTCATTGAATTGGCAAGTGTTGACCCATATAATTATTCACGCGTGATTAGTCTCAATTAAGGCATGATTTGACTGGGTTAATGTGTAATAACACGCGAAATTCTTTGCTAATTCATAACATAAATAAATCAGTGGTTATTTGCCATTTTTAAGCTTGCATTGTTGACTTTCCTTTTGTTTCTTGTTCACGCGTAGCAGCAGCAGAATACAAGGGAGAAGGAAGACAGCTGGGGAAGCATATAAATATGAAACAGGTTGGGATTAAATCAATCTTCACGTGTAGCTCAGATGGCTTCAGCGTGGGTTGGTTGTGAGTGTGGTCACCGGTTCGAATCACGGGGGGGGGACAACCCTTATTTTTTTTACACAGACACAAGGGAAGGGGAACTGTTGGGCCGGACCCAATAAGGGGGAATGGGCTGAGTTCTTTGGGCCGCTAATCTGGGCTGGGTTTAACTTGGGTAATGGGCTATATGCTTGTAAGTTGGTTTAAGAAAAAAAAAATGCATATATATATATAATGACTAAAAAAAAATCTGAATTTTTTTTTTATTATCAATATTATTATTATTATTATTATTATTATTATTATGAAAAATAAAATATATATATATATATATATATATATGATAAAGTGACGGATGTCACATGTGTAGAAATGGATCCAGTAATAATATGCAGAATGAAGAAGAGCTGCAGTCACTGTTGCAGGAATTTAATGATGTTTTTTGTGACTTGCAGTCATTACCACCTTTAAGAGACAATTTTGATCACAAGATTCCATTAAAGGAAGGAACCAATGGGATCAATCTGAGACCATACAGGTATCCTCTTTTATAGAAAGATGTTATAGAACAAATGACAGCTGAATTGTTAGAACAAGGGGTGATTAGACAAAGTAACAGTTCTTTTGCATCCCCTGTAGTTCTTGTAAAGAAAAAAGATGGGAAATGGAGAATGTGTATAAATTATAGGAAGCTTAATCAGGCTACCATTCCTGATAGATTTCCTATACCATTGGTTGAGGAACTAATGGATGATTTGTATGGGACTAGACTCTTTTCTAAGTTGGATTTGAAGTCTGGTTATTACTAGATAAGAATGTAACCAGAAGATATAGGCAAGACAACTTTTAAGACCCACAATGGCCATTATGAGTTTTTAGTTATGCCCTTTGGGTTAACTAATGCTCCTTCTACTTTTTAGGGGTTAATGAATCATGTTTTTAGAGCCTATCTAAGAAAATTTGTACTAGTGTTTTTTGATGTATACTAGTATATAGTCCCAGTTGGTAGGATCATTTGCAACACTTGAAAGTAGTTTTGCAATTGTTAAGAGAAAATCAGTTGGTGGCAAAGAAATCTAAGTGTGTTTTTGGTGCAAAAGAGTTAGAATACCTTGGTCATTTAATTTCTGCACAAGGGATAGCTACAGATCCTGCCAAGGTTGAGGCCATCCTACATTGGCCTATACCAAGAAATTGTAAAGAGTTAAGGGGATTTTTGGGATTGACTGGTTATTATAGGAGATTTGTGAAGAATTATGGTAATATTGCAAAGCCCTTGACTCAGTTGACCAAGAAGGATGCCTTTAAGTGGACAGAAGAAGCAACAAGTGCTTTCAATGAATTGAAATCAGCTATGATGAAGCCCCCTGTATTAGCATTACCTAATTTCAATAAAACTTTTGTCATTGAAACTGATGCTTCAGGGTTTGGCATTGGAGCTGTTTTGATGCAACAAGGTCATCCCATTAGTTTTATTAGCAAGGCCTTATCTCCCAAAAATTTAGCTTTGTCCACTTATGAGAGGGAATTACTGGCCATTATTCATGCTGTGCAAAAGTGGCAGCCTTATTTGATAAATAGACCTTTCATTATCAAGACAGATCAACAAAGTTTAAAGCATTTGTTAGAAAACAAAGTTGCTACACCTTTTCAACAGAAATGGTTGTCTAAACTGATGGGTCTACAATATGAGATTCAGTATAAAAAAGGGTCTGAGAATTCTGTGGCAGATGCTCTTTCAAGAGTAACTCATGGTGAATTATTGCAAATGTCAGTCGTTACTGCTCATTCAGACTTATTGAATAATATACAACAAGCTTGGGAGGAAGATTCACAGATACAGAAGTTGATTAAAGAGTTACAAGTAAGTCCTTCTAGTCACAAGTCTTATACTTGGATCAATAATGAATTAAGGAGGAAGGTTAAATTGGTCATTGCTAATGTACCTGCTTTAAAATTGAAAATTTTGAAATGGGTGCATGATTCTTAGGGATGGCAACGGGTCGGGTATGGGTCGGTTTGGCTAATACCAAACCCATACCCGGTTATAAAATCTCATACCATACCCGCCCCATTACCCGTCGGGTATTACCCGTCGGGTATTGTAACACCCCAACCGATGGCGGAAACATCGAGGTGTCACGTAGTGACGATTGTTCAATAGCTCATGGACTAAAGTGTAAATTTGAATACAATGATTTAATAATTTATTACATTAAAATGAAATACAACGATTCTAACGGCCAACTAAATTGAAATACAATGAATCAAAATCTAAATATAAATCCGAAAGCTTAAAGGGTGCATCTCAAAACAACCTGAAACATGTACAAAATAATTTGGTCAATACAAAAATTGTATTGGTGAGCATACCCTGTTTGAGTAAATATAGTAGGAAAAGTGTTTAGCAATTCATGTGCGGTACCATTTGCAATTATGTAATAAGTAATATCCGTTCAAAACCAAACCTGAGAATAATGACTAACACATGACTAACCAACTGAATAATGAATTAACAAGACAATGACCAAGATTCTCTCAACAGAGTCTCAAGGGGGTATACCATAGTACTATTCATTAAGAAGCTAGGCCGCCCAGCGGTTAATGATTTTGACAAGTCATAGACACACCAATTAACATAAAGCAAACACACATGAGAATTGCATTAAGTATAAGAAATTGAAACTTGATTAATATATAGGTACATGAGTCACCCCAAAGTAGTAAAACAGTAAAAAGGGGAAATATATACTCACAGTTTGCGAAAGCGATCGAAATCCAACTTAAGCGGTCGTGAGCTAAGTAATGGGAATTCCGAAGAACCCAACCTATAATGTATAAGAGTACTAATAAGGAAAAGTCTACAAAGTCTAAAGTATCTAGGGTTCTAGTTTGTGTATAATATATAACCTTTGATTTAATCAATATATGGTAATTCTGTTTAATGAATTTGTCCTTTACTGAAAATGAATAAGTTACCAACTTTCAATGTACATAGTTTTTGATAATATATGAGTAATTTACTTTATCTAAAATCTCATCAACGTAAGTCTATAAAGAATTTGTTTATAAATAAAATTTTGATTTGAATCACGGGTTTACCATTTAATAAAGATAGGAACGATACATATAAAAGCAAGTCTAAACTGTTGGACCGTAATTATTATAATGATTTACCTCAATTATGAATCACCTTTTTATCAAGACCTATGAATTATGTTAGCTAGTTGTAGAACAAAATAAGTTTCCTAACTTCTAACCACATGTCATATGTATTTGCAAAATTTGTAGTATTTAGAGAAACAAAATATTTTAATAAGTTTAAGAAAGATATTTTACGAGTCAAACAATTTGCTCAAAGAATGGTTTAACCTTGATTTGGATGAGCCACTACTGACTTATGAGTTCATGGCAAAGCAAATGAATTAAGAGATAAGAGTCAAGAAAAAAAAATGATATTTGTTCTAAGGGTTTAATTTGGCTAAAAAAAGAAGCAAAGTCAACAATATTTTGTCAAAGTATCATCCAAAAAATTGTGGTATAATTAAGAAATACTATAAAAGTTTGTTATTACAATGGAGATACCTTGTAGCCTAAAAAAATAATAATAAATCTATAAAGTTTCAGTTAGAGTGTTGTCCATATATAAAACGAAGATGGGTAAAGTTTTGAGTAATATATTGTATGACGTTGGTAAGGCATTTAAAAGAAGCATAATGCATATGACCCATAATGTTGAAATAAATTAAACCACAAGGATTGTTCCATCTTGTAGTTCAGTAGTTTAGTTGATTAGAAATTGTTGTACCAAAATTATATTATTTTTCTTTGACCAAGAGCATCAAGGTTACGTTATTGTGCATTGATAAAAACAAGTAAGCTTAGGGTTGTTACCTATTCGAGGGTGATTGTAGCGATGTCGCGTTCCATGTTGGTCGAAGCAGGGTACGCAACGGGTGGTAGCGATCGCGCATCGGCGTTTCGGTTGGAGTTGGTCAGAAAAGCAAGAACATGTAAGTGTTTGCCATGGGTTTAACATAGAATTCCCTTGATTGGCACCATAAGTTCATGGAGAGGATGAGGTTGAAGATGAACCTCTTCCATTTGGGTGTTACATTATTTATTTATATATAATAAAAGCAATCAATGAAATCATGAATGGTTTAATTGAATTTGTGGGTCATATGCTCCAATTTAATGAGTTTTTAAATATCCTTCAAAACCATATTGAAACATCCTTGAATTATTGAAACTCTATAGTTGCTAACATTCATATTGTTTGGCAAAAGAAAGGACCGTTTCATTTCATTTTTATTTTTAAGTAATAGTATTTTAAATTTATTCATAAAATATTTAATTTAAACATAAGATAAAATTTAGTTATGTTGACACAACTTTATAAAATTTGGATTTTTATAAAATCCATTGCGTAGACGTTTCAAGATACCTATTTGATTAAAACTTATACCCGATCCATAATAAATATAAATGATAATTTTTTTTTCGCTCTAAAATTAAATTTGAAAACGACGAGCTTACAGGGACTATAATGGAAATTTTTTTGAAGGACTATTATTGTAATTCAGATGAAAGACGAGGGTGACGGATGTCACAGGTATAGAGCATACCCGCGGGTATCGGGTATACCCGTTGGTATTTGCATGTGTGTGTGTATATATATATATATTCTTTTATAGTCTTATGTTTTAAGAAATCTAGAGTATATGAAATTGTAATAAGTAACATATTATAGTATGAATTTTGAAAACTATTTATATATTTCATAGCACATAAATATAAATAATAATGTTATAAGAATATATATTTTAGACGAAAAGTTTATTCTTCAAATAATGAATCTATTAGAATGAAACGTTACTAAAAATTAGTTAAGAAAAGATATATATAAAACTTAAAAGTATTCGGGTATATATTTCGGGTAGGCGGGTATTTAGTTTCGGGTAATCGGGTCGGGTATCACCTAATACCATACCCGTCCCATACCCGCGAACTATTTTTTTCCAATACCAAACCCGTCCCATACCCGTCGGGCTCGGGTTTTTTTGCCATCCCTAATGATTCTGCTCAAGGGGGGCATTCAGGGGTGCAAGCTACTTTAAAAAGAGTGGGGAGATTGTTTTATTGGCCAAAGATGAAAAGAAGTGTTCAATCATATGTAAGGGCTTGTCCAGTATGCCAACAGTGTAAGTATGACACTGCTGCATATCCTGGATTATTACAACCCCTTCCCATTCCTTAAGGAGTGTGGGAAGACATTTCCAAGGATTTCATTGAGGGTTTACCATTGTCCAGGGGTAAAAGTGTAATTTTGGTGGTAGTGGACAGATTGAGTAAAGCTGCACACTTTATTGCTCTGTCTCATCCATTTACTGCAGTTGATGTGGCTCAAGTTTATCTTGATCACATTTACAAGCTACATGGTAGCCCTAAGACTATAGTTTCAGACAGAGACAAAGTGTTTGTGAGCACTTTTTGGAGGGAATTGATGATTTTACAAGGGGTGGAGCAATGTTTGTCAAGTTCTTACCACCCTCAAACTGATGGACAAACTGAAGTCCTCAACAGGTGTTTAGAAAGTTATATGCGAAGCATGTGTTTTGAGAAACCTAATGAGTGGATGAAGTGGCTTGCTTTAGCTGAATATTGGTACAATACTAGTTATCAATCAGCTATAAAAATTACTCCTTTTGAACTAGTATATGGCCAACCACCTCCTTTGCATTTACCTTATCTACCTGGTGAAAGCAGTGTAGAGTTGGTTAATAGGAGTCTTACAGCAAGAGGCAAGTAATCAGGATGTTAAAGGAAAATTTAGCTACTGCTCAGAATAAAATGAAACAACTTGCAGACAAAAAGAGGAGTGAAAGAAGTTTTGAAGTTGGTGATTGGGTATATTTGAAATTGAAGCCATATAGACAGATGTCAGTGTACCAAAGATTCAATCAAAAGCTTTCAGCTAAGTATGTTGGGCCTTATAAAGTGTTAGCAAAGGTGGGAAATGTAGCTTACACCTTGGATTTGCCTACTGGAAGTAGTATACATCCAACTGTTCATGTATCTGTGCTTAAGAAGTTTGTGGGATCAGATCCTATTAATCAGACTGAGTTACCTGTAATGGAAGAAGATGCTAAGAAGCCTAAGAAAGTTTTGGACAAAAGAGTTATAAAGAAGAATAATAGTGTGTGTGTTCAGTGGTTGGTGCAGTGGGAAGATGCAGCTGCAATTGTAGACAAGTTTCCTGATTTTGATCCTTGGGGTCAAGGATCTTCTCAAGGGAAGGGTATTGATATGGGTCAATATAGTGGTGGTTAATAGTTAGTTAATAGGCAGGGGTATAATAGTCTTTTAACATGTTGTATTGTTGACTATAAATAAGTCAAGAGTCTGTATTCACAAATCAGTTAATAACAATAACAGACTTTCCCGCCTAAATCTTTCTCTCTATCTTTCTACCTTAATTCACCAGCTCTTCATCTTCAAGGATCTTCCATTGATCCTTTGGATTGAGCTTGTAATTTATCATTACTCGTAATCTCAGTTACAGTCTACATCACATACCTCCCCTACCTACCTACCTAAGATAGTTTGTAATTGTATAACACATCGATTGTGACACCCGACAAACTCAGGTTAGTAATATTGACTAAACTAGTAAGTCTACCTTAGCGAGTCATGCATATTACGTACTTATCTGGGTCATCGAGTCGTTACGATGATTCTGGGAATCATCGGGAGTCGTTACGATAATCTGCGGGATCATCGGGAGTCGGTCCATAACCATGTGTACAAGGATTGGTGATTCGTGGAATCACCGGGTTTAACGCACACACGCGAGTCTCGAGTCCCGGGAATTGGTGAACGGACGTAAACGTGTTAGTTATCATGCTTTATATGTTTGTAATCATTATGTGACTTATCGGTATGTGAATACGTGTTTATATATGTTAAAATAGTGTTTAACGCGCCAAAAACCCAATCAGGAACACTATAGGCGATTAGGAACCAGAGGGGCTCCTAATCGCCAGTACTATAGGCGATTGGGAAAGATTATGGGCGATTAGAGCTTCTAATCGCCAGTATATAGGCGATTAGGGCTTCTAATCGCCTGATCTGTTCTCCTACTCGCCTGATCTGCTATGCACGAGTCAAAACACCTATAAATACAACCCTTGACTCCCAAACACCCTTAGTGCAACCCTAACAAATCCTAAGCCTCCCACACACCTCAAAACACTTCTGGAACTTGTTTTGCTTCAAAACTCACCATTTCCAAGCTAACACACATTTCTTTGATAAAATCCAAGGTGTGTTCTTCATCCCAAACCTTTGTAATGTTATTGTTTTGGTTCCCTAAAAGTCCAGACCTTGTTTTGCTAAGTATGTGTCTTTAAAAACCTTGGAAATGAGTTCTAAAACAAGTGTACACCATAATACTTGCTATATGTAAAGTATTGATGCATATGATGATTTTTGGTGGTTATAACATGAATGTTTCCATGAAATTGATGTACTTCTGATGTGTAGGAGTTGTTAGGATGATTATCTAAGAGTTTGAGTTATTGTTATAGTGTTTTGATGAAAGTATGCATTTTGACCCATTTGGGTGATTCTTGAAAAATTAGGATGTTATAATATGATTCATTGCTTGTTTGTTATTAGGAATCATACTAGAATGATATTATAACATAGAGATGATGATTTGCAAGTTGTAGGAGGTGTAATCTGGTCTTTACCATTTAAGGAAAGATTTCATAGTTAATGAAACCTAGTACTTTGCCATTTTTGGAAATAATCGCACCGAGGCCGTTAGAGCAGATATAAATTGGGGGTTTTTGCTTGGAATGGGTTGGTAAATGGTTTAGGTTTGATATTGGGTGTTTTTGCATGTTTCGGATCTGATTTGGAGGGTTTAACGCGCGAAAATGCGCGACAACAACCCTAGGGGCGAATAGGGCTCTAATCGCCTGATACATCAGGCGATTACAGCCCAATCGCCTGATGTATCAGGCGATTAGAACCCCTACTCGCCTGTTGACTTCCCCTACTCACCAGTTGACTTTTCCTAATTGCATGTTAGTTTCCTAATCGCGTGTGCTGCTGTCGTAAGCGTATTTTGACATCCCGGAACATGATTTGACACCTAGGAACATGATAGGAACCCCGGGATACACCCAATGACTTAGTAACACGTGTTCGGACTTGTTTATGCATTAATTGAGCGTTATGCTAGACTAGGTGAACTCTTGCGCGTACTAAGTGTTTAATTGCATATATTGCATGATGTCTTGTATTGTCTAACACGTGGGATGTCGGGTCACCAATGGGATGTCGGGTCTTGTCTGGTACGGTCGGTTTAACAGTCAAAGGTATTTTCAAACGTTTATGGTTATGGTCTGAACATTCGGGGACTAGTTAACCTGCGGTTTATTAGTCTGGATACTTATACACATCTTATGATAGGTCGCCGCTATTTGGGGCTATCATAGCATAATTACTTAACTGTTTTCAAGTAACGCAATCTAAGGTGAGTGTCACAGCCCCACTTTTACTGTTTTACTTTCTGGGGAGAAACATGCTACATACTTACTTATTAAAGGTCATGTTATACTATGGTTATTCTATTATACTATGCGGCTTTTACGGAAAGTCCCAGGGGGAAACCATGAATGTGCGGGAATGCACAACGGGGGAAATGTGGATAGATCTATTGGGCCTCACAAACCCCACTCGACGGCGGGGCCGGGCAGGTGCATATTGTCTCTTATTACTGGCTCGCCGAGGCATCGTTTATAGCCAAAACGTCTGGGCATGATTCAACAACTTACACACGTATAGTAATGGGTTCCCAACCGTAGTAGTAAACAAACCCTTAACGTCTAGCTAACGTTCTTATAACCTAGTAGTAACGGATATGATCTTTTCAAACTTGTAACAACTCTTTTATAAAAGAAAACCTGTGAACTCACCAGCATTATATGTTGACATTTTTGGCATGTTTTCTCAGGTCGCTAAGGTAGCAGTTAATGGACTAGGCGCACGGAGTCTTGCACAACGTCTAGAATTTTGAAGCATATTAAACAATGTTTTGTAAACTATAATATGTCTTTTGGTTGTAAAGAAGAAATGCTTCCGCTGCTGGTTTACGGCTCAAAGCATGATGTTTTGGTTTTAAAATATATATATGAATGCATGTTTGTTGTTTGTTTATTGTGATCGTTGACTGAGATCCTGGTGTATCACGCGCCTCGCGGTAAAACCCCGCATGTGGAATTTGAGGGTGTGACATCGATGATCTCTTGATGTTGCTGCAAGTTGCAACTGTGGCTGATTTGTCAATCATATTGGCCTTGTGAGTTGCTAGTAAATCCCGACTTGGTTATCGATCAATTCCATCGGTTTGATCCTTTGAAAGCTATGTCGGTAATCAGTTGGTAATATATTGGTTGGGCATTTGTTGTGGTCTGACGTTGAACCATTTGTTGATGGTTTATCCCTCGGTGATGTTCGTATCGCTAATCCGTCAATGATATTGGCCTTAAGAGGTACCAGGTCCGGTTCAACCATTTTGGTGGCCCAAAGCGTAGTAAAAATACGGGCCCCTAGTGATTCATCGTTTCTTTTTCTTTTTTTAATTATTCCCATTAATACTTACAATTTCTACCTAACATTATAAATTGACAAAGTACTTTCATTCATAAACCAGCAAAGTAATTTCAATTAGAAACTAGCAAACTAGAAAGTGTACCTTAATTCAAATGGTTTTGTGGGAATTCACCTGAACGCTCCATCTTTTTTAAACCCTTCTGAATAATCATCAGTTGCTTCAATGATGTAAAGGATTTTGAAAGAAATTAGGGGCAATTAATTATCCTCACACCTCTAATCCATTAACCCTAGACATATAGATTTTTTTTTTTTTTTTGGGCATTAGATCCTTATTAGGATGGGGCTCAAAGCTCAAACATCAAAATATATGGGCTTAAGCCGGGCCTTAGTGACACTGTGACAATAAATCCCGTTGATGTTAAATTAATATGGAAGAAAACTAACTTCTTAAAGCTACCCACATAATACTTACTTAAACAAACAACGTACTAAGAAAGTAACACACTTTTAATTTAAAAAAAAAATAGCACTAGAAACCCACGTTTGCCTTTTGCTGGTACATGGTAGAACCGTTAGTATGCGGTAGAAGTTGTAGGACAATAACACATAACATAATTCCATATATCGGTGATCCCTTCGATAACTATGCCGGTGATCCTTCAGTAAATTCATTTACACCATTTTCCCATCGTCATTTATCAAAGAATTACTGAGGACTAAGGATGTGTTTATATATTGCTTCAACATGTGTTTCATGACTACGTTCAAATGTTCTAAAGATCAGTTGCATCTTTTGTTTATCTATTAATATATATAAAAGAATTGAACATTGCTGACGTGGCGTGCAATGGTGCCTTCAACCTCTCCATGAAACTGTCACGTGGCATCATAATTGAAAGATTTTAGTGTTTTTAAATTATTTCCTTTTTTAATTAAAAAAAAAGATAAACATAAAACCCTAAATTTATCTCTCTATCTCTCAATTCTCAATTACTAAAATTAAATTGAGTTATTTTAGGAAAAAAGAATTTAAAAATAAATTTAGATTTTTCTCTCTTATGTTCCTCCCATAATTTTTAAACGTTAATATCTTTTATATTCGAGATTTTTTAAATAAAAAAATTACACCAAATTAACGAGCGTTTTATTATCTTTCCAACGAGTACCATAGTGCTATATAAAAAACGGAGAAAAAAACGACTATTTTTTGTGGGGTTATGTTCGTACAGAAAAAAAACACAAAATGTTCAGGTTATTCATTAATCATGATTTTTCTTTTAAACCAGGTTCTTATCTACGATGTTGAAATTCAGCCCAATCGTCATGCTATCATTGGAATTTTACTCTTCTAAAGATGGATAGGTATACTTCATCAAGAGAAGCTAGGAGAAAGAATTGCGCAACACTGCAACACATGGTGTCACCTTATAACAAGGTTATTTTTTTATTTATTTAATTACAAGAGTAATAATTATTACTATTAGTATTAGTATTATTAGAATGGTTATATTTTTCAACCCCTTCATGAATTCTACATCTATATAAGTCAAAGTCAAATTGTAACATATTTTAAATTACGTGAAGATGATTATATGTTGAAGGTTATCCTTTTAATAATGTATTATGTTTAATATGGTTTATGCTTTTTATTTTTTTAACTTTTTAAATAAATGTTTTTTAACTAAAATTGATTGTGTTTAAGTTATTTACTCTTTTCGTGATTTGAGTTTTCTTCTTTTATCATTTTTTATTAAATAATATTAAATTTTTCAACCCCGGGACCTTCCCGGGGTAATCAGCTAGTGGAGATATATTCTAATTAATTTTCAATCGTTTGGAGTAAAATTAAATTAACAGACGCCGTTAATTGTGTGTTTCTTACCAGGTTCATCATATCAAAGCCACCAGAAACCACCGTAAGTGTTTTTTTTTTTTTGTGATTTTCCATTTCGTTTAATTATAATATATATATATATATATATATATATATATATATATATATATATATATAATAGGTAGATATTGAGCTCTGAGCTTATTAATTAGGCCATCCATGGTCACTGCACGTACAGATCGATCGACGGTGTATATATGCTACACATGCAATGATGAACAAAACCGCATGTATGAGTCTTAAATTCTACAAACGATTTAAGTTTTTTTTTTTTTAATTATTTTCTAAATTGACTAGAAAAGGTTTATAATTGTTCTTTAACTAAAGATAAAGTGATCATGTAAAAAGGAATAATATGAATTTGCAAAAAAGGAACAATGATTCATATATAAATTGCATTTGTATAGACAGGCATATCACTTTTCAATATTTGCTTTTTGGCTTTACTATTTTCCTTAATAGATATTTTAACCCTACAACTTTATAATAGATCATGGCCTAATCATACCTACAACAATCTTTGGATTTAGAATTTAATATGCTTATAAAAGTTAAAGTATGGTAAGTTTAAATTATGTTACAAATATTATAATGTTTATCTTAAAGTACTGTAACAAAAATAAGATATCAATAATTTACATGGTGCATGCACCTAGTTTAAGAATGCAGAAACATCTGATAATATATGTATTTATTGAGACTAAAATAATAATTTGTAATCACCAATATCAAATGTATATGCTATAAAATATAAAACAAGAAGAAGTCGAATAATTTCAAACTTTAAAGAATATATCAGAATTAGAATATATGGTTTCAAAGAATAATTTCAGGAATCTTTCAAGGGGACTGAATTAAGAATCCAATGCCACCCCATACGTGCATATGTTTTTATTAAATCCAATTATAGTATGCTATTAACTATTTATATAAACCCATCACAATATATATGAGAAAACCCACGTTTGGGAATGCTTATTAAAGTATTAATTTATGTCCAACACTTGGTTGAGGGCCTAAAATTTTATATGGGAGGCTTGGGTTCAATTTCCACTAGCTATATTTGGAGGACATTGGTGGATGGAAAATGAGGGATGACCCGGCCATTGGCTTGGGTTCGAGTCCTGATCCCGACCGATTTTACCGATTATTTCACTGTTGTGCCTTCGGGCGGGTGAGTAGTCGGGTTTTCCCTGGAATTGGTGGCCCGGGTACTCTCGAGTACCTGATTCGCCAAAAGGGTGCCCGAGAGTGCTCGAAATTAATTCGTTGGCCGTTAAAAAAAAGTATTAATTTATTTGTTTACTTAATTAGGGTCTCTATTTAAAAATCAGGAAAATGACCATTGAACAAGTGTTTTATCAAAATGGTCACCCCTCGTCTCTTTCGAGTGACATTTCCCAGGTTTCAAGGCAACTTTGGAGACGTTTCCCTTTGAACGATCTCAGCCTTCTCCTCTTCAGACGTTTCCAGTGACGTCTACCACATAAGCCGTCTCCTCTTCAAACGTTTTCGGTGATGTCTCCCACTTGCAAAAGGCGTCTCGGGTACTGTCTTGGTGACGTTTCCGATCTCGGCCAGCCGTCTCCCATTGCAGACGTCTTGGGTAACGTCTTGTTCCAACAACACAACGTATCACCTGAAATTGTTAAGTCCCGGAAACGGACTAAACTAGAAGTGGGGTCCGTTTTGTTAGTCGAAGATTCAAATTGGCGAAAAAATTATGAGATTATTGAAGTTCTTAGTGACGATGAAATGTCGTATTACATTGTCTCTGTGGCGTCTCCCACCTCACGGAGACTCCATGACTGATTTGACAGCTCCGGACCGTAGTTCGTGGGTTTCCCATGACGTCTCCCGTTTACCGGAGACGTCCTTGTTAAAAGTCATTGTTAAAGGCTTCGTTATTAAAGGCTTCGTGCTTTTGTTCTCGTCAGTTAAAGTCTGGAGGTGGGAGGTGTTTATCCGTCTAGTAGTACCGCAACTGAAAATGGTGGACTGTAATGAATTAACGTGTCGGAGACTCCGCTGACGAGGCCAACCATCACCATTATTATTATTAAATAAATAAATATACACGTGTCGCGTAACTGTTGGTCTATCGTTGAAGCCTCACGGGAGACGTCCGAGATGCCTCGTGCACCGTGAGATCTCTCTCCAAAAAAATGGAAGGTGACCATTTTGATAAAAATACTAGGTCAATGCCCATTTTCATGATTTTCCCTCTAAACAACTTTGAAGTTATATATTTTACCGAGATTAACGGTTTGGATAACCAATATTAGACACTCTTAAAACAACTTTTATTGTATTAAAACATAAAAACAAATAATCATTTTTACAAGTAATCCCAAACACTTGAATAATTTAAGTTGTGACTAAGGGATAAGTTACAGCAAGATATTTATATTGGACGCTCAAAAGCTTATTCCTTTTGGATCACAGTAACAAAAAGAACATAAAAAAGGTAAATAACAACCAAAAGAAAATAGCCCTAATTTGACTTCTTATTAATTTAATAATAATAATTACTTTGCATGCCACAGTTTAAGGGTTTGATGATTCATGCTTAGAATATCAGCATGGATATGTGACTGTGAGGGAGGTAATTTAAGCCCCAAGAAATCCCTTGTCATTCCCTCATTTGCCATTACTCCAACTCCAATATTACCACTCTTGGAATCTTGCATATTATTCTTCATCATCATCATCATATGAGTTCTACTCTTATGGATACTATTTCCATTATCATAATTATCTTCTCCTTCTTTCTTTGTATCCAAGATTTGACTATATGCATCTTCAAAAGTTGACACATCATCATCAGGAAAACTCATATGATCTTCTTGATTCATCATCATCATCATCATGCAGCTCATGTTCATGTTCATGGGATGAAGAAAAGATGATGATGATGGATGATGGGGTAAGGGTAAGGGTACTGAGGGTCCACCTGCACATGCTAAACCATCTCCATGCAGACTGCTTGTACCACAAGTGTTGTTACCAGCAGGAGAGTTAGCAGACACGTGAGGTATGTATAATTGTTGCTGGTGGGGTCTTGATGATGAAGTTGTACATGCTGCTTGTACACTTGTATCTCTGCTTACATGACTTGTACCCATCTGAGCTGCTTTTTGCAGCAATGCAGTAGCTGACATGTAAGCAGATGGTGCTGGATGGTAGTTTATCAATGTGGGCCCATTGTAATTAGGGTTACAATCTTCATCTTGCCATGGGTTATGGTTATCTTGTTTTTTTAAGAAAGAGGTATGAACCGGGTCAAGAAGGTGAAGATGGTCATTGAAAGGGCTGGGTATTTGACCCGGGATTATTGTTGTTGGGTTTAATCCAGTGGTTGCTCGTGCACTCTCTTCTGCTAGGGCATCACAGAAGGCTCTGTGTGTGATGAAACTATCTCTCCTGTGTACATGATTTTTCATAATTAATTAATTAATTAAAATAAACTAAAAGACAGAATATAACAACACTCCAAACACAAACAAACAAAAAACTTTCCTGAAAAAAGAAAAAATAAATCCCATCTTGCTATACATGTTCTTGATCCAGTACACACACACCCCCACAAAAGATTGACAAGTAATTTATTTATTAAATAAATCTACTTTTAATTAAAAATAAATAAATTTTTTAGGTGTTTTAGCAAATGTTAATTAAGTGTGGTAGGAGATTTTTGGAAGTGTTTTGTTTTTCTAATGAGTGTGCTATCTACACACTCTAAATAACGAGCTATATATGCTAAGACTGATAGGAGTGGGGGCGGGAAAGCCTTGGCGTGGGGCTTTCAAGGGGCGGGAACACCGCCGCCACCCTTGGCGTTGCCCCTTTGGCGTGAGGGATTTCACCAGCGTGGGGCTTGGGGTGGGGACACGTGGCATCTTCTGATTGGTCCGTTTTTTTTTTTTTAACTTTAACACAATATAATATTATTTCATTCCTCCCCTCTTCCCCCCTTCCACTCCTCACAATTTTTTTCCCCCCACAAGGGTCCCACAAGTGCCACATGACGCTTCATCCCCCTCTTTCCCCCCTCCCCACTCCTTATAGTCTAAACTAAACTCCTTTGATATGCTGACATGTAGCTTTGACTAGCGGACTCTAATTGAGTCTACATCATCGTTTGACTAAGATCATCCCACTTCCTTTAAAGCAAAACAAGTTCAAAAGTTCCAAAAACTATTGTGATTTTAATTTCTAGACTACTTACATTTAAAAATATTGCTTAGAATATAAAACAAATGAAAATTGTCAATAACTATGAAGAGGGACTTCATTTAGTTGTCAATAAATACGAAAAGGATCTTCATTTTATTATAGGGTTATAACTTATAATTTGTAAGGTTATTTAATGTTTTTTTTTTTGTAGCATACACTAATAACATGAAATCGGACAAATGCTCTACATATAATGTTCTGGCTGATTTGATTCGACCGATTTATAGAAAATGTCAATAATATTTTACATATATACACACCTGTTCATTCAATACAAAACGACAAATGACTTAGATTTCCAAATTACTTTCACACATATATGTTATAAACTTTGACTAATATGTCATACTGATTTTTTTAGGTATTAGACTACACAGTCATGGGACATGCAAGGGGTGTGTAAACCCCTCCACCCCACCAACACCCACTCGTATATGACGTATTTCTTGGGGTTTGAAGATCTCTACTGGCGTAGGCAACTGGGCATGATTAAAAAAATAATAATAAAAACCGCTCCACGCCATCATCACCCCGTAGTTTTTGAGTCCTGGAGGGGAATTCCACGTATCGGTATATGCCCCTCAAGGACATGACCACAAACTTGTAGTCTTAACATTTTAAATGGTAATAATAAAGGAATGAAATTGTACCTTGAAAATAGGGTACCACAGTCACATTTATACTCTCTAGTGCCACAAGTTTTGGAATGAGCTTTCCAATCGGATTGAACTGCATAACTCTTGGAACATTTATCACACTTCCACTTTTTTTCACCATGTTTTCTGCAAAAGTGCTTCTTGATTCCAGTTAGATCTCCTAGAGCTCTAGATGGTTCATGGTGCACACAGTTGACTTCTGGACACACGTACACTTTCTTCCTCACCACTTCATTCTTGTTCCTCTGCTTCAACTTCCATGGTAGATTGTGTCCTCTTCTGTGAAGTTGAAGATTTTGATCTCTTTGGAACCCTTTGTTACATATCTCACATACAAATCGGTTTGTCGCCATTAATGTCTTGGGTGATAAAGATATCACTTCTGCTTCTGGATCTACAACACATAAATAGATATATGGAAATTGTTACATTAGCCATTTTATTTTACTTTTTTAAAAGATAATGCTCAGTAAAGAATAAAGAATGATCACCTTTTTTTTTTTTTTTTTTTTTTTTTTTTTTTTTTTTTTTATGGAAATGGTGAAAAACCATGTAAAAAAGATTATAGATTCAAGAGATTTTAAACCTGGGTCAACTGCTAGTACATGGTTGACTCATTAAAAAAAACCATGCTTTTCATTTAAAAATAAAGTAAAAATGAGAACCCACCATGTTTTTTTGCCTAAAATGATGAAAAAGATTGAAGCTATATGAGATTTTGAACCTGGGTTGCCTGGAAGGCTTCTTTTTTTCTTGATTAATGGTTGACTTTGACTTGGAGGAGGATGTACAAAGTAGTGTTGATGATTTGGATGATGATTGATTCCATTTTCATGACCTTTATTCTCAGAACAAGAATCAACTGTATTTGCATGAAGATCATTAGATGCAGAATTTAAATTATCTTCTAACATCACTTTCTGTTGTCTCATCATCATCTTCTTCTTCTCTCCCTTGGTGACAATATATATATGTGCGTGTAGTAGAAAGAAGTGTATCTATAGATATGGTATGAGGGTATGTTGCATCATCATGAAAAGGTAAAGATAAGTAAAATACAAAAGAAAGAATTAGATTTGGAAAGAAGCTAAAGGTTTTTGTTTGAACCCTAGTTTACTTGTTGAAATCTTAACTGTTTTCCCATAATCTTTACTCTAGTTTGGCATCAACCAAAAGGACAATGTTTAGTTTTTTTGGAAGAAACTGAAGCACTATATGATAAGCTGTTGTTGCATCAATCACACATACAAACACACAGTGTGTTCTTGGTTCTTGCTATAGAGAGAGAGAGAGGTATATGTGGATGAAAAGAATAATGAGAATGAACCTAAAAAGATGAGAGAGAGAGAGAGAGAGAGAGTTAGGGTTGATGTCTATCTTTAAGAGTCTTGCTTTCTGTCTTTCAATCTCTTAAGACCATGTGTGGTGGAGGGGGTTATTTATAATGCCCCTCTTTTTGATTGGTTTACTTAACAGCTGAGTTAGTATGGGGCGTTATTTCAAAATGAGGTGTAGTGGGAGGGGGAAATTTGGGGCGCTATTTTATTAAAAAAAAAAAAAACCCCTGCTTCTTCTTCATCACCACCACCACCATTCACCCACCACCTCCGCCGCCGCCTTCATCATCACCACCACCTCTCTTCTTCTTCCCTCCTCCTTTCTTTCTTCTTCTTCTTCTTCCTTTCATGTTTCTTTCTTTCTTTCCTCCTTCACCGTACACCATCACCACCGCCGTACACTACCACCATCACCTTCACCTTCACAGCAGACCACCACCATCACCTTCACAGCAGACCACCACCATCACCGTCACAGCCACTCTCTCTCTCTCTCTACAAATTTTTTGACCATTCAAACTCATTCACACGTGGCTGTATTTTGTTGGTTGGTAAAATTGGTGTCTGGGGTTATTAATATAACGCTTGGGCTTCAAATTGATGCATAGCGCCCCACCGTGCTGGTGTTCCAGGCACTATTTTTCAAAATCACTTGGCCCAAAATATAAAAATAAAATATAACTAGCCCGCTTAATCCAATAAAAATTTAACGCTAAGTTTAATAGTAAACCCCTTAGTCGTGAAATGACAGTCTTGACTTCATTATGTTATTATTATTAACAATATAAATGAAGTCAAGTCTCTTAGTCAACCATTGACTCTATGATTTTAGCCATTGTATTATATTGTATATTATACCTAGTCAACTATTGACTCTATAATCTTAGCTAGAGTTAGTCATATGTAAGTCTATATAAAGGTCTTGATGTATTGTTGATACATACACCAAAACATTAAATAATACAATTATTCAATACAAATCCTACTGTTTATATGGTATCAAGAGCATAAAAGCTCCCTTGAGCCATCTTCGATCCCAACCTACTCGACAGACACCTTCTGTCCGCATTCTGCCTTTTTTCTTTTCTGTCTTTCAATCTCTTAAGACCATGTGTGGTGGAGGGGGTTATTTATAATGCCCCTCTTTTTGATTGGTTTACTTGACAGCTGAGTTAGTATGGGGCGTTATTTCAAAATGAGGTGTAGTGGGAGGGGGAAATTTGGGGCGCTATTTTATTAAAAAAAAAAAAAAACCCCTGCTTCTTCTTCATCACCACCACCACTATTCACCCACCACCTTCGCCGCCGCCTTCATCATCACCACCACCTCTCTTCTTCTTCCCTCCTCATCCTTTCTTTCTTCTTCTTCCCTCCTCCTTTCTTTCTTCTTCTTCTTCCTTTCATGTTTCTTTCTTTCTTTCCTCCTTCACCGTACACCATCACCACCGCCGTACACTACCACCATCACCTTCACCTTCACAGCAGACCACCACCATCACCTTCACAGCAGACCACCACTATCACCGTCACAGCCACTCTCTCTCTCTCTCTACAAAATTTTTGACCATTCAAACTCATTCACACGTGGCTGTATTTTATTGGTTGGTAAAATTGGTGTCTGGGGTTATTAATATAACGCTTGGGCTTCTAATTGATGCATAGCGCCCCACCGTGCTGGTGTTCCAGGCACTATTTTTCAAAATCACTTGGCCCAAAATATAAAAATAAAATATAACTAGCCCGCTTAATCCAATAAAAATTTAACGCTAAGTTTAATAGTAAACCCCTTAGTCGTGAAATGGCAGTCTTGACTTCATTATGTTATTATTATTAACAATATAAATGAAGTCAAGTCTCTTAGTCAACCATTGACTCTATGATTTTAGCCATTGTATTATATTGTATATTATACCTAGTCAACTATTGACTCCATAATCTTAGCTAGAGTTAGTCATATGTAAGTCTATATAAAGGTCTTGATGTATTGTTGATACATACACCAAAACATTAAATAATACAATTATTCAATACAAATCCTACTGTTTATATGGTATCAAGAGTATAAAAGCTCCCTTGAGCCATCTTCGATCCCAACCTACTCGACAGACACCTTCTGTCCGCATTCTGCCTTTTTTTCTTTTCTTTCGATTCACCATGGCCAAACAAATCACCCACATTACCGCCGCCACAACCCGAAACCAAAGGCCACCTCGAACTACCAATACCAACACTAGCCCGACTCGCAACAATAACACCTATTGCTACTATTGTAACGTCCCCAGACATGACACTAAAGATTGTCGCAAACTTAGTCGCTTCCTACGAGAACACAATGTCTCGCCTCAAAATACTAACACCCCGGTGGGTAACTACACCACCCCTCACCCAACGGCTACAACCCCATCTTGGATGTGGGACACCGGTGCGTCCAACAACACCGCGAACAACAACCAACAATTTTCTTTTCTTTCCGAATACAGAGGACCTGATAAGATCGTGCTAGGGGATGGTAAAACTCTCCCTATAACTCATATTGCTTAAACAACTATTCCAACAAAATCTCGCCCACTTCTTTTAAATAACATTTTAATTGCTCCTAATCTTCGAAATAATCTTATTTCCGTTGCCAAAGTTTGTCGTACTAATCGTGTTTCCGTTGAATTTTTTCCCTATCATTTTTTTGTCAAGGATCTACGCACGGGGGTGCGCCTCATGCGGGGAATGAACGTCAATGATGTCTACTATGGACCAATCTCATTGTCTCCTTAGGTCAACAACACCCAAACAAACTCTCTTCTCATGTGGCACCAAATACTTGGACATACATCGCTTCAAGTGTTCAAGTCTTTAATTTCTAGATTGGGACATCCTTTTAATAAGGTGACCCATGAGTCTTTTCATTGTACTTCATGTTCCCTAAATAAAAGCCACAAACTACCTTTTGGCAAAAACTCTTTTGTTTCCAATCAACCGCTACAACTTCTCTACTCCAACGTATGGGGTCCCGTAAAAACGTCAATCGATTGCTTTAACTACTATGTCATTTTTGTTGACTATTTTTCTAAATACATTTGATTATACCCAATCAAACAAAAATCCGATGTCAAAATTCTTTTTCCACAATTTAAATCTCTTGTTGAAATTTTTTTCAAAACCAACATTGTTGCGTTGTTCATTGATAATGGGGGCGAATATCTGGGTCTTTCACCTTATCTTGCCTCTCAAGGTATCTCACATTACATGACACCACCTCACACACCGGAACAAAACGGTATTGCCGAACGACGTCACCGACACGTTGTGGAAACCGGCCTCGCATTACTCCACTACTCCCACTTGTCACAACATTTTTTGTCCCATGCCTTTCAAACCGCAACCCACCTAATCAATCGTTTGCCTACACCCATCTTTAACAATAAATCTCTCTACGATATGTTGTTCAAAACCGCTCCTACTTATTCCAAACTCAAACCGTTTGGTTGTCTTTGCTACCCATGGTTACGACCCTATGCTACTTCCAAACTCCACTCCCGTTCAACGGCGTGCATATTTCTTGGGTACTCATCCTCCAAATCGGCATTCAAATGCTATGACCCTACTAGTCACAAACTATACCACTCTCTCCACGTTGAATTTATCCCACATATTTTTCATCTCAAACCACCAATCCCCAACCCAAACACATGTCATTTGACTCATTCCTATCCACATACCAATCAACCTCCTCTTCTAACCAACCCACTCCAGACCCAAACATCTTGCATCATCCAACCCCTACTCCACAACCCACATCACCCGAAACCCAAACCCCTACTCCACAAACCCACGACCCACCTCCTCTACTTCCTACACACAACCCGCCCTCCCACACAATAGGCCCAAACAACCCAACCTCCCACACAACAGGCCCTAAACCCCAGCCCACCGAGACACCCTCACCAACCGGCCCACCGACTCCACCCGATAGCACCACCCCTACCCCTACCCTAACCGCTTCCCACTCCACCGACCCCAGCTCATCAATGTCTTCATCCAACACATCCGATGATCCCACGAACTCACCTCCACATAACCCTCAACCACCTCGTCGACAACTAAAACCCAACTCAAAGTATTACAACCCCAACATTGTCAACTCTACCACCATTCACCCTCTACCCGTTTCTCTTGAACCATCCACTTATACTCAAGCCTTGAAAGATCCGGATTGGCGCCATGCCATGGATCTTGAGTATAATGCTCTCCTTCATAACAACACTTGGGAACTTGTCCCTCACACAACCCAAACTCCCATTGGTTGCAAATGGGTATTCCGAATCAAACGCAAACCCGATGGCACGATTGACAAGTAAAAGCCTGTCTAGTTGCCAAAGTGTTTCACCAACAATATGGAAAAGACTATCATGAAACATTTAGTACCATTACTAAACCCGTTATCATTCGCACCGTTCTTTCTATTGCTCTTTCAAAAGGATGGTCTTTACGTCAACTAGACGTTAATAATGTGTTTCTTCATGGGACTCTTCACGAAGATGTCTTTATGGTGCAACCTCCTAGGTTCACTAATACGAAATTCCCACGTCACATTTGCAAACTCAAAAAATCCCTCTATGGGCTTAAGAAAGCATCGTGTGCTTGGTACATCGAACTAACCAACTTTTTCACTCGTTTTGGCTTTAAAAAATGCATTTCTGACCCCTCTATCTTTGTATACAATCTCAACAACATCACTTGCTACCTCCTTGTGTACGTTGACGACATTGTCCTCACCGGAAATCACAATCCATTTATGGATTCCTTTGTTCAAGCCCTAAGAAACCAATTCTCTATCAAAGACGTAGGCCCTCAACATCATTTTCTAGGAATCGAAGTCATTCCTACGCCTCATGGTTTATTTCTTTCCCAACATCGCCACATTCAAGATATTCTTACCACCTTTAAAATGGATGGTGCAAAAGAGGTTCTCACTCCTTTAAGCACTTCCGACTCTCTTTCTTCCTTTGACTCCACTCCCCAACTCGATCCCACTCGCTACCGCCAACTTGTAGGCACTTTGCAGTATCTTGCCTTCACACGTCCCGACATCTCCTTTGCCGTCAATAAATTATCTCAATTCATGCACTCACCTAAACAATCACACTGGCAAGCTCTCAAAAGGGTACTCCGCTATTTGAAAGGAACGGTCCATCATGGGTTGTTCTTGAAACGCAATGACGTGTGCGGATATACACATAATTTTACAATGAATTAACACACGTTTTGCTTTAATATTTATAAAAATGGTTTAGACCTTAATATTAAAACACACACAATAGGGCAAGTGTACCCTGTCATATATGTAGTAATGTACAGATAAGAACCAGATATCAATCCATGGACGCGCGCGGAGCAATGGTACTAAAACTCTGTCCCCCATTTACCAGTAGAAAAAGATAGTTTGAAGTTTGTTTATAACTAAATTAATTCTAAAACATATAAATAACACAAGTAAGACTCCAAATAGAAAATATAACTATATAGACTATAATATATCAACCCTAGCATGTCATCTACAAATCATATAAAATAAAGGCGTGTGATCAACATTCCCATTCTCTGACAGTTAGTGTCCCTTTTGGGCATCCTAACATGACAACTATACAGAAAGTTAACATGAGTACACACGTTAACCACTTCAAGTCGTTTATTAGCGAGCATCTGATATGATCTCACGCAGATCTTCTAAAGATAAGTTAGTCATCTGTTAAGAGTTTTCTAACCTCACTAATTCAGGAAAGCGATACCGAATACACAATACAACCACTTAAACTAGCATAAAGTAGAGCATTTCACAACCTATTCCATTTTACCAACTTTGAACACAGATCTGCTAAGATCGCCATTTCTACCAAAATAACTACCAAAGATCATTAACCGTGTCAAAGACCAGTAACGACACCATTAAGCTTTTAAAACCCTTTTACGTGCCGGTAAGCATTTTTAACCGTTATTCGACTGACTTTAACCAAACCAATACCCGGTTACAGTTTCATGGCATAAACTTATTAACAAGTTAACTAGTCTACTACCGGACGATTAAACGGACGGTTTTTCAACATTTATCCGCCTAACACATTCGACATTCGCCAAAGTCATTCAAATACAACTACAAATCTGTAACGACCCGAAAATTAACGAGTCATTACGGATTGGTAATCGTGACACGTATTATTAATTACCAATTTATTTATTCTAATAATTCTTTTATACTTAATAAAACACACCTTTATTTATTTCACATGGGCCGAGCCCATATAAACATACAACCGGGCCAAGCCCAAAACCATGATAATTGGGCCAAGCCCTTACACTTCATGTTCCGAGTTTTTAACACTTGGGCCGAAGCCCATTAAGACTTTAAAACATAGCTTTTAAACATCTCCAATTATTACACACTTGGGCCGAAGCCCATTTATTTTGTAAATCGGCCCAAAAGCCGTTTTCTCTTAACTAAACATTAAAACTTGAACTTGCACATTTTTGAGCTCGGGTTCCCATAATCTAACCAACCTGAAATGCATGTTAAAAATACGTTAGCCACAAAGCTAGTGAGTGATGCCAGATTTAGACTCGTTTATAAATAATAACAACAATTCTCATATGGTTCGGTCATTCTAAGGTGGGACATATTTAACGATGGAGCACCATACAAATGCTTAGTGTGGTTCCAAACGTCTACTTGGTTTAGAAGAATACATCCCGTTGATACCGAATGGATCCATTCTACGTGATTTCTATTCGACCGATTCTATTAACTCTTTCATGATCATGAACCAATATTTTATCAAAACACACGTAAAACTAACATGCATTCACCCCAAAATCATTTAAACATAGGGGTACATGCACTCACGTTAATTACTTCCGAGTCTACGGTTTCGTTCAAAGCAAGAGTTCTATTTTCCACGGTTTCCTGTTTCAACACAAATCAAGTTATATCACATATATATACAAATAATCATACGTATAGCTGGCCATTACAGCTTAGGCGTAATGATCTAACTAAAAGCTGGCCATTACAACTTGGCACACGACCTTAAGGGACTCTAGACTCAACTTACTCAAGAAAACAACTTGATCCACAATTGCTTGGTTAATTATTATAGGGGCCGATTACTTGTAGGCTTGGTTAGGTTGGGTTTTTGTTGAAATAAGATGTATATTAAGCTTAAAGGAGTAAGTTTAGAAGGTTAATAAGGTAGGTTGAAGGTGGTTGCTCCATGGCCGGTTGTTTGCGAGAGTTTTGAAAAGTGGTTTGCATGTTTAGATGAGAGTGGTTTCAAGGTTTGAAGTGGATATCTAAAAGAAGTGGCCGATGGTTTTGAGGCTTCTTATAGGCCTTAGTAGTTCATGCATGTAATCATACTAATAGCCTATAGGTGATGAGGTGTTGTGCTAACATTACATTGAGTGTTGAGGTGTATCAATTGCTAAGATATGATGGAATATTCTCCCAAAAATGGCGGCACATATCATCCCTCCTTATGGGCCGATTTCTTTGATAATTAGTGGACTTTCATTGTGTTCTCACCTAATATAAGCCCATATTATACTTAGGAATCTTGGGCTTTAACTCTTAATTTTGGCTTATATCTATCGGGTTTAATAAGAGGCCCATTATTACATATACTCGGCCCACTTTATTTTTGCCGGGTTACTAGTTAGGCCCAATAATTAATCGGGCTCTATTTTTCATTCGGCCCACATAAAAAGGTTTATTGGGCCGGACTTATAGTGTGGTTAAGTTAGTAGGCCCATAGGTGGCCCAATTATTATAGTAATTAATTATTATTAATTAGCCTAATTATGTTAATTATGACGTCATAATTTTCCGGTTGTTACACTCTCCGCCCCTTAGGAAATTTCGTCCCCGAAATTTTTATTTATAATACCTGATGTTCAAATAGGTGGGGGTATTTGGCTTTCATCACGTCTTCTCTTTCAAAAGTAATTTCAGGCCCCAATCTAGCATTCCATTTTACTTGTACAATTGGAATCTTTCCTCTTCTCATCTTTCTTTCTTGTCGTGCCATAATCTCTATGGGTTCCTCAGTAAAATGGAGTTGAGGACTAACTTTCACATTATCTAATGGAATGATAGTTTGGGTTTCTATTATACATTTCCTTAGATTTGAGACGTGAAACACATCATGAATTTCGCTTAACTCAGGCGGTAGTTCTAAACGATAGGCTACCGGTCCCACCTTATCTTTAATTTGATAAGGTCCTATGAAACGTGGATTCAATTTACCTCTTCTTTGGAATCTTATCACTCCTTTTCAGGGTGACACTTTCAATAGGACATAATCTCCTATTTGAAATTCCAAAGGTCGCCTTCGCTTATCCGCATAGCTTTTCTGCCTGCTTCTCGCTTCTTCCAATCTTTTCATGATTTGTACGATCTTGTCTGTTGTTTCTTGGATAATTTCTGGCCCTGTGAGTTGGTTTTCTCCGATTTCGTTCCAGCAAATCGGAGATCTACACTTCCTACCGTATAACGCCTCAAAGGGTGCAGCTTGAATGGAAGCGTGGTAACTATTGTTATAAGAAAATTCTATTAACGGTAGGTGTGTATCCCAACTCCCACTAAACTCCAGGACGCATGCCCTCAGCATGTCTTCTAGTGTTTGAATTGTTCTTTCACTTTGCCCGTCCGTCTAAGGGTGATAGGCGGTGCTGAGCTTAATCTGGGAACCTAACGCTTCTTGGAACGTTTTCCAGAATCGGGAAGTAAAATGACTATCCCTATCCGATATAATTGAAAGAGGTATCCCGTGCCGGGACACAATTTCTTTTATATAAATTCTTGCTAATTTTTCCGTTCCAAAGGTCTCTTGTATGGGTAGGAAATGGGCAGACTTGGTTAATCTATCAACGATAACCCAGATGGTATCGTTACCACTTTGGGTTCTTGGCAATTTGGTTACAAAGTCCATAGTGATTTGATCCCATTTCCAGACTGGAATATCTGGTTGGATCAATAACCCATTGGGCTTTTGGTGTTCGGCTTTCACTTTCGAGCAAGTCACACACTGAGCTATAAATTCTCCCACACTCTTTTTCATGCCAGGCCACCAGAAGTTTTTCCTCAAATCTTTATACATCTTATGGTTTCCTGGGTGAATGGAATACTTAGAGTTATGGGTTTCGCTCAAAACTATTCTTCTTTGTTCACCGTACCTGGGTATCCAGATTCTTCGGTTATACCTAAAGATCCCATCCGTTCCTTCCTCCAATCTTGCTTCTTCTCCATTCAAAAGTTCTTCACCTAACTGGGTAGGTTCTAATGCTTTCCTTTGACATTCTCGGAGTTGGTTTAAAAATTCATTAATCAAAGTGACCTTAAAGGCTCTATCTCTTAAGGGTCTTTCTTTTCGGCTCAAGGCATCTGCTACAATATTGGCCTTTCCTGGGTGATATTTAATATCACAGTCATAGTCACTAAGAACCTCTATCCATCTCCTCTGACGCATGTTTAGCAGCTTTTGATCAAAAATATGTTGAAGACCCTTATGGTCAGTGTAAACGGTACACTTGGTTCCATATAAATAGTGTCTCCAAATTTTTAAAGCAAATATAATAGCTCCTAACTCTAAATCATGCGTAGCATAGTTTTGTTCATGTCTTTTTAACTGTCGAGAAGCATATGCTATAACCTGATCTTCCTGCATTAGTGCACATCCTAACCCTTGTTGAGATGCGTCACAATACACAGTAAAAGCTTTTCCTTCTACTGGTAATGTCAACACTGGGGCTTTACACAATCTTTCCTTAAGTTCTTGAAAGGCTTTTTCTTGTTTTTCTTTCCACTCAAACTTAGAATTTTTCCTGGTCAAGGTGGTGAGTGGTAAGGCTAGTCTAGCAAAGTTTTCTATAAATCGCCTGTAATATCCAGCTAGCCCTAAAAATTGTCGAATCTCACTTGGGTTTTTAGGAGCTTCCCACATCTGTATTGCTTCTATCTTGGTTGGGTCTACCTGAATTCCATGATCGTTGATCACATGTCCTAAAAACTTAATTTCTCTTACCCAAAATTCACATTTCAAAAATTTAGCATACAGTTTTTCGTTTCTTAAAGTTTCTAGGATTTCTCTTAAGTGCTTTTCATGCTCACTTTCAGTTTTTGAATAAATCAGAATATCATCTAAAAATACAATCACACACTTATCCAAATAAGGTCGACAAATCCTATTCATTAGGTCCATGAAAACAGCAGGAGCGTTGGTTAGACCAAATGGCATAACTAGGAATTCATAGTGTCCATACCTAGTTCTAAAAGCAGTTTTTGGAACATCCTCATCTCTTATCTTCAATTGGTGATATCCAGACCTAAGATCGATTTTTGAAAAATATTTCGCTCCATTTAATTGATCAAACAGGTCATCTATTCTAGGTAATGGGTACCTATTTTTGATTGTCAACTTATTTAGTTCCCTGTAGTCTATACACATCCTCATAGAACCATCTTTCTTTTTGACAAAAAGTACTGGTGCTCCCCAAGGGGAGGTACTTGGCCTTATAAAACCTCTTTCTATCAGTTCCTCCAATTGGTTCGTGAGTTCTTTCATTTCGGTGGTGGCTAACCTATATGGAGCTCTGGCAACAGGTGCGGCTCCAGGAACTAGGTTAATTTCAAATTCCACCTGTCGGAATGGTGGTAACCCTGGGAGTTCGTTTGGAAATACATCTTTGTATTCCGATACTACCTTAATTTCATTAATCTCTGCTTCTTTTTCCTCATTTCCTAAATTTACATGGATTAAAAAGAGTTGATGTCCCTTTTTTAAATACTTCATCATTTTTGCGCTAGAGATTAAACTTAAGATACCTCTTGGTTTTTCTCCCTGGACTACTAAAGTTTCTTGATGGGTTAAGGGAATTCTTACAAGTTTTTCTTTACAGACTATCTCTGCTTGATTTGTGGCTAGCCAATCCATCCCTATAATTACATCAAATTCTCCTAGACTCATGGGTATTAAGTTTATTTTAAACTCTTGTTCTTCCATGATTAAAGTCAGATTTTTAAAGACTTCATTGGCTTGCAAAACCTTACCATCAGCTATTTCTATTTCGTAGGTTTGAGTCATTGGTTCGGGAAGGATGTTTATCTTTTCGACTAACCTTTTAGAAATAAAACTAAGGTTTGCACCTGTATCGAACAAAACATAAACAGGTAATTGATTGATATAGAACATACCCGTGACTAGATCCGGTTCATCACGTGCTTCTGCAGCATTGATTACAAATGCTCTTCCCCTTGCTTGGTCTTTCTTGGGCTGATTCTTGAGTTTTGGGCATTCGTTCTTGTAATGCCCCGGTTCTTTACACTCATAATAGACTCGTGGACGGTCTGGAGTGTATCGGCATTCGGCTGTGGAGTGTCCTACCTTTTTGCATTTTTGACAATGGGCTCCCCTACACTCACCAAAATGGTACCGACCACAAGTATTACATTTCTGCTTGCACTCACCAACATGATAGTACTTACACATGGAACAGTAGGGATTATTTCCTCGGTAGGGTCTTTTTCCGGGATTTCCTGTTCTTTGGGGGTTTCTTGGCTCTTTCCTGATGTATTATAATTTGTAGATCTAAAAATTTCATTCCATCCCCTTTTACTTCCTACCGACACTTTATCTCTTTCCTTGTGTCTAACTATGTCATCGGTCAAGCTTAAAGCTAATTCACACGCAGTGTCATACCTAGTCGGTTTAGCTCCCCTAACGATTCCTTGAATTTGAGGGATTAATCCCCAAATGAACCTCCTAATTCTTTTTGGTTCGGGGGTAACTTGGTGAGGTACTAATCGAGCAAGTTGGTTAAAACGGTTTATATAGCCGACACAGTCTAAACTTTTCATCTCGAGTCCTACAAATTCCATTTCAATCTTTTCAATTTCGTTCATGGGACAGTATTTTTCGGTCAAGAGGGTTCGGAATTCTATCCAAGTCATAGTGGCTATTACTTCTCTACCTCTAACTTGTCGAATCATATTCCACCAGTTTAGCGCTTCAGCTCGTAAAGAGTGAGTAGCAAACTTAACTTGGTCTCTAGGAGCACAATTGCTTATTTCTAAGCTAGCTTCCATCTCTTCAAGCCAACGGATGGCTCCGGCAGCTCCCGTGCTACCATCAAAGAGTTCTGGCTTACAAGCCATAAAGGTTTTGTAGTCACAAGGTCGAGGCCTTGACTGTTCATCTTCTACATTAACTACAATATTTTCCGGATTTTTCTCTAGAGTTCTTGAACCGGGTGACTTTTCTATCATACTTATAAGGGTAGGAATTGAATCTTGCAAACTTTCTAGAACTAACTTTCTCATTTTCTCTTCTAGTTCACTAGTTTCCGGGGTTACCGGGGTTTCTTCGGTCAAGGGTTCCTCGGCCGTGGTTTGTTTGGATGAAGAAGCGTTATTTCTTTTTGGTGTCTCTGGTTCTTTGCCTCTCTCGGATCTTCGCGGCATTTTTCTATAATAATACATTTTACTTAGGTTAGTATTATTGTTATAACAATTTACTACTATATTACTCGAGTCCTTTGTAATTTGCGCTTATTAATTAGTGCACATATACTTTAACTTGTCATTTTATCGTTAAAATTTGTATAGTCATATCTCATGTTACTTCTTGATTTATACCACAATCTCATTTTTAATTAAACACACTAGTTTCTACATCCAAATATAACTATTTTATAACCAAAAATTTTTGGATGTTACATATTCCAATCACCACGTTAAACATACTACCATCATAACCACACAACTAAATTACCACACATACCATTACCACAAAGACTTAAACTAACAACTTCACACATACACACCAAACCCATTTATTTAACCCTCGCCACTACTCTCGCCCCACCCCCACCATACCACCCTTCGATCCCTTCTAAGGAAGTGGATACTTCGACTCATCGATCAATTGTCGGGATTGATACCCGAATCGTTTGATCAACCTCCTTAAGTCTTCCGCCGTGTTTAGTGCTTGGTCTCTTTGCGTTTTCATTCTATAATAATTTTCCACAAGCTCCAAATAGTCCTTCCTTGGCACAAATTCGTTGGGTGGAAATGGAATATTATTATGGTTAAACATGGCGGCTTCGTAATATGGATCTACCACGGGCGTAGGTGGCACCATTGGATAAGGGGCCGTGGGGTATGGGCCTTGTTGGGCCGTGGGGTATGGGCCTACAAATGGCGAGTAGGGGCTAAAATTACTCAACCCTTCTATGGATAAATTACTTGATGCATTAGTAAAATCTTGGAATGGCGAGTTCGAGTAGTAGTAAGGAGAGGGCCCGTAAAATGGCATCTCGGGTATAAATGGATTGGGTTCGGAGTTGGTGAGGATAGGCTCGGGGAGAGGACCGATTACGCCAACCCCTCCTAAATTTAACTCCACCCCGTTGTTTCCCCATGTTAGACCCGGGATTTCATTTACAAGCGCTTCTATGTCGGGGAAGCGTAAGTTGTCGTTGTCTTCTACAACCTCTTCATTTCTAATTTCTCATTCTTCATACTCCATCGGGGCTTTTCCCCGGTCGTCTTGTCTCTCTTGGTTTATCTCTTCCCCTCGAGTCATTCTATTACAAATAATCACAACAAGTATTATCAAGTTAGTTCTATAAACTCCCCACTATACCCGAACCCGAGCTCTGATACCAACCTGTAACGACCCGAAAATTAACGAGTCATTACGGATTGGTAATCGTGACACGTATTATTAATTACCAATTTATTTATTCTAATAATTCTTTTATACTTAATAAAACACACCTTTATTTATTTCACATGGGCCGAGCCCATATAAACATACAACCGGGCCAAGCCCAAAACCATGATAATTGGGCCGAGCCCTTACACTTCATGTTCCGAGTTTTTAACACTTGGGCCGAAGCCCATTAAGACTTTAAAACATAGCTTTTAAACATCTCCAATTATTACACACTTGGGCCGAAGCCCATTTATTTTGTAAATCGGCCCAAAAGCCGTTTTCTCTTAACTAAACATTAAAACTTGAACTTGCACATTTTTGAGCTCGGGTTCCCATAATCTAACCAACCTGAAATGCATGTTAAAAATACGTTAGCCACAAAGCTAGTGAGTGATGCCAGATTTAGACTCGTTTATAAATAATAACAACAATTCTCATATGGTTCGGTCATTCTAAGGTGGGACATATTTAACGATGGAGCACCATACAAATGCTTAGTGTGGTTCCAAACCTCTACTTGGTTTAGAAGAATACATCCCGTTGATACCGAATGGATCCATTCTACGTGATTTCTATTCGACCGATTCTATTAACTCTTTCATGATCATGAACCAATATTTTATCAAAACACACGTAAAACTAACATGCATTCACCCCAAAATCATTTAAACATAGGGGTACATGCACTCACGTTAATTACTTCCGAGTCTACGGTTTCGTTCAAAGCAAGAGTTCTATTTTCCACGGTTTCCTGTTTCAACACAAATCAAGTTATATCACATATATATACAAATAATCATACGTATAGCTGGCCATTACAGCTTAGGCGTAATGATCTAACTAAAAGCTGGCCATTACAGCTTGGCACACGACCTTAAGGGACTCTAGACTCAACTTACTCAAGAAAACAACTTGATCCACAATTGCTTGGTTAATTATTATGGGGGCCGATTACTTGTAGGCTTGGTTAGGTTGGGTTTTTGTTGAAATAAGATGTATATTAAGCTTAAAGGAGTAAGTTTAGAAGGTTAATAAGGTAGGTTGAAGGTGGTTGCTCCATGGCCGGTTGTTTGCGAGAGTTTTGAAAAGTGGTTTGCATGTTTAGATGAGAGTGGTTTCAAGGTTTGAAGTGGATATCTAAAAGAAGTGGCCGATGGTTTTGAGGCTTCTTATAGGCCTTAGTAGTTCATGCATGTAATCATACTAATAGCCTATAGGTGATGAGGTGTTGTGCTAACATTACATTGAGTGTTGAGGTGTATCAATTGCTAAGATATGATGGAATATTCTCCCAAAAATGGCGGCACATATCATCCCTCCTTATGGGCCGATTTCTTTGATAATTAGTAGACTTTCATTGTGTTCTCACCTAATATAAGCCCATATTATACTTAGGAATCTTGGGCTTTAACTCTTAATTTTGGCTTATATCTATCGGATTTGATAAGAGGCCCATTATTACATATACTCGGCCCACTTTATTTTTGCCGGGTTACTAGTTAGGCCCAATAATTAATCGGGCTCTATTTTTCATTCGGCCCACATAAAAAGGTTTATTGGGCCGGACTTATAGTGTGGTTAAGTTAGTAGGCCCATAGGTGGCCCAATTATTATAGTAATTAATTATTATTAATTAGCCTAATTATGTTAATTATGACGTCATAATTTTCCGGTTGTTACAAAATCTAACAACAATGAAACAAGGTTGCGCTATGATCATCAAGATCTAAACATGAAAAGCGCTAAATTTATACAAGACATGATTAACTACACAAATGATTGTTTAACGTACTACATACTATTGTTCTTGCCCGTAGGCGTACGATTAACTATAACAACATCAAAATAGCATACAAAAATCAGATTTGGATCATAAATGTTTAAAGGATCAAACCATATAAAATGCTAAAGAGATGGATTGGATGATGAAGGATAGATCAGATGGATTCCCGAGCCTGTTCCACGCCTGTGCAGCACTTCAAAAGCCCCAAAAATCGCCAGAAAACGTTCCCCAAAGATCCAACATTCGATCAATGGTTGAAATGGGAATTTTATACAAGATCAGGGCCTGTGAGCGGCCGCTCACTTTGTAAACAAGTGGACTAGTTGTTGCCTCATGACGTAAAGCTTCCAGAAGGTCTCCAGAAATATCTGGGGGATCGCGCGGCCACTCACAGGGAGTGATCGGCCGCTCACAGGGCCTGAGGTCCTGTTTGCGCGCCGATATCTCCGTTTTCCCTTCTGTTGTGTTTCCGGGACATCGTTCAAGACCTGAAATCGTAAAGATACCCAAATAAGTACCAATTCCTGTGTATAAGGTAAAAAACGTATGAAAATGGGAGTTAAACGGGGACTTTTATATGTGTATTTTAACATATATCACGCAATATTAACATAAACTTGTAGGCTTTTTCGGACTCGGACTGGGGCGGTATTAATGATGGGGGACGGTCCACTACAGCATATCTCATATATCTTGGCTCCAATATCATCTCTTGGAAATCTACTAGACAAAAACTGTCTCTAGATCATCTACAGAAGCTGAGTACAAACACTCGCTAATGCTGCGGCTGAACTCTCATGGGTTAAAAATTTACTTGGTGAACTCGGGCTCCCAATTAATAGCACCCCATCGCTTTACTGTGACAACACCGGAGCTACTTATGTATCTGTAAATCCCGTTTACCATTCCCGCATGAAACACATCGCTCTAGACTATCACTTTGTGCGGGAACAAGTCAATTCTGGGCAACTCAAAGTTCTTCATGCTAGCTCCAAGGATCAACTCGCGGATGTGCTCACCAAACCGTTTGCACGTGCACCCTTCCTATATTTTCGGTCCAAGATTGGAGTCTCCAACGAATCCTCCATCTTGCGGGGGCGTATTAACAACATATATCAAGTCAAGTCAAGTCTCTTAGTCAACCATTGACTCCATGATTTTAGCCATTGTATTATATTTTACATTATACCTAGTCAACCATTGACTCTATAATCTAAGCTAGAGTTAGTCATATGTAAGCCTATATAAAGGCATTGATGTATTGTTGATACATACACCAAAACATTACATAATACAATTATTCAATACAAATCCTATTGTTTATAATTATTAGTATAGTCGTTCATTGCTAAACATCGCTTAATATCACCCTACGCCACAATGCGACACTTATTCTCTGCAGAATGCTCATCGTCTCACTACCTCAACCTAAGCATCATCTTCGGACATTCGAACCTCAATATTAGTGTCAAAAACGGATAATTTGACCTTGGCCGGTGTCACCCCGACAACGAAAACATTGAAAAACATTGAAGGAAATATCCTAATTTTATGGTTGTCCGAGTTACTCTCCGCTCGTTGCTCGCTGATCGCCGCTTGCTCGGAAAATCACGCTAAAAAATGCTCGCTCGATTTTTTGCTTGGTTGTAAACGAGTCGCTTAGCTCGATTCAGTTTGTAAACGAGCCAAGCACGAACAAAGGTCCGCTCGATTCGGCTCAACTCGTAAACAACCCTACTTTCCTTCATAAAACAGACTTATATATTGTTACTTGTCTTTCCAATTTTTATACCATTTTATGTTATGATAGTTAATAAGCTAATTGTTTTTAAAAATTTAAAACTTACAAACACTACCCACCTATAATTTTTATATAAAAGTATTTGTTGAGTATATACTTAATTTATGTATTTGTTTTATTGGTTTGACATACCAATAACTATAAGGTTGCAATTTTTCATAATGTATATAAAAATAATTAGAATATGTTAGTACATGTAATTTACTAGCCTAATATAAATGTTTGTTTATTGTTTTGTGTGTGGTAGGATGTGTTTTGTATGTTAAAGGGCATTTTGGGAATCCTGGACACGACTAGGCCTCTAGGGCACGACTAGCTTGTTAGTCGTCTCACCTAGTCATGTGATGGAAGCTAGTCGCCCCTAGGGCCTGGACCGACTAGCAGCAGTTATAAATAGCTCCAATCATTGCCCTAATCATTCTCAGCTATCATTTCACACATTCTAACACCTGAGTCCTAGGTTTTTGGGTCTGTAGCTTATATTGTACACTCGTGCTCTGTTCCTAATACGAATACAACCTTTAAACCGTATTGTGTGTCTTTGATAACTTGTTTATTGTGTTTGTTAGCGTTTTTGTTATTCAAATATCGTCTAGTAGATTTCGCACACTAAACGAACTAGCTCGTGATAGTCGGGTTGTCCAAAAACGATCCTACAGAATAGATGACCAAAAATATACCATCTTATTTAAAATAGACATTATATTATTGTATAAATACAATCAAAATGATTATTCATGTTGTTATCTATTTTATCCTTATTTTTTCCAACCAATTTAATGTGATTTATGAAAGGCTCCTTATTATGTTTTCTAGGGAGTACAGTTATTAATTATGGCTTGTGGGTATACTCCAAAAAAATGTGACATGTGTGACATGTATATTTCACTTCTTTTACATGTTTAACTATCCAAAAATAATCCTTCTATAGTGGTGGAGTGGTGGAGTGGTGGAGAGGTCTTATGTTCACTTAGGTGATCAAGGGTTCAATTCCCACTTCCAACATTTATGGTTTGGTATCCGGATGAAGATCGAATACGGGTGGTGCCGGTTCGAATCTGACGGGCGGCGAGGTTTTACCGAGTTCTATAACACTGTCGTGCCTTCGGGCGGGTGGGGCTCGGGTTCCCGCACATCGGGAGAAGACGGGGGCTGCTGGAGGTCGAGTAGTCGATTCTTGAGCACGACGCCCCGCAAGGGTGGTTGCCACACAGCTGTTCGCCGATGAAAAAACTATTCAAAAATAAAATTCATTAGTTTGTGTTGACACTTTAAATTTACCTTTTAAAAAGGTCAAATATATTTTCAAGAAATGCAGATTGGTTTAGTGATTAAGTAGCTAGTGCTTAATGAATCATCCCCCAACTTTTATTTTCATTACTTGCTTCATCTTTCATGGTTGAATGATTATCAAGTCATTGTCAAATTGAAATCTCAATTATTAAACCTATTCTACAAAACGACCAATCAATTTTAATTTACGTTATAGTTATAATATTTTCATTATTTTTCATAATAAACTGGAAACAGTATCACTGAAGTTAAAAATTAGTTCAAACCTTTTGTTAAATATGTAAATTTACTAGATTATTCTTCGGAAGATTCTCGAGAAACACAAATATAATACGAAGTGAAAAAATGTGTGTACCGTAAAATGAATAAGTCGTTTTTTCAGAAGAAAAAAAATGTATATATATATATATATAGAGAGAGAGAATCAATACTCGATAACTCATAAAACATACTTCTAACTAGGTTATGTACCCGTGTGATACACGGGTTGAGCAATTTATATTATATATATTATATATAAATTTAAAAAATATAATTGAGAAAAATTAGATTACATATTATATTTAAAAATAAATAAAATTGCCTTTATAACAAAAAAATATTAAATATTCATCAGCTCTTAAATAATTTCTTGTAAAAGACATTCATATTCACATAAAACTTTTTTCAAACTTTCTAAAATATATTTTTCATACCGTGGCTGTGACCTTGTAGATTGCAGGTACAACAAAAAAAATCAAAAGTAATAAGAGTAAATTTGATTAGGCTAAAATGTAAAAAAAAATTAATTTAAAAATAGAAAAAATTACGCCGTTAGTCCTTATGGTTTACCCCAAATTTCAATGTAAGGTATTATTGTTTTATTGTTTCTTATTAGGGTATTAGACTTTTAATTTGTTTCAATGTAGGGTATTATGCTTTTAATTTGTTTCAATGTAGGGTATTAGGGACTAACCTAGTTAAAACTTAACTAAGTTTGAGGGGTATTATGGTCCATTCACCTATATATTCAGTTTTTAAAAATATTGTAGCTTGGGGGACTCGAACCTGGCCTCTAGCCGGTTCTCATTCTTGCAACATAACCCAAAATACCAACTGCTCTGCAACTCTTTTTGTGATATTATTGATTTCGAAATTTTATTAAACACTCTGCATATTCTTCCTTCTTTTTTCTTCTTCGAATAGCATTCAACAACCATCTATTTCTCGATATCATCTTCAACGACAAACGCAAACTCGTCATCAGAAGCAGGCCACCAAGATTCCAACCACTGCGCCTGCAGCCCAACGTTTCCGGTCCGATAATGCACCATCTTCTCCCCAAATCTCCACTCAAACCCATCAACAAAATCAAGAATTTCAAAGGATTCATTCAGTTTCTTATCTAAATACTCATTATTTAGATCCTTATCATCCAAAACCTTAAAATGGTCAATAAATATGTGAATGTTGACCTTGTCATCATTGTAATGAGCAGCCGAAAGAGTATGAACCCTAATTTAGAATGTTGTTAATACAGGTAGCTAAATAAAAATCGAATCTTTAACAGATGGGTAGTGTTTGAAGAATATGAACCCTAATTTAGCTACTGAATGGGAGCTGAACATGTGAAGCACAACCTAAACAAGTAAATTAACAGAGAAAGAGAGTATAACCTAGATATATTGATGAAATGGGTATAAGAATTAGAGAGAGGAAGGGAGAGTGTAAAGAGAGAGAGAGTAGAGAGAGACAGATCTACTTTTTCTTTTTAAAAAAATAGAGGGTTTATAATGTTGGTTTAAAAATATTAAAGTCTAAGTTTTAAACAACTGATCATACAGATCAGATGGTTCCTCCTGTTTGTTGTGACACAAAGGTCCTGAGTTCAAGTCCTCTCAGAACTGGTTTCAACCCAATATTTTTAAAAACTGAATATATAGGTGAATGGACCATAATACCCCTCAAACTTAGTTAAGTTTTAACTAGGTTAGTCCCTAATACCCTACATTGAAACAAATTAAAAGCCTAATACCCTACATTGAAACAAATTAAAAGTCTAATACCCTAATAAGAAACAATAAAACATTAATACCTTACATTGAAATTTGGGGTAAACCATAAGGACTAACAGCGTAATTTTTTCTTAAAAATATCCTCTCATCTGTTAAACCATCCCAATCGAGTTTCTTTTATTTGGAAGACATCAAGTTTCTTCCAAAGCCAAAGTATTTCTAACCTTGAGTGTATTATCATTTTTTCTAACACCAATGTCCTTAAACATAATGACATTAATTGGTTCAATATGACTGTAATTATAAAAAAAAGATTGTGTGAATTAATAGCATGAAAATGAAGATGATACGAATTAGTAATGAAAAGACTGTGGCCACTTACTTATATATTGCATTTCTCTATTAAAGTAACTTGAAAAAACAAAGTCAATGAAGATTTCCAACACTGTTTTTTCATATATAAAATGTATTCTATATATCAAGCTATTATAATATGAAAATAGCTAAGCATATTTAGTTTGTATTAAATCAACTATTTAATTAATGTGGATTGATTTGTGTTTTTTTTTTCTTTTTTTTTGTTCAGAACATTCTAAGAAATATAGTTTTAAACATAGAGTGAAAGACCACATATTAAAACATAGGTTAACTTAAAGTACACGATTCAAATTTAAATTTAATAACATATAAATACGCTATCTTAAAAAAATGAATAATTTTTAATAAAGTTTTTTTCTATTAGCTAATAAACATTTTCAAATCATATCTAATAATTTGTTTATAATTTTGTATTAAAATATAATTATATTAATTTATTTACAAAAACATAGAATATATATATATATATATATATATATATAACTGGATTTCGATAACTATATTAATAATTATAGTTGTAACCAATAAAAACTGAATAGATAATAATTATTAAATAAAGAAATAAATTAAAATAAATGTATTGTTTTAAATAAGAAAACGGGAGGCTTTATAGGGGAGTTATATATACTCCATATATTGTCTTTTATTAGTATAGATAGCAATATATTAATATTGATTGGTTTACTTTATTTATTTGTTCAGAACAATATGAAAATCTCACTAAAAAACTTATCTAATTACATTGTGTTATTATTAATTTGCTTATTTGGCTTTTGCACTATTTTAAACATCTAAAATTAATATGTATTTGCTAAGCATATCTAACATCTAAAACAATGAGCAAAATAATAAAACTTAATAATCATTTGTCAAACATCATAATAAGCATAGTTTTAAACTTAGAATAAAAGATCAAATTTTTATAAATGAGTTTATCTAAGGTACGTGATTTAAATTTAAAGTTAACAACATATAATATAAATAAGTTATATAAAAAAGAATCACTAATGTTTCAATAATGTTTAATTCGGTTAGTTAATAAAACTTTTCAAAGTATGTCTAATAGTTTATTTTTGATTTTTTATTAAAATATAATAATATTAACTACGAAAACATAATATAAATATATTAAATTTGAATTTTAGTAGTTATATTAATAATTATAATTGTAACAGGAATCATTAGAAATAAATTGAATGAGAATCTATTTATATTAATAACATAAATCATTAAATCTGTTTATAATGATTTCTGTTACAACTTAATCTGTTTATAATGATTTATGTTACAACTACGATTATTTATATTATGATTTTGCAAATCATTTAATATAATTTAATTTAATTATATTTGAATTTATTGTATTAATAAATAGTGAAATGAGAGAATTCATGAGGGAATGCCATATGTCCCTCATGTGTTTTCTTTTATTAGAATAGATAGAAGATTATACGTGCGCACTCTTTTATTTTTCTTATTAAGACTTTATATGAAAGGTATAAGTTATATATATATATATATATATATATATATATATATATATATATATATATATATATATATACGGGGATGATCAAATGAGAAGAAAGTTAATGTGAGAACAAAAAGAAGAAATGATGTTATGGTAAAACATTAAATACTATAACTCCTTTTACATTAATTATTCGCTTTGTCCTACACATATCATAATTCATCCAACATAGATATAGTCTACACATATCGATATGTATCCTACACATATCGAGATTCATCCTACACATTAAAATTCGCCATACATTTATCATACACTTCACAAAATTAATCCTACACATATTAGAGTTCATCCTTTGCCAATGACCTCCAGCCCAGCTGGGGAGAGGTGGGAGGGTTTACCTCTTTGGAGGGTTCCCGCCCGGGCTTGGTCTTGAGTTCGAATCCTGCACACCACGAAAAAATTCCCTGTAACGGTTTGAGATAACTTCAAAGTGGACACCGGTGCGTGAGTAGTGATTCGAACTCGGGTTGAGGGGTTGTCTATCGATTGGTTTCACCGCTGAAGTACACCTTCCAAAAAAAAAAAAATTAGAGTTCATCCTAAATGAATCCTACATTTGTTTTGTAATGATATTTTTTGAAAAGGAGTTATGACTTTCATTTATAAAGCTAGTTTAGGGGTGTTACAAACATTTAATACCAATATCAAATGAAGCATTTTTATTGGTTCAAACTTCTTTTTCTTCTGTGAAAACAATTTCTTCTCATTTGAACTCTCCGCTATATATATATATATATATATGGTGGGGTTCCTGTACAAAGTGCATTTTTCGTACAAAGTGTGAGAAGTCTATATAGGCATTGTGTTTTAAATTTTAGGCATGATGTTTTATGTTCCTTTGGCATAGTATTATATAGAAAAACACAAAAATTAACAATTTAAAACACTAATTAATGTATTCTCGACATGCAATCTAAATCATTCTAGTCAAAAGTCGTACTGTAAAAATAATCCGTCTTTTGATACTTTGTTGACTTTATCGGATCATGATCTTTATCATCATTTTCAATGCACGATTTATATCAATCATTGTCTTCTCTGCCAAAACAAAAATCAACTAGATCTAGAATATTCGTCAGCGAATTAGCGGAATGCTGACTGATTTGCTTACCTTCCACTGCTGCTGCAACTAGGGAGTTTTAGGGTGGTAGTGGTGGTGATGGCTATGGCGACGAGGAACCGGTAGTCGAAGATGGGGGAGATGAACAATGGTGGTAGAGGGTGGATTGTAGGTGGTGGCGGTGATGGTTATGTATGTGAACGAGGGCGGTGGTGGTGTGGGTGGTGGCGGCGTGGTGGTAGGTGGAAGTGATGGTCGTTGTTGAATATTTGCTCTCTGATTCCAATAGTGTGTGTATATATAATAAATATTTGTCTCTCTGTGTGCGTGTATATATATATATATATTCTAAAAAGCCAAACAAAATAAAAGAAATTTAAAATGAGTTTTGGATGAAAATGACCAAAAAGAAGTATATATGTAAAGTGACCAAAATACCCATGACTTAACTGACTTTTCTTGACGTAGTTAGGAGGTTGGATGAAAATGACAAAAAATGAGAAAACACGAGGACACAAATGAGAAAAAAAAACTATTTGAACTAAAGAGCCATTTTTGGTCGAACCTAAATGACTAAATTAGCAATTAGAGTGACTTCTAACACTGTTTGGCGAGATTCGGAGTTCAAATATATGCCGACTCTAGGCGAGACTACCATCGACCATTAGGGTGACTAGGGGGCTATTTGGTAGCTTCTTAATAAGGCTCTGAACCATTCAGTGCTGAATGATTCAGCATTCAGTGCGTTTGTTTCAGCTTCTGAATGTAATGGTTAAGACTGAATCATTAAGACTTTGGATGTAGCTGAACCATTAAGCACTGAACTCGGCTGAACCTTAATGAGGCTCTCCTACCAATGTGGGACAAGAAAACTAACTATTAAGATGTACAATTTAATGATTCAACACTTAACCTTTCAGACCTTTTAATGATTCAGCACTTAATCAACCAAACAGCTTCTAGAAAGATAGATGTCATTTTTAGATATTAATGTTATAGTTTCATTATGTATTGTTCATTTATGTATTCCTATGGTGGCTAACCTCTTTCAAGTCATTAAGAAAATACAATTCACTTTATTGTTAGTCATGTACAAGACCCAAACGTTTGAATGTATTTTAAGTAAAATTTTCAATTTCTAAAAAAAAGTTTTTTTAACAATACCAGTGTTATTACAAATAACTTCAGACCATGTGCATAATTATATTTAAAATATATCATTGGGATCGGTGGTTTAGTGATAAAACAAAATTTTTAATACACTTAAATATGCGGTTTTGGATTCAAATCTCATAATAAACAAGAAATTCGCCGTTCAAAAAGAATTATATTTAAAATATGTCTGAATTTTCGAATATACAATTTTAACTAAAAGCGACGTGTGTAGTATTTTAAAATTTAACTAAAAGTTCCTTGTTTAAATTAATTCTTTCATAGTGTTTTTGGATCTATTATTAAATAAAATATGGTATTTGTTTTGTCACTATATACACTTTATTTACCTTCAATAATAAAAATAATGTTTGAATGGGATCTTGTTCAACCGGAAAGCTATGAACATGCCCTTGGATGACTCATCTTTATCTTTAAAAAAAAAAAGTTGTATTGTGAATTTATGTATGAATATTTAAAAAGGATACTAAAAACTATCCTGAATTGGTGTATAAGTATGTCATCTAATGAAGAATATGTGATTAGGTGGTTCTACTAATGATACGATGATACTCCACTCCACTGCTGCTTCTGAATTGGTGTATAGGCATGTCGTCTAATGAAGATGGATGTGATCAGATGATTCTACTAATGATATGATGATACTCAGTGATCCCTTAGTAATCTAAATTTGGGCCTCTAGAGCATGAGTCCTGGATGGTTTTCCACCCGAAACACTCACAGAGCAAGCGATAAGCTAAAATATCAAACTGCTACAAGCTACTGATTAAAATGAATTAAAATAGGTTTATGTATATAATTTTGTATTTAAAAATGGAGCTTATAACGAAATATTTATGAGTTCCCACTTAATTTACATATAACTGCATGTTTGCTTAGATGGTGTGTGAGATTGCTTTTTGAAAATTGATTATGCGTTTTCCTGTAGTATGGGTGGAACGGCTTTTAGATTATTGCGTTTTGATAACCTAAAACTCCATTTCAAAACTCAACCTCAAACACTAAAAACTGGTAATTTATGTTTTCAAAATCCAATAATCTAAAAATCCATTTCAAAACACAACCCCAAATTTAGTGTTAAGTACTGCAACATTTTTGTGCGAATAATATTTACTTGTGTTCGCATGTTTTTATAAATACACTTCTTCAAACAAACATGATTTAATTAATTTTCTACAAAACAATTTGTGTACATGAACATGCTCATATGAATAGATGGTAAATACTTAAAATCTAGGTAACAACCTTTTAATAATTATTTCATCATATATAGTTTTGTTTCTAATTATAAAGTATAAACTAACTTTCCAGCATAAATTAAAAAGTCGTAAATATATAACAATGTTTTTTTTTCTGAAATAAATTAACATAAATTATAGCCGTTCAAAAGAAGTTAACACAGATTATAAAATTTAGTTTAACGAGTTTTTAAACCAGGCTGAACCGGATAAATTGTAAAGTTGGCCGACATATACCGAATTACAATTAGAGCTCAAAAAAGTTATATTATTAGTATTTTTATAGAAAAACTTTTTAATGGCATATTAACTGTTCTGAAATTAGAAATTAAATACCAGAAAAGTGATAATGGGTTCCGACTCGTACTTTAACCCATTCGTTAAAAAAACCATATTTTATAACCAGTCAAAAGATGTATTAATTTTGACAGTTGTGAAATTTATTTATGTAACAAAATGCTAATACTAAAATGATACTTGTATACTAAGTTGTGTTATTTCATTTTTAAAGTATTGAGTTATGATAAATATAATATAAAGATATATTTTAGTAACTATTAAAATAATAATCATAAATCCAAGTTAGAAAGAGAGTGAAACAGAATTACAGAAATACTGTATGATAGCGACACACATACACCAATTTGAAAGCAAAACTGGTATTTCGGCAGTAAAGATCAACAAAATCTTCCTTCAGACTCGAAGATCAAATCTACACATCATCACAAGTGTGACTAGTATTTAATTTTTTTATAAACACTTTTCGCTATTCAGAAATGGGTGGCGACGCAGCTTGTTGCCCGTTTGTCTACTATCCTAATATAAAACAATGATTTTAGTTCGGGAAAAAAAATCCTTTTTAAATCACTACATTAATTTATAAAAAAATGAATATTTATCTCTAAAATATCAATTTAAAAAAAATAGTTAACAAGGAAATTAAGAAGCCACGGACATATTTTAAGAGGAAAAGAAAAATAAAGAGTTAGACAAATAGGCTATATGTTTGGTCAAAATCACATCTTTGTTGTTTAAATTAAAAAGATTTATGTGTTTTGAGTTATACATTTTTCGTTTAATAACAAGTTCAGGTTCTATATCTTTCTTAAAAGCTTATAAAGGTTTAAAATGACTATTTTACCCGTGTAACAATCTACAAAGATTATAATTACTAAAAAAATAGATAAAAAAAAGTTATTAAACCCAACGCCTCCCGTCCTCGTCTAACAACTCAGTTCCACGGATTTCAAAACAGTCCAAAATCGACCACCTCTTGTTCTCCGACAACAATCTACTCGACGCCTCTCGTCTCTTCTTAGACGATTTGGTGTGGAGACCAACTCCCCCAAATGCCACATAAGCGCCACATCATTTCCCCCCTTCTCTCCCCCAAACCAAGGAAATGGTTCCCCCTCCTCCCCCTTCCCGCTTCCTTTGCAAAAAATAATAATATAAAAACAAAAACCAATCAAATGCTTCGGTGTGATCGGTGATAATTCCCCGAAATCCCCGAAAAACAATCGGGGGGGGGGGGGGGGGGTGTTTTGATGTCTCCCTGATGCCACGTATTCTCCCCGGCCCAACTCCCCGAGGGCACTCCGAATAGCCTTAGAAATAGCGACTAAAACTTTAAAACAAAACTTCTTTTTTGGGTTACCCATACAAAGTAGTCCGACATGGTGCAAGCCCGGTTTTTTAATCGTTGCTGTAAACATCCCGAAGTGGGTCCCAATGTTAATCATTGATACTTTAATATATGAGTGTTTTATTCCTCCTTTGCTATGGGCCCATATAAGTTGGTCTATAGATTTGTGCAGCATACAGTTCACGGGTACCCAAATATCAAAGTATATGGGCCTACATTTGATCATTAGTATATGAGCTGTCTGTGGAAAAGAAATCACCACTTTTCAAATCATTCACATGTTTTTCAAACATATTTACTTATTTTATTAAAAAAAATAAATAAGAATCTATAAAACATTCAAGTCACAGTTTTATCTAATTATAATTTTTTGGAAAAATGGATTTAAATACTCTCAACTATCGCCTGTTGGCGGATATCACTCCCAACTTTCACTTTGGCCAATAGCACTCCCAACTTTCAACTTATTTTCTTCCACCACCCTCAAACTAACGGAGGTCTAACCTGGTTAGTTTTCATGGCCAAAATGTAAAAACCTAAACTTAATGGACAATGTACGTGGCACGAATGTAAAAACGTAAACTTAAAGGACCTTTTGAAACTTTTTTTTATTATTATTATAAATTCACCACCATCCACCCCCCCCCCCCCCCTCTTTCTTCTTCTTCTTGTGACAGACCTCCACCGCCATCTCCACCAACCAGAGCCTCCACCGCCATCCCCAACAACCACCGCCTCCACCGTCATCCCCTACAACCATCGCCTCCACCGTACAAATATAGAACCGGTTGAATTAATCAGAGTTTCGTCACCAAACCCCAACCCTCGAACCGGATATTATATTTAAAAAAAATACAAAAACTAATAAGTGAATCTCACATGACTTTGTGAATCAATTTATGAGGTATTATGAAGTCTTTTGTGGACTTACAGAGTAAACAACGGCATAAGAGCACAGATAACAGAGCAAGCTCTAGACACATAACAACATACAACCACATACTTCCTCCTAATTAAAACTTTAAGATTCTGGTTAAGTCTCCGACGAAACTCCGATTACGATACCGGCGAGGTGGTTATTAAGTCTCCGATTACGATGAAGGGTCCGATGACTTTGGCGGGAACAATTTTATACCAAACAAAAACAGGGGATTAACACTTGTTTTGATTGATAAATTTTTTGGCGGGAACAATTTTGGCGGGAACAATTCGGACTAATGTTTTGATTCCAAAAGAAAACTTGTTCGGATGAAAACAGAAGATGAAGATTGCACTCCAAAAACACTGGTGGAAAAGAGTGATCCACTTGTACCATGTTTTCCTTGGACAACAGCATGAGAAGATTGGAGAGATTTGATATCAAAGCTCTTTGAAGAGAAAATGCCTCCGCTAGAAAATGATCCTGATGAAGAGAAAGTTAACGGATAAAAGCATTTGGTTTGGTTTGGTGATTAAGTCTCCGGTCGGTACTTCGATTAAGTCTCCGACGAAACTCCATGGAGACTTGGAGTATGGTGACGTCATTTGATTTAACGGTGACATGATGTTAACTGGAGAAGAAAATGAAGACGTGCCGGGGCTAGGAAGTGAAGCATTGTTCAGAGCTGCGGAGGAGGACGGCGAGTTTTTGTCGATCGGGTGAGTTTGAGTGTAATGAAGAAGGAGAGGGGGGGTTTATAGAATTTAAAATAATAATAGTAATAATAATAATAATAATAATAATAATAATAATAATAATAATAATAAGTTAAAAAAATGCCCCTTAAGTTTTTGTTTTTACATTTTGGTTACACGAAAGTTTTGGTTTTTACATTTTGGCCACGAAGACTAACCAGGTTAGACCTCCGTTAGTTTGGGGGTGATGGAAGAAAATAAGTTGAAAGTTGGGAGTGCTACTGGCCAAAGTGAAAGTTGGGAGTGATATCCGCCAACAGGTGATAGTTGGGACTTGGGAGTAGTTAAATCCATTTTCCCTAATTTTTTTATATATAATTCTAAACAGCATAATCTGAGGAGTTATATAACTATGGATTCTACAAATTTACGTTACTTTAATATATGAGCATTACATCGATCCAAGCATTTTTTTCGTTCGAGCGTCGAACAACTTGGACAACCCTATGGTAGAAATCGACCTTTGAATCGGTGAATTACATAGTATGAATCAATGATTACATGTGAATCGAGATGTTTACATGATAGTGACCTTCTAATATTTGATTGTGAAGTCCAGATACGATGAAGTACGCTAGATTGTGAAAAAAGTTTTATCAATGATAGATGAGAGGTTAAGAGAGCAGCTGCTAAGGGTCTGTCAAAATTCAAAAGCCTGTTTTTGAATTTTGATTAGGATTTTAGACATTAGTCTTTTAATGGGCATTAAGAGCTTACCTCTTATGGTTCATAGCCTTTTAATGATTAAGTGATAACCTTAAATCTGAATGAATGGTTAAAAGTTAACCATTAAGATATTACATTTTGACCATTTAGAATTAAGCTAACCCCTATCCATTAAAAGGTTATGAACCATTAAGAGGTGATATCTTAATGACTATTCAAAGACTACCAAACAACCTCTTACACCTTTAGTTTTGAGTTGTTTATTTGGTTGGGTACTTGAGTTGTATATTAAGCTAGTTTAATAGTATAAATACTAAGATGATGACCCAACGTATTGGTATGTGTAAATGGGGTTACGATCAAATACACAAGACACTTTTTATAGGAAGGGTGATAAGGATTGTGATCTATTGATCATATATTTGAAGGATTAAGATTAGTTTGTTTGAAAAAAATAAATAATAAATTAGAAGAAGGGCATAATAGGAAAACCACATTTGTTGACTTTCTCTCTCCACATGCAATACACAAGTCAATCCCCCCCCCCCCCCATCATTTTAAAACGTCTATAATTTTTTCATACGACATTTTTTTTCAAAATTTTGTTTACCATATTAACGAGCGTTTTTTTATCTTTAATATGAGTACCTCATTGCTACATTAAAATTGAAAAAAAATCGTGCTAAATGGGTTTTCTTCTCCGTTGTGTCTTCTACTCATTCATTGTGTTATAGTATGTGTGACAACCTACACCTTCCTCTTTTCATAAATGAATCAACCGGTCCCTCAACTATTTCAAGATCTTTATTTTTAACCCTCGTATTTGAGCATTTATAAATTTTCGTTTACCTGGAATTAATGGATTTTTTTTAGTAATTCTAAACAACTCTCTTCAAAGAAGAGTTAAGATTTGGACACATTAAATATTTAAAGTTTGCAAGATATAAAAGTTTAAGTGTTTATTATAGTGTTAATTAACAAATTATTTTTTACTAGAACTTAACATTTAGTTATAACATACAATATTGAAGTGTAGTAATTGTTAGTGGAGTTTAAATAGTTTTCTACTACATAACATTTCGTAACCCTCCAAATGAAACTTCCTGTGACCATAATTAAAAATTGATGGAATGAATCAATGGTATTTGTTTAGTTACTGATTGACTTTTATGAGCAATAACCCACAATTATCAAGTCACATTAATTTGACATACATGAAACCCCTAGTAGACAAGCATAAATACTAGCTTAAGCCTTGATCATATGGAGCTTGTGGGAGTTACGTAACATACAAATTTATACCCATTTCCCATGATAAATTTTTATCATTATACATTCATATGTTTCCTAACGCTTTAGCTCTCAAGATCTGTAATGCAATTTGACCAAATTATTTTGTACATGTTTCAGGTTGTTTTGAGATGCATCCTTTAAGCTTTCGGAATTATATTTAGATTTTGATTCATTGTATTTTAATTTAGTTTAGTTGGCATTTAGAATCGTTGTATTTTATTTCAATGTAATAAATTATTTAATCAATGTATTCAGATTTACACTTTAGTACCATGAGCTATTGAGCAATCGTCACTACGTAATACCTCGATGTTTCCGCCATCGGTTGGGGTGTTACAGATTGGTATCAGAGCCATGGTTATAGGGAATTAGGTTATTAGAATGTCTTTTAGCCTAGTCTATAACTAAGCTTACATTCACGAGTCCTCTCGTGTATATTTCTCTTTATTCTTATATTTTGTTTTATGATATTTTGCTATGATTCTTTTTCGTTATTTTTTCGGTGTTTTGTTTAAAGAAGAACACACTCGTATTTCACAAATGTAACGATATCACCAAGTTAGGAGTGACATCCATACCTTGGTGATTAGTTTCACTCCTTTATATGTTATTTATCTTAGGAATATATCTTTGAGATAGGAGTGACATCCACACCTCAAAGAGTATTACCTTCTAAAAGGAACTTAACCACTAAGCTGGGAGTGATATCCTTAACTTAGTGATGCGTTTCATTCCACAATCTTTTTCAAGTTTGAAATACATCTTTGAGTTAGGAGTGAAATCCACATCTCAAGGATCTATTTCTACATCTAGTTTTTAATCTCGCTAAAGATTTGGAATTTACTAGTGATGGGGCACGTGCAATCTGGAAGGGTGAGCGCCTGTATCCTGGGTTTTCTGTCTAGGCCTGGCATTTAGCATATATCCCATTGTGTCTTACGCAACTGGATTTTCAACTTTTTTGTTTCAAAAGTATTCATTGTGTTTTATTCTTCTATTCATTGTGTCTTTAGTATGTTGTCCATTGTGTTTTACTAGACTCTTGATTATGTTTTATACCCTATATTTAATTGGTGCTCATTATGTTTTACACTCCATTGTGTCTTACGCAAGTAGGTTTTGATTTTTTTTTTCAAAAGTATAACAATATGGCACTTATATTAAAGATAAAAAGGCGTTCGATTTTATGATATAACTTTTTTTTTAAAAAGATTACGTATAAAAAAGTTACGGACATTTAAAAATGAAGGTGAAAATAGCATGTGACTTGCATGTGTATATGTTTTTGACAAAATTACCCCTCCCACTTGTTTAATCCTTTGGACACATGTCATTTTCTAGTGGCTTCTCACCCTTCTTATTTTTTTTAGCCTTTGTAGAATAACCCAACTCTATGTAAATGTGTGTATATAAATAATTCAAGCCCGTTTGGCAAGCAATGATCGAGCGTACGTTTGCTCATGCTTTGCTAGTTTACAAACTGAACCGAGTCAATCCGTGCATTTTCAACCGAGCTGAAATCAAACGAGTATATTTTCAAGTGTTGGGTCAGTTTCTTAACAGTTAATCACAAATTCTTCTAAGAACACTTGTTAAGATTTATCAAAGTAAATGCACAGCGAAATGTATAAGTGTTCTAAGTTAAAATATCACTTTTCAGGAGTTATTACTCCCTATTGAATGTAGAACTAAAGCAGTTAATGAGAATCTAAGCAGTTAATGAATAAAACAGTAATAAGTTGCTTTCAAATGATTCTCAATATATTAGAAATGTTACCGCAAAAAGCTTTCTAAAATGGAAGGGATGAACTCATCTATTTATAGACTGAATAATACGTATAAGGGAAGTATTAGAAACATTATAATAATACTACAACAGACTGTAGTATTGGAACTTGTACATAAAGTAACTTAAACTAATATAATACTAAAACTATTGAAGTTCAAGGCGGTGGGGAGCTTCTATCAGAATTGCTGATGAGTAGCAAACTTCTGATGAGTAATTCTTCAGAAGTTGTTCTTCAGATGTTTGTCTGGTTCATCTTCAGAACTTGTTCTTCAGCACTTTGTATAAGCTTCTTCAGTACTTGTCTTCTTCTTCTTCAGTAAATTATATACTTAGCAAAATTATGCAGAAGGTGATTCAGACTAAGGTTCAAAACTGGCTTTGTTAATCCTCTTTGACCCAACATCAAGCAGGGGTGAAGTATCAATGGGGCCAGGGGGTGCCCCGACCCCCTTCGTTTTTTGGCGCAGTGGTGGAAGTTTGCGTTTTCAGTAGGTAAATTAAGTGTGGGTTGAGTCCGACCCCCACAGATTTGATCTTTCGGACCTACCGATCGGAAAAAATTGAGTCCGGCCCCCGCTGATGTGAACTTCAAGCTTCGCCACTGACATCAAGCATCTTTCTATTAGGCGTCAAGCAATTTAGATAACTCTTAGAAGAAGTTTCTATATGGGCCTCAATGAATCCAGGGCCGTCTCCGAGAATGCTAAAAAAAATTTGGGCCTCGGGCGAAAAAAAATTTGGGCCCAAAATTTTGTAAAGAGGAATGAATTTAAAAAAAAAAAAAACAAAAGTAAATATAGTGCTAGAGCCAAGGCTTGAACTTGAGACCTCTACATTAAATTTGCATGGTTTTTCCAACTCCACTAACAAGGCTTTTATATATAAAACACAAATATATATATTTATATTTTTAAAAAGAGTTCGGGCCCGTTTGTGGGTCGGGCCCTGAGCCGGTGACCACCCGGCCCATGCTCAGGGCCGGCCCTGAATGAATCCTAAAAGCACTTGAAAATAACTGTGTTACAAGTCAAAACTTTGAGTGTAAAAACATATATGAATTAATATATTTATATTAAATACTGAAACTAAGACAATCAATTCAGTATAGAATTCGGTTAGATAAACACTAAACAATGTATAAGTTTGTTAATGTGAGACTAGCTTTTTTGGTAGATTCTTGTCTTCTAGTGGAAGGTCTTGGGTTCAACACGTAAATGGACTAGTATACTTTTAAGGTACGACAATCCAAATAACTCCTGGCTTGAAGCTCGTTTGGAAAACGCTCCAAAAAAGTTGATTTGAAATTTGCTCAGTTTGTAAAGCAGTCGAGCTCAAGCCAAGGTTCACAAGTTCGTTAGTGCACTCGTTTCGTTTGGCTTGCACACGTGACTAGCTTAGAATAACCCAAATTTTAACACTTTATAGCCCTAGCAAAGGGCATTTCGTCTGTTACGCCTCACTCTACAATCCAGTTCATATCAAAATCTTTTTCTTCTACTACCCAACCTAACTAGCTACGCCAACATATTTTACACTGTGCAGAGCTCAAGCTTTAATTTTCAGCTCGAGTTAAACCTCAAGCCAAGCCCGAACTCAACTCGTGAACCCTAATTCAAGGGGTGAAGGCTAGGCTAGGCTCTTGTACAACCCTAATTCAATAGGTGATATGTGAGTGCAAGTCGCTTAAAACATATATTTGCATATGTATTTTATAATACCACAAGCCTCGAATTTAAGTAATAGGAAATACAACATTTATCACTGCAAAGTTGCACCATGATATACGATTTCAAAAGACTACAATCACACCAATGTTATAACAATTCAAAAGTCACAGCCGTTTTATGCCATTCTAATAACGATTCAAATCCACAGAACCATAGGCCTGAATGAGTTTAGTAACGGTACTTTGTGGAGTAATCTTTGGGTGCAATGACCAAACCACGTCCCTTCCGGGCCCCACGATAGACAGTTTCAACGATGTCAATGAACTCCTGTTTGTCCTTCATGGCCCAGTTGATCTTATTGTTGTTACCGGTACCAAGATCAATCATGATATGTTTATTCCTGAAAAAGAACATTACAGTTGATGGGTCGTAAAGTTCATACATTGTATTGAAGTCGGGTACTTCTGTTATGTCCACCAAGTATATTACAGCAAAGTTCTTTAATGTCTCTGCAACTGCAGCAAGCACTTCATCCATCTGGAAATTACAAAAACAGGTTGAGTTTGTTAGATTTCAGAAAATCAGTGCATGATACAAGGCCCCATCATCAAGAATATCGCATATTGTTAACGGATGGGTTATAGTTCAGACCAAAACGGGTCAGAATTTTTGAAGTTACTTCTGAAACTAAAATTAGTTTGTCAAACATAAGTAGAAACATTATCTTATTTCAATGATGACCTAATTTTTTAGTTGAATGATTTCAGAAGTCTCAGGCATTTGAAAATCACTTTCGGTGAAAATTTCAGACGCTTCCTTTATAAGCTGATTTTTAAGTTTATGAACTAACCCAAATCAACCCAACCCAACCCAACCCAACCCAAACCAAATGTACCTGGTATAATACTATAATCCCACTAGGGCTGTTCAAATCGCTCGCCGCTCGTGGATCGCTCGTCGCTCGTTCGGAAAATGCTCGAAAAATGCTCGCTCGATCTTCCGCTCGGTTGTATATGAGCCGATCGGCTCGGTTCGGTTTGTAAATGAGCCAAGCACGAGCAAGGTACGCTCGGCTCGGTTCGGCTCGAATAAATTTTTATTTATTTAATAATAAATATACACACAATTTACAGATAAATTTATGGCTTTATATATATAAGATTCTATTGGATTTGACTCAGCATATGCAAACAAAATATGACCAGCCCACTTAACTCTATAAAAAAATCAACACTAGATTTAATAGTAAAACAATAAGTCATGAGGTGACAGTCTTGACTTCTTTATGTTATTAATCGTCCATCGCTAATTGTCGCTTGATATCACACCTACGTCACAATGCAACAATTGTTCTCTGACGTATGCTCATCACCTCACCAGCCTCAATCTAAACCTCATCCTTAGACATTGGGATCTCAATATTAGTGTTATCATCGGACATTTCGACCTTAGTTGTCACCCGACAATGAAAACATCGAAGAAAACATCCCAATTTTATGATCGTCCATATTATTCTCCGCTCGATTTTCGCTCGGCGCTCGCTCGGAAAATTTGCGCTCGAAGAATGCTTGTTCGGTTTTTGGCTCGATTGTAAATGAGCCGCTCCGCTCGGATCGGCTCGGCTCGTGAACAGCCCTAAATCCCACTCATAGGCCATAGCATAGTTATTAGTGGGGTCTGGGGAGGGTGTGATGGGGACAACCCTTACCCCTATCCCAAGGAATAGAGACGCTCTCGCTTAGATCCCCGGCTACATTAAAATATTCCAAGTAGCAATAATATATAGCTAAAAGAATCCTACTAATTAACCATACAAGATTACCGCTAATGAAATTTGTATTTTGTAGTAGTGACAGACAATAGAGCAAATAGACATGCAAAACATGCACTTACCTATCCAAGCAACAGTAAGGCAAGGCTAACGAAAACAAAAGGAAAAGTAAATAGATCAATTTTGCACATCTATATATTAGTACTGAAACGGATTGGGTTGATCCAAAACCCCTTTTGTCAAAAACTTTAAAATCTTCTTGGAAAAATTAATTAGCATCTCAATTATGATTGGAAACGTTATATTATATTATTTAATGATGATTTTCTGAACAAAACAATTTAGGATGTCATATGCACTGAGAATACAATTCAGGCATATTTTGACAGGTTTCCTTTTTATGATAACCTTTTGAGTCTGGCCCCTTAAAAAAGGTCAGGCGTAATCACGTTGCACAAATCGACCCACCATAATTAAATGGGTCAATTTTGTCACCTCTACATATTCATAATAGTATTGAGTTGCAAAAGACAACCCAAATTCTATCGTTTCCCACTACCAGTTTTGTTTATATTGTTCTTCAATGCTTGTGTTATATTAAAGAGGCCACACGTAACACAGATCGACCTACCATAAGTAACTGGGTCAATTCTGTCACCTCTATAATCTATATATTAGTATTACTTGGTAGAAGACCATGGCAACATGCAACACATATTATATGGTTTGCCACTACTAGTTTTGTTATATTGATTTTTAGTCTTGTGTTACATAAAGGAGGTCAAACGTAAAAGAAATCAACCAAACATACGTAAATGGGTCAATTCTAAAACAAACCATATAACTTGTGTTACACAATAAAAAGAGGTCAACGTAAACGGACTGAACAAATCCAATGTTTCTAATATTAATATGATGACATTTAGTAACTTTAGATAAACAATGAAGTTGATGGAGATTTGACTTTTACCACACTGAATAAACCATCTAAAATCTGAATGTACAGTTTCATAAGTTGAAGTAGCTACTGGATTTGATTGACAGCATGTAGCGTCAAATGTGTGTGATTCACTCACCAACTTACACAATAAAAAGATGCCTTCACATGCTCTATTAGCAAGTGCTAACATTGGTTACATCATGCCAACCTATAACTGGTCAGCTGCGCGGGTTGTTCTATGGGATGTGTTACGAAGGGCAGGGATTTCAGCCAAAAAAGAGGCTCCCGTGAATTTCTTGACAGACCCACTTGACGGGCAGTCCACCTTGAGGCCAGCGGACGTTCTTGTGTTCGGATGGACGCAAGGCAAACATGAGTGCGTTGACCTTACTGGGGTATCCCCATTGGTCGGACTCCGGGATTCGGGGTTTGTGGCTGGGCAGGCAGTTTTGAAAGCTGAGAGCAAAAAAGTGGATAAACATGAAGCGGCTTGTCTAGAGAACCAGCATGTGTTTGTGCCTTTCACTTTTGATACTTTTGGAGCGCTGGCCCCGCAAGCAATCAAGCTCCTCGATCGCGTGAAGAAAGTTGTGCAAAGTAATTCTCCAGCTACTAAGGGCCAATGTTTTATTTTCAATAGAGTAGGTTTTGCAATACAAAAAGGGGTAGCGGCACAACTTGTGGCCCGTTTACCTACTTATCACTTGTAATTGGCTGTCTTTGGTTTAATATAATCTATTTCAAAATTAACCGTTTGATTTTATTCAAAAACCAACCCCAATACCCCTATGAATTAAGTTAATAATTCATAGAGTTTATGAAAAAAGTGATTTAAATCATTCATTATATAAAAAGGCATAGAGTTCCATGAGGTAAAAATCAAAAGTTGACCTAACTTGAAATTTCAAACCCTAGGTAGGAATAGGAATAAACAAAAAAGCAATCAAATTGTCATAGCTAAAAGAACGCGTAATATTATATATAATAAACTGTCTATAATTAACAATAATTAGAGTCCAATTTGCAGAATAAATGATGCTATCGTATGCGTGCACTAATAAAAGGAAAGGAAAGGAAAGGGGGTAATATAGGAGGAATGAAAAAGAGAGATGAGGTACCTGCATACAAGTTTCGTCCCAATCATGGCCGAAGCGGATGACGACCAGACGCTCTTCCTCCGCCAGAATTGCCTGATCCACGGCCCATCCCGAGTGCAAGTGTGGTAGCAAATACGACATCTTTCAGGAACCTGTGAATGCTCTAGAGTTAGAGTTGCACACAACCAATTATTTTTTGTATCGTTTTTCTTTTTATAAGGAATATCACCGACTTAAACCACGTGTAGCGGAAGAGTGAAAGGGCGTAAAATGGGGAATTTGGAGCCCTTTCACGCCCCGACCACCGCCCCCTACTAGTGAAATGGGCGCTAACCTCTTTGGCGTGAAGTGAAATATTTCACGCCATTAACTCCCTCGCTTCCTTCAATCAAGTGTTGCCACCCACCTATTACTTCTTTTTTATTTTATTTTTCTTTTTTAATATATTTGTATACACACTCACAACATAAACACCACTACATTCCTTTTTTTATTTTAAGCATTTGGTGGGATTCATATGTCACTTGTCAAAAAATATCCAAGTGAGGGGCTTGAAATTTTCATGCCCCCACACATGGTCTTATCCAATTTAACAAACTTAGACCATGATTTATTAACTTCTTTTTTATAGTGTATAACTTGAAATAAGTTTTTATGTTTTAATAAGAAGAAAAATGAGAAATTACAAATTATGACTTTTTTTAAAAAGTAGAAAAGAAGGTTGGAGAGCCAAACATTGATCTATATTGTTAACTTATAAGTAACTCATTTTGTTTGCAAAAACGGGTAAATCACATAAAAAAAATTACGTACTTTAACGTTTTAAGCTATGCATTTTTTTAAACATATGCTATAATCTTTTAAACATATTGGTAACTTTTAATTTTAAATTGTCCTCGCGATTTTTATACAACCATAACTTTTTGATGTGTTAATAATTGAAAAAAATTACATCATAAATACAAACATTTTATTCCGGCATTGGTATAGTTTTTTTTAATTAAAAAAAAAGAAACGTGTTACATAATTACCGGTGCATGTGTTCTCCGCAGCATCATGTGGGCACATCTCTAGTTAATTAAAAAAGTAATTGACCTTTTCAAATTTTCAATAAACCAAGACATGACATGTGTTATCTGGGCTTTGACGCAGCAGATTGAATGTTAGAAATAAAACTTGAAACAAATTTGTGAAGTACCAAATGCTTGAAGATTTTGTATTTGTTTTGTTTGTACTTAAACACTTGGGTTTACGGGCTTGTCCAGGTTTTCACTGAGGACTGCCTCAATGATTTGTAAAGTGTATGTACCAAGAGATATTTTACACGTTCATGGCAAAACAAAACCAGTAACCAGATAAGCGAGATGAATTGGCTTACCCACACCGTGCCTCAAAAGACTGGACTTCGCAAAAGTGAGCTCTTCTAGACTAAGCAAAGTTACATGTATTACTGATATGATTAACATTTTTTTTATGAAGTCAAAAAAAAAAAAAAAAAAATGTTGTGATATACATCAGATCATAATTAACAGGTATAAAAAATCTTAAACACTTCCTTTTTATATAACACAAAAATATGGAGAAACAACGAGAACAATAAATATATTTCATAAGTTCATTTTAAGAATCTAGTATTCAAAGAAAGCTGGACATCTGAACAAACAAATAGAACTCTCATCATACACAAAGGAGCAAGAGATCAAAGTGAAAATATATAATTAAAAAACAGACAAATAAATTAACCCAAAACACCCCACCACTAGGAGCACCAAATTTGTGCACCTATTGTTGCTTGCACTCAGGCGGCCGCTCACCCTGTTCAGCACCAGCATGCACAATGCCACCCTTCTGGAGTTCACAACAACATTCAGAATAAATCATAGGTTTAAAGCAAATTAAACAATAAAAAAAGTATTAACCAAGTTATATCACCTTTTGCCCAGAAGACTGCAAGTTTACATGAAACAAAATAATGTAAGAATTAGAACACTCTCATATGAGCAAAAATGAGCAAGTATGTGTTGATTGTATGTGGTATTAACCTAAACAATTATTGTGAAAAAAAAAAAAATTACCTTCTTTTTGCTTTTGCCCTTGGGCTCCTCTTCATCCTCATCATCCTCGTCCTCTTCGTTGTCATCTTCCTCATCATCATCATCCTCGTCCTCATCAATTTCATCATCATCATCTTCATCATCATCATCTTCAATACCTTCAAATTCATCCTCTTGAACAGCTTCACCAGTAAACCATGAGACTGCATGAGGGATTATCTTGTCCCGTATGGTTGAACTGAGTAAACAAATATAACATGCTTAGGTCAATTATGAAATAAAAACTACAATTGATGAAACACTAAACAGTGTATAAAAGGGTAAACTGCACAGAATTTACACTATTTACCATTTATTAGTTAGGCCCAAGATAAAAACCAATTTATTAGTGTTTTTAGCAATCAACTGACAGATGATGTAACATATAAAAAATGATGAACTAGATGTTTAAACATATTAAAAAAATCCTGTAACCAGTTGAACAAATCATTTGTTGCTGCAAGCCTGCAACTGCTCATAAAATAACTAGGCTGCTAAAATCAAGAACAAATATAAGTTGGCTCTATCTAATGCCTAGTTTAAAGCCGGTTGCACAAACCAAAATAAGGCGTACATTTCATTTTGCACTTCTTGCAGTTTGCCATATAAAAACTTACCCAATGTCGTAGTCTTGTTCCATTTGATTCTGAAGTTCCTCGGCCTGCCAAATCAGATAATTGCCACAATTATGAAACAAACTGAGATTAAAAAAAGTTGATCAATAATTTAAATGACCTCTTTGCCATATGATTTTACCATTTCTTCATCAATCTCATCCTCGTCTTCTGGCACTTGTGGAGGGCTAAAAAAGTTGAAAAAACTCTCAACGTTTTCTGTTTTAGTAATGGGTTTGGCATTTTTTGATCCCTTTTTTGGTTTCTTTTTCAGTATCTTTTGTGTCAAGCATTTTCCAGGTAACCATTCGATTTCAGTCCTGCAAAGTAACATACATAACATCAAATTAAGAATTAAAAAACAGATTATAGATTGTCTAATGATATTAGAATTTAGAATATAATGAGTTACCCTATTGCCTTCTCCAAAATAGGCTCATCATCATCAATCATATGATATACTTTGGTCAAAACAGAGTTCTTGAAAAATGGATTGGTGTCGAAGAAGAACTCAAGCTTAAAACCCTTAGGATCATCAATGCGACACCACTTAATATCCTTGAGATATTTGAGAGCTTCTTCATCTCGTTCTGAAATCTGGTTATATTGTGCACAACGAATAAAACAATATATACATGAAGTCATGAACTCCAAAATAAAAATGTAAATTGAACAAAGATGCAAGTAATCTACACAGTTTTGTACCTCCTCAGCCAAAATTTCATTGGTCTTCATTGCATTTAACCAAAAATTTGGCACACCCTTTTCTGTAAGTAACAAACAGTTTCATTCAGTTAAAATATACAAGGAAAAGTAAGAGAATTTAGAAATAATTTCATATATAAACACACACTTAACGTTCAAGATGTCATATTTACCCATTTTATGTTAGCATAAAAAATAATTACTTATAATAGTCTATTTCCCTGGATAAAGGAATAGGAAAGCACCATCACTACTGTGAATTGTCTTGGCGCATCAAATTATCTCCATTTATTCGGTGAAGCAATAAAAGCATACTGTTCTAAATAACTGATTGTATTTTATATTTTTATTTACTATATATATGACACTTATTGTTTTTGAAGAGTGACTGCTATTAAGAAATTTCAAAGAAAACATAACATAAACTTGCCCCCAAAAAATAAAGTAAAAAAAAAAATACCTTCTTTAGCTTTGTCATCTGAAACATCCATAGCAGCTTCATCATTCACTCCATCAACTTCAACAACACCATTCACTATATCGTATCTCTGCAGTTTAAAGCATACTTAATGTGAATTATCTATTCAATATTTGAATTCTCCCTTCATAAAAGAATGATATTCATATATACATACACATGTATAGTAGTAGATCTACAAAACATATCTAAAATAAGTAGAACAAAGCGATACCTTTGCATATAGAGGGGCATAAAGTTTTTGGTATTTTGCTTCCAGAGCAGCTCTTTCTTCAAAAAACTTAGCCTCAAACTCATCATGTTCACTCTGCACATGGATGGAATAATAACACCATTCAGCATTGTAAAAAACAGGTGTTACAGTGTGTTTGGGTTATAAATGGCATCAGAAATGGAACAATAAGTATACATGTACAGAAACAAAGAAATCAGTTAAATCAGAAATGTTATGTAGCAAATTGAGTACATCATAGTGTTTCATTTACATCTAATAAGCAGTCCAGTTGCTTTTACTCTTAACAAACACAATAGATCCAGTGCACATGTCATAAAAAAAAACGCTTATGCCGTACCAGTCTATAGTGTTTTGTGGTAATTATTTACACAAAATGAACTTTCTACAACTTACTTCATTTACAAGTCTCCCTAACTCAAAAATGAAAGGAAGCATCTAGATAGATGTTGTAAAAATACGTATTGTGCCTCACTAATCAAATAACTTAAGAATCGGTCCACTATTGTCCAATTAATTTTTCACCAAATGATCAATATTATCATTGTAACCAGCCATTCAAAACTAATATAGCAACAAAAAGTTTGAATACACCCTTCAGACATAAATTAAAAAAAATAAATAAAAGAAAAGGTGATAAATTATACCTGAATTTCCCTTAAAACCTCAACTCTCTGCCTAACTGTAGGACTCAAATTCTCGAGAACATCTGAGTGTTGGCCAGCCAGGTTCTGAAGCTTATCCTGCAGAACCAAAACACCAATCAAACAAAAAATCGGAAGAAAACGAACCTAAAGTACACATTACAAGTAGTATGAAAAGTAAACCTTTAAGGCGTTTACAAGGCCAGCACGATCCTCGGCACTAAGAGCTGTAATAATTAACCAAATCAAAACAACAAAATAACCTAAGATAAGAGTGAGAAGAGAGATTTGGAGAGAAGATGTGAAGGTACCTGCAGCGGCGGCCGGTAGAGAGGCGCCGAGATCAGAGACGTCGAACTGTTCTTTCTTGTTGTTGCCCATAACGAAACCCTAGAAAGAAAGAACGAAAGAGAGATGAGGTCGAAGAGAAAGGGAGGGAAAGTGATAGATAGGGGTTTGGTTTTGGCTTTGTGGGGCGACTGATTGATCTATCTATCTGCTGCTTTTAATAGTATAATCTGACTCGCGTTGTGACCTAAATAATTATTAGGGAAAATCACAAAAAATGACCTCTTGACCAACTAACTTACTAAAATGGTCATTTCACGCCTTTTTGAAAAGACGGGTCACCAATTTCGAGGCACCCAAAGCCTCTCCAAAGGGGCTTCCTGTAAGACCCAATACCAAACCAACACCTCATCGCACACCCTCTCTCCCTTCAATTTCTCTTTCCTCAGTCTCTCTCTCCTCTCTCTTTCTTTCTCCTCTCTCTCTCCCTTGCTCTCTTTCTCACCCGCCTTTGTTAAGTTGGGCTTAATCCACATCAAGCGCACTTGCTTGCTGGCGTCTCAGGTTTAGTTAAAGTTGGGCTTAAACCACATTTGGGCTGCCTGGGTTCACTTTCAGTTTCAGTATTGGTGTAGGACCCCTTTTAGTCATCATGTATGTGTTGTTACTAAAAATGGCTTAACATAATGATTAATGTCTAAGATCGCTAACAGTTTTTGTGGACCAGTCGATGTAGCAGAGTAGACATCTACTAAACTCAACCCACTCAAGATATATATAGTTTGTTTGAAAGGTAGTGTGAAAAGGCGGTCAAGCTTTGCTTGATCTTTTTTTTGAACTTTCTTGCACGGGTGAAGAGCATCCACATTCACACGACTCCTTGGCAAGTTGACGAGCTTAAATGATTGATGAAGATGGAACCAAACAGACTAATTCTTCATGGGTTTCTTATCTAGAGCGATATAATTAGCAGGTTCGATAAGGATAAAATTCACATGTATTGATTGACTAACAACCTCTGGACATGGATTATGTAAATTAAATTCTTACATATTGTTTTTCCCTAACGGAGCCAACTATAGAGAACTGGTAACTGAATATGACACGGTAACCTGTACGGAGATTAACACAATAAAAAGCTAACATGATAAAAAAAATATGAAGCGATGTGTCACGGTTCAAGATTCGAATACAAAATATCACGCATCAAAGCTAAACAAGAAATAGACACATTGTAGTTCTGAAATACCCTTGCCTTTTTCTTAATTTCAACGCTCATTTGTGGATAGAATAACTTGTCAAATCCCACAAGTCATTTCCATATATTTTTCATAGCAAAAATTAACCGAAATGAACCTTTTATATTTCCATATATTTCATACATTCATTCAATGGAGTTCATACTTTATACCTCAATGTCAGGTATTTATGTCTTCATTTCATGTATTTATACCTAAATTTTATGTATCTATTTATCAATTTCATGTATTCATACACCTGTTTTATGCATTTGTAATATAAAAATAGTCCAAGTTTGGCTTTGTTTATTAACCGAACCGAAAAGAACAAATTAACCAAATAAATCGACAAATGAGCCGAAAGCCAAATGATTAATAGAACAAAATAACAAATGACTTAAGTTACAATTTCGATTAACACTCTGTTCCAGAGTTTCATTAAAGGATGGAAGAGAAATGATTGGGAAGGAAGTTGGGAAAAAATGTGTTCGGGAGTTTTTTACATGAGGGAAAAGGAGTGAATGAGAGTGATAATAAAGACGTTTTAAAGGTGATTTTCAATATTTCTGATTTAGAAGGAATGAGAAAGAAAGGAAGATGATAGAGATCATTTATTTTCCATCTTTTAATGAAACTCTGGGACAAAGTGTAAAGCTAATAACCAAGGTTTTCAGAACCGGACCGACCGGTTCGACCGGTTCGACGAACCGGCCCAAAAAACAAAAAAAAATTAAAAAAAATTAAAAAATCCGGTCCGACCGGCCGGTTTTCCGGTCCGACCGGCCGGTTCACCGGTTCAACCCCGGTTCGCTGCAAAAACGGTCCGACTACCCGAACCGGACCGGTCCAGGCCCCGGAGCCCGGTCCGACCGGTCCGACCGGCCGGTCCGGTCCGGTTTTCAAAACAATGCTAATAACTAAATTGAAACGAATTAAACCAAACGACCCTTAACATAATGACAATTTTTAGCTAATTTATTATTTTACGGTTATTTTTCGATTATCCGGTATACGAGTTTTAAAAGACCGCGGCGTCTATCTTCTTCGACCCAAACCAACAAACAACAACAGCAGCAGCAGCTAGGGTTTTCTTTTTCTTTTTCCATTTCCATTTGATTTATCTCCATCATCAAATCATAAACATTAAAACCCTGAATTTCTTCCACCATAACACAATCAATAGATCTTTATTATCCTTCTCCAGGTCGTAACTCTTATTATTATCGTGGTTTCCTTCATTCCATACATCATATATCTAGGGCTTATCTCGTACCTGAAATAACAACTTTTTTTTCGTCTGCAGGGATTTTGTATACAAATAAAGAGGAACGTTGATATCTGTTTACCAGGAAATGGACGGACCACTTGTTAATGAGCAGCAACAGTTTGATAATAGCAATCAAAATCATCATGTAGAATATGATGATACTGTAGATGATAGTGGTGGATTAAGGCATTCACTCAATGACAATAGTCGTGATTCTTCTGCAGGGTTAGTTTGTTGTTGTTGTTGTTGTATAGTTTGTGTGTTTAGTTCTGTTTAGGGTTTAGAAATGTTTTGTTGTTTGTTTAGTGTTATAATAGTTTAGTTTAGAAAATACATGTGATGTCTCGTTCAAAGGCGGGAGAGATAATATTATCTCTGGTGAGTGGTGATATGAATAAAGATGGAGATTTTGTGTTATGAGTTTGAAATGTAATTTCTGAATTTTCTTTTGTGATAGAAAGCTTTTTGTTGGAGGCATTGCTTGGGAGACATCTCAAGGTATGTTCATTTCTTCATGATATGCCTTTTTATTTATTTATTTATTTATTTATTTATTTATTTATTTATTTATTTATTTATTTAATGGGTTAGATTGTGATACACACACACACACACACTTTTGTATATATGTTAATTGTTAAATGAAAGTTTATTTGCTCGAATGTGTAATTTCCAGCAAGGATACAAAGGAATGCATCACATGTTTTTTTTACTTGGTTTAGTGTGGTTAGTAGGGTAGTTTACTGTTGTAAGAGTATGATGATCATGGTGATTTCTTGAAGCAGTAATTGTACTAATGACATACAGTTGGTTTATTTTAGTTGTTTTTACATATATATAATTATCTATATAACAAGATATAATTTATAAAAGCAGGGACTATATTCTATAATATGAACTGTATGCTCAACAGTGAAGACAATGTGATGATCTTGGACCAAGTAGGTTTGTCGGTGAAGTCGAGGAAGATGAAATTAGGGCCAGATTCACCTGTCTCACCGCTTAAGATTTTTAATTGTTTTATTTACTGTGGTTAGTAGGGTAGTTCCTTTGTAACAGTATGATATTGGTGATTACATGACGCAATAAAGTCATACAATTTGTTCATTTTGGTTGTTTTTACATAGATAGTTAATATGTAATTTTTATAAAAACAGGGCCTGATGGGCTATAACATAAACTGTATGATCAACAGTGAACATAATAACTGACAGTTATGAGTTATATGCTGTGCTTTTTGTTCTAATTATCCAGTCTTATGTACTGTTTATTGTTTCCAGAATCTTTTAGCAATTACTTCAGCAACTACGGAGAATTAACAGATTCTGTTATAATGATGGATAAGATTACTGGTCGACCCCGTGGATTTGGATTTGTAACATTTGCTAACCAAGCTGATGCCGATAAAGTCTTGGAGCAAGATCATGTCATAGACGGAAGACCAGTAAGATACACATCTATGATAATATTAGAGGTTCTAAAATGGACAGGTTGATTGGGGGTCAAAAGGGCTAACTATTAGTACTGGTCAAAATGGGTTGACTTGAAGGCACATATATATTAATCATTTGAATGCCATAAGTAATTAGTGTATTAAATATGATATTACAAAACTATATTTTTTGAAATAAAGGGTTAAGAAAATGCTGAGGCTAGTGAAATATTTTACTTTGTTTCTTCATGGCCATCCAAATATGTATCCTGTTTCATTCATTCCGGTTCCGGATTAAAACATGTCAGATGACGAAAATGCTTTTAAATTTTTTCATACAGACAATGCTTTTAACCTATAACATGGTGACACCCCATCAAAGGTAAGTTTGTCTTTTCCCAAGTTTTAAGGGTATTTTTGCCATATGACATTTTTTCAGTTGGATTGGTGTAAATGATTACAGAAACATACTTGAGTGGCATATGAAACAGTTTCAATATATGGGTGGTTTTAGTGAGAAAAGTTGGAAACTTGGGGTGATGATCTCTTAATAATAACTTAATATCTGAATGTAGCAATCTGGGCAGTTATAAGCATTTGAATATACTTTGTGCAGCCTTTTTAAGTTTAGACCTGTTTTCTATTTAACATTTTTACCAATTAGACCAGTTGGAGATAAAATATAAGTCAAACTTCACTTATTTTAGATAAATTGTTCAAAATTGCTGCCTTGATTTGACGTGTATATGCTAGTCAAATTTTATGCTTTTTAATGTGTTCTTGAATTAGGTCGAAGTGAAGAGAACAGTTCCCAGAGAGAATACACAGGGCAGTAGAAGTGTATCAAGAACAAAGAAAATCTTTGTTGGTGGTATACCATTGACTTTAACGGAAGGTAGGATGCCATATCTTGATGTTATTTTCCATGGATTGTTATGGACTCTTTTAATAATATTGCTTGTTTTTTTCATTGTGCAGATGAATTAAGAGAGTATTTCTCTAATTATGGTGATATAATTGAGCATCAAATAATGCTAGATCATGTCACGGGTCGGTCACGAGGTTTTGGCTTTGTGACATTTGATAGCGAGGATGCTGTGGATAAGATATTTGCTGATGGTCAACTACATGAACTTGGAGGCAAACAAGTGAGTAAACAAAATATTCTTACACCTTTTAATCCTTTATTTTTGCTGAGTAATTGGGCAAACTGCACGATATAGAAAAGAACTTCACATTTTTTACTAGATACCAGCAATCAGCTTTGAGTTAGGTGTGAAACAATAACCATGTTGCATTTTATTACTGATTTTTAGCAACAAAGTTATATTTTATTACTGCCTTTATGCCTTGAAGGTTATCTAATAGCTCTTTTTAAAATAAGTTATGACGTGGTGTCTTATTATTATTATTATTATTATTATTATTATTATTATTATTATTTTGCATATTTACATGCTATTGCATATGATATTTGACACTAGATACTTATTTTTACTGATTTAGCAAACAACTTAAATTAGGGGTGAATCAAAAACCAGTTTACGTTTGCTATTAATTATAGAAATCATGCGTTTTATTACCGATTGTTGTAACAAATGACGTGTCAAGGTAGCAGGTTATTTTTTGCTGGTTTTTATAGAATTCTTGTCTTGACATTTGGCTAACATTTAATAATTATTCGAGTTAAAATTTTAAGAGAAGATAATGTTTTCAAACTTGTATATGCTTATTTCACATAAGAATTTTTTTTTGCATGTGTGGCTGCTGTCACAGCAGTCAATGCGCTAAATAAGTTAAAACAACGCTGGTTGCTAAAATCAGTAATAAGTTATAAGTTTCTTCTATTTTGTGCCCAACTTAAAGATGGCTGCTAAAAACCAGAAAAGAAGTGCAAGGCCTGCCAAAATTTAGTTTTATTTTGAAAAAAAAATAGAAAAGTTGATAAGATGTGAATTGTGTTAGGTGGAGATAAAGCGGGCTGAACCAAAAAGAGGTGGTGGCGATTTCTCATATGACAACAGGCCACGTCATGGTGGTGGTTCCAAGTCATATGGTGGTGGTTTTGGTAGGGGTTCAGGGTATGGCAGTGATTATGGTGGAAAAGCGGATAGAGGGTATGATGGTTATGGGGGCGGGTATGCTGGTTACGACGGTTATGGGGGAGGCTATGGAGGTGGTTCTGCTGGTTACTATGGTGGTTATGGTGGATACGGGTATGGGTATGGGTTTGGTGGGCCCATGTATGGTGGTGCTGGGTATGCAGGTGCTGGGTATGGTGGTTATGGCGGGCCTGCTGGGTACGGTGGAGGTAGGGGTTATGGAAGTGGTAGTGGAGGAGGTGGTGGTGTTGGTGATGGTTATGGTGGTAAAGGATTTGGTAGGGGTGGCGGAGGTGGTGGATACGACGAGTATGGGTATGGATATGGATATGATGCTAGTAAAGGGTATGATAGTGGCAATGGCAGCGGTGGTGGTGGTGGTGGTGGTGGTGGGAGGTATCATCCATACAAGAAATGAGATGACATGATAGTAGTTAAATGACATCAAATTGGACTGCAGTTTCTGTTATTGTTTTATGTGATTTTTTTTTTTTTTTTTTGAGTTGTATTCTATTAGCAACTTAGATATCTAGTTAGTAGCCATGGAAGTCGAATTGTATCTTACACAGCTATATTTTCCGACAAATCGAATTTACTGTATTTTGTTTATCAATTTCATGAGACTGTTTATTGGTTTCTATATATTTTGCGCACCGGGATGGATGCCAAAAAGTAACCCCCGACTTCAAGTCTAATTATCCTTAAGTGACCCAATTAGATTAGATTAGATGTTGGGTTCTGGTTCGACTTGCTTTGGGCCCAAAATAAATGGTGAAATAATAGGTCAGACTCCAGCGTAGACAACAAACTATTTCAAACCACATTGTCCCAAAAAAACCCCTGAAAAGAAGCAGCATTATCTTTCCATGAGTGGTACCTTTTATGGTTTTTTTTTTTAAATTTCTTTTCTTGTTTTATTCTTAACTTTGTTCTAATTGACCACAAAGAACTTATTCTAGAATGTTTGATTGGTTTTTGTTTTTTCTTATTAATGTTAAGATTAATGATTGCTTCAGTTTTTATTATTATAAATTGGCAGTAAAAATTTTATACTATAAAGTTTAGCTTCAAAGCTTTTTGTTATTTAAGTTTTGAATTTTGATCAATCATTTTTTGATAAAAATAAATATTCAAATTCGACAAGTCAAATATAACTAACTTACTTTTTGGTTATTTAGCGTGAGGAACCGAACATTTCAAACATTGGTACATATATTCGTTTTTATGTTTTTCTCGACGTCAATTTCATTGGAAATAATCGCAATAGGTATTCATTTTTCTCTTTCATTTGCTACACTGAGTGCGTTATCTTATTAGTGTTGTAACAAACTGAACATATACCAACTGAAATCCCAGCGTTGCAAATGCCACTAGTTTCTTCTATGAACTATTACATAATATATATACAAATGATTTTTTTTTTTTTTTTAAGATTACAGTATAAAAAAGGCCACACCAGTCTGCCATGCCATGAAGGCAATCACAACTTAGTTTTAAACAAGCAAGCACTCATATCCTAACTTATTCTCATCACTAACCTTGATTGTGACAAGATCACATCTCCTTTTCCTTATTGTTGATGAAAATATCAACTCAAACAGATTCAAAATGTAGGCTTCATGACCCTTCTTTGAAATTTTGGTCCAAAACCATTCTCTGATGTAAAACTTCTGTTATACGAACACCCTCCATTAAATATTAGATCTTCTACATTTAACATATACTCATTTTCTGGTCCAGGTGTGCTAAAATCAGCCGGGTTTTGGTTAATCGTGCAAATCTCAGTTCTTGATGAGTCGAACCTGGGTCCAATCGCTCTGTTGGCGACTTTAGTTTGACCTTTGCTTGCATGCCATGGGAGAGGAAAAACATAAGCACCCTCTGGTCTGCAGCTTACTGAAGCTAATGATTTCTCCTCTAATGGTTTATGATAAACTTGTTGACCATGACTAGAAGTCAGCCTAATATTTTGACCCGTTTGAAACATGCTAAAAAATGAACCTCCAATCGGATTTACCTTTTCATGCACGGCTGAGCTGCAATGACTATAACAAATAGAAACCGGTTTTGGTTTCGGCTTTGTTATAAATGGTTGAGGGGTCAGAGTGAACGGTTGACTTGACTTCCCTGCATCCATTAGGCTTAACAATTGCATTGCGGGTATGGCTTCGTTTGAATATGAAGAAGAATCAAATGAACAAACACGCTTTGGATTTACTTCTAATGGTTCCAAATTGTTATGTTCTTCAACAACGTTTGGCGCCACAAGATTCAAATCCAAATCCATCATGTTTTTCCCCTTGTCTTTTTCCGAGTACGCTGCATACGTGTGACCAAATTGCATGCAAGCTGCTTCATTCTGATTTCCAACATTGTTGTATTTGTTAAAAGCTTCATGCGCCTGCTTGTCGGGGGCATTATAGAGATGGGTCTGGGGTATTCTAATATTTCCATTGGATGCATAATGATAATGTGAATCATAATGTCTCTGAGATCTAGAATCAGATATCCAAACGCCATTTAAAGGTTTCGTCTGATTCATGATAAAGGAAGAAACCTGATCTTGATGAAATAAGCTGCCAGCTGGATTTCTCATGGGACCTGCGTTATCACTTGTGGGAATTGAAGACGACGACGGTCTTATCATGGTGAGATATTCAGGATGTGATGATTTAGATCCTTCATTCATATTAAGTCTATGAAAACCCGATACTATCCCATTGTTAGCTTCACTTAAGTTCCTCTCGTATTGGTTTTTAGCCAAAAGTTCGATAATTTCATGTTCATCTGATCTCCCAACTGAAAGCATGTTGTCTTGTCTTTGATGATCAATACGCCGTTTAACTCCAATGTTCCTCTTGTATGGATCAGAAAAATCCTATACATAAATAACAAATACTTAACAATATAACACAGCATATTATTTATTGTAAGAACTAAACGAAAAAAAATTAAATGCTGATATTACCAATTTCTGATGCCCATATGGAAGGTGTGTATAGAGCTGTTTTTCATGAAGCATTGACTTTGGATCTGATGGCAGCGGAAGCCGCTGTGGAAAATTACTTGATTCCCCTAATAAGAAAAAACTGGAATTTCTGTTATAATCTTGGCTGGGAGGTTGATTCAGAGATCGAATGTGGGATTGTGCATCATAATTCAGAGAAAGATCAAGCTCTAACTCTGCATGTGACCGATTATTATCCTTCATCCTCCTTGAATCCTCTACAAAAAAGTTACTTTTAATCGGATAGCTTGTTATCTTCTTTACAGAGTTGACCTTTTTGTCTGACTTTGGTGGATTCATGAGGTTAGGGTAGGGGTCTGTTCCTCTGCTTTTAGACGTACCGCATGTAGGTGGAAGCTGCTTGTCTGATCTTCGGACATCACTAAATATCGATCGCCAAGCTGTCACTGCATCACTGTTAACCTTACCATGAATGGAATTCTTTTGAGTCCCGTGTTTATTCCACTCATATTTTTTTAAATTTTCCCCAAATTCACGAGCTTCTTGATTTCGAGGATGTTCCACCTCACTGGTTTTTGCAGCTGTATTCCCCTTGAAAGTTTTCATCTTTTTATGATGCTGATAGTTATGATCATGGTCATGCAGCATTTTCCTTTTAATCTGGGAAGAAGGTGCCATTAGTGGAGATGAGTTTTCCCTTTTATGTTGCTGGATTTCAGTATTTCCGCAAAGTAATTCCTTCAATAAACGCACTTTTCGAGCCTTTCGTCTTGGAAGTCCATTTTGGTTATTATCATTCTGTTCACCCGATTCGGATGGTTGACTTATGGTCTCGTTGACTATGCTTGTTTTTTGGGGATTTTCATGATCTTCCAATCCATCACTCTCTTTTTTACCAGCAGCAGTGTCAATGGTACAACCTTTACTTGGGTCTTGCGAAATTTTGACTTTATCAGGGATATCTTGAGAAGTTTGACTTACATCAGCTCCTAAAGCAGCAAGAACGATTTCATCATCGTTCATACTATCAACCGGTTTAAGACCTGAAGGAGCATTAGTTATGTTCGGTAAAAAAAACGTATTTTATTTAAAATCTTTAATAGTTATGACTCGTTCATATGTAATTACCTGAAGTGCCCTCAACTAAAGGAAGCACTGTTACTGCATTGAAATTTTGTGGAGGGCTTGACCTTGCAGGAGGGAACACACAGTGATCGCACACAGCGATTATTGTGGTCTCGTTTGAAGCATTTGCAGTCTCGTTATTCTGCAAACACCTTTGACAAAGCCAATATCTAAAGTTCGGGATGTCCATAGGGGGGAGTTCTTCAGCAAAGGGTAGCAAGTTGCTGCGACCTTCTTCACGCATTCCAGCAACATAACCTCTGAGTTGACCAAGATAAAGATGGTCAAACAAGGTCAAATGAGGGTAAGTACTTATGTTACTGTCAAATTATAACCATATATAAACAAGAAATTGGGTTTGTTTTTTTGTATCTCAGCCTCAGGCGAACATGACAGTAATTCTTACAAGAAGCAGTAAGATGAAATTATATTATATAAATGCTAATTAAAAAAATACAGTCCATAGACAGTTCATTGAGATAAGATTAATTAAGCCAAAACCCATTTAAATAAATATCCTGAGAAAAAAAATAACAGCAAAATGAGAGCGATCGATAATAGATGGGTGGTAACAAACTGTCATTAATCTACAATAGATAAAAGTATACAACACAAAAGAAACCAAAAAAAAAAAAAAAAAAAAAAACATTTCAATCAAGATTTCTAATAGTGCTTAATAGTACTTTCTAGTGTTTGTTAGTGCATTTAATTTCTAGCATCTACTTATGCTAGTATAGTAGTATTTGGCTATTTGCATTGAATCTTCTTTGTTGCTAAAACAAGAATACTCATTCCAATCTTGTGCACTTAAACTATGTATATGCAACAGCAAAGATGATCTAATTATCAAATGATCAACAATATTCAACTAACAACATGCCTCATAACATGCAATGGGACTAAAAGAGTAAAGCTTACCGTATAGAAAAATGCCTACACTTTGGGCCATCATCATCCTTCTCCTTCGTAATGCCAAGTTTGATACATAACGAATCAATCTTAACGGTTGAGTGCCCGGAGTTTAACACTGGGACAATGCCCCTTTCATCATTGCCATTCATGTTTAACATATCATGCACTGTGACAAGAGAACATGAGTGTGATTAATTTATAATTAATCCCTCAAGAAAAAGCGTAGTAACTAAAACATTATATAAGACTACAGACGGATTAAGCTCGACAAAACAAGCACGCAAAATTTCACCACAAAGAGATTAGCCAACCAAATCAGAAGTAAACAAAAGAGTCACGCATGCAATGTTAACAACGCTGATATATGAGTAACAGAAAGTAAACCGTGGTTAAATGCAAAGTAAAACAGGCGGCTTACAACTCAATCTAATTACCATGGTCACATATATCATAAACAACAAGAGACAAATAGAATAAACTAAATGTATACAACACCAAGTGACACTACAAGACAATGAAACCAAATTATAATCTTTAATTAGCTTTTACATTAAAATTTCCAAATCATTGTACAAAAGTACAATCATGAAATATTAACACATAAACTTAACACTATATATATATATATATATATAATCACATATATTCATGAAATGATTTGACTAGAGACTTCAGACCAAATACTGTCTTGACATAACCTGTGTTAGAGGTTGTAAACTAGAATAAAAGTTTATACATACATGTTCATTGTAATTTCATGATCATACAATAATGCATATCTGAAGTTAGAACAGTACAATAATGCAGAAACTAAACAGTAACAACTAAAACTAGAAATAGTTTGAACACAACTAGAAATATTAACAATATATTTTATTTTTTTGTCAATTAGTGAAAAGGATGAAAGACCCTAGCTAGCACCGGAAGAAACAGTAAGCATTGATAATGGCTGCAAAATATTAGTCAGCAAACACCGACATGTGTAACCAAATGCATCAAGCTAGCTAGTCAACCCCCCCACCAATTAGGGTTTCCATTTTCCCAGCCGCTCCCACTTAAAACTAAAAAAATAAAATAAAAATTATAAAACTTTTACAGTTGTCGAGAATACCCAATTCAAATTCATGAAATTTATCCCAAATTCGCAACTATTACACAGATTTATTTACCCACACATATATAAAGAAGATTCTAGCTAGGTTAATAATAATAATAATAATCCATAAGGTTAGCTGCTAACATCAGTTAATTAATTCAAGAAACAGCTTAATTAAAAAAGAAGTTACATCTCACAACCCATAAAGGATATAAATTAATTAAATTAAATTAAACCTACTATATATAACAAAATCAAATGTCAAGATTAGTAAATGCACAGACTTTATAATGAAAATAACAAAGAGAGTGAGCTAAGATCATAAGGTTAAACCGATGAACATAAAAAAACAAAAGCAAAAGTAAAAGCAAATCAAATAAACCGACAAACCAAAGCACAACAGATCTGGAACCGATTTCTTGAACAAAAACACTAAAACAACAATCATTAGATCATGAATCAAAAACCCAACTAAAAAAACTAAACTTTATTTACAGATTTAAAGCTTGTGGAGAGCAATTGGAGGACGAATCTCCTGAAAACCCTAGTCGTCTCCACTTTAGGTTTTCACGAAATGGAGAGAGAAGTGTAGTGAGAGAAGGTTTGTGTAATGTAATGTGTGGTGTTAGAGAGAGAAAGAGTGAATTTTTTTTTATATATAAACTTTAGTTTAATTTAAAACAGGTAACCAGATAGACACACACAGTGAACGTGTAAGGTATGTGAAAGCCAACCAATTAAAAATATCCACGTCATTCAGATGCTGAGAGCTGGTTGTTTATTATCGCAATTACCAAAAATCTAAACCCTAATTCCGTCACGCGCCTTGTTTGGTGACTGGTCACTGGTCTTGTCGGAAAGTCCAAAAGAAGCCACGCACTTATCTTTATTTCTATTGATTCGTGTGTTTCATGCTCTGTCAAGCGCGTATGTGAAGCCTTTTTTTGTTGGTACAAGGCTTTATGAATTAAAAAAATAAATTAATTTAGGTGGTAGTTTTAAAGTGCAAACTTTTTTTAGAGGGTGTTTGGCTTATTTAACTTTTTAAAAAAATTACTTTTGGTCCGAAATACTTATTCACTTGCTGTCAAAAAAATAAATAAGTCAATAAATTGTTTTTTAAAAATGTTTAATAATCAAAACCTAAAAGTCGAGATTTCTGACTTCTTAAAAATAGTTTTTTCACCCTTATTGAAAAGCCAAAACCAAAAGTGTTTTTAGTTTACACAAACAGCTTATTGGCTTTTGGAAGAAGCCAATAAGTTGTTTTGTAACTTTAATCCCAAACACCATCTTAATACCATTAACATCATTTATCAGCGACTTTCTTTGTGTTCGGTCATTACACTCTCTAAGTTTGAGAGCCCCGTTGTCACCGTTTGGCCAGACTATATTGTCTTAATTGAACATACGCTAGCTTCAAAGTTTAGCTTGGGCATTCCCCTAAAAAATCATACTGCCGACTACAACTTAACAGCAAGATATGCTTTTGTGATTTTAGATTTTTTAGGAGAGCATATCAGTTTACTCCCTCCCCCCCCCCCCCCCCCCCCCCCGGTCCCAATTTAAATATTCTTCTTTCCTTTTTTGGTTGTCTCAATTTAAATGTCAATTTTCATGTAATTTTCAGTTTTGCTCATAAAAGCTAAAACATAATCATCACTTTTGAGGATATTATTGTAATTTTATCACATACAAACAAAAGATTTCTTAAAATGTGTTTTTTTAAACTCATGACATTTAAATTGATACGGAGGGAGTATATAGGTAATAAAGGAATAGATAAAGGGGAAACAAGGATTACGACATTACGTGAATTAGAGTTTAATTATTCATATGTTTTATTAAAATACAATAAGTTGATTCAAGACATTCGTACAAGTTTATTTATTTAAATACAAAAAAATAAAAATTAATTTATTTTTCATTTTTTTAAGCTTAACTTTCATTAAAAATACAAGGCGCCTTATTCCAAGAAGGAATAAAGACCCGAAAACGAGTACATTTACATTACATCATAATTACACCATTTCTCTCAATCTAGAATTCCGTGACGCGCCCAATGCTTGTACCTAAGAAAACCCAAAGCTTTGATGTCGGATATAATCTCCATCACTTTTACATCCTTATTTGAAAATATTTTCTCGTTTCTTGCTTTCCATAACCTCCAACTCGTAATGATGATAATGCCTTGCAAAACATTCTTCCTTTCTCCACTAATACCATAGTGTTCGTATGCCTGAACAATATCTTTAACCGAAAACGCGAACATAGCAGGAACACGACACCATAAAGAAACACCATGCCACACCCCATCCGCGATAGCACAACCCGTAAGAATATGGTCAATAGACTCTATTCCACCCTCACATAAAACACACATATCATCATGAACCATAATATTCCTCCTTTGCATCGCAGTCTTGGTAGGCAGGCGATCTAGAAAAACTCGCCACATAAAAATATTACATTTGGCCGGAACCCATTTGCACCACTTGAAACCGAATGGCTCTTCATTGCGATAACTACGAATCCACTTTTTAACCGAAGCGACCAAAAATTGCTCCGACTTAGTATCAAGCCATACCCACTCGTCTTCTCGCTCTGACAAGGATATCTCGGCTAAACGATTCTCCAAATCTTGACAAAGATCCACTTCCTCCAAAGAAACAATTGCCCTTTTCCAACACAACTTAACCAAAAAACCTTGATCTGTACGTTCACACCTAGTAGAAACCAAACATTTCTTATCCGTCTCCAATGCAAATAAACTCGGATAACAATTCTTTAACGGAGTATTGCATAACGGAGTATTAATTTATTTTTCGTGATAGAACATAAACAATATATAGTTTCCTTCGTGAACATTAATTATCAAATTATCATTCCACAAATACCATTTCATTCGAATGTGATGTGGAGTAGTTTTTATTTTTTATTTTTCGTACTTTGGTTTTTTTGTTGTTGTTGTTAATTTAAGTTTTATTTTAATGAATTTTTTGCTTAATTAAATTAAAATGTTTATTGTATTTTCAAATTTAAAATGTTTAGGGTATCTTCTAGCACCACACTTTCGGAATATGTTATTTTAGAGTAGAAAGTACAACTCTAATGTGTCGGTCTATCATTTGATGGTGTTAGGATACTCTAACTACACACTCTTCACCGTTAGACTACAGCGTGTGATCAAACCCTTATGGGGAACAGAAACGACATTTAGCATCCATATCATCGTTGGGGCATGAAACAAGAACGAAGGGGTAGTGGTGGCGTTGACAGTGGATCTGTGGTAGTTCTAAGTCATTGTTTTTAATTTACTTTTTTTCTTAATTTATGCATTTGCATTTTTTAAGTAACTAGTGGGAAACCCGCGCCTTGCGGCGGGACCGTTAAACAACAAAAAATAGATTAAAAAAACGTTGAATCACACACACGCATGGCGGCATGTTTACTCACCATATTAAAAAAGTTAAAAATTATCATAGAAAAAGTCAAGTCGAAACAGTAACAAATCTATATAGAAAAGAAAATAACAAACTAAAAAAAAACTGAAACGACTTGTTCGCCTATGTTTAGATGATTTGTACATTATCACACGCAAGTCTGTTTTAAACGAAGTTTACATTGAAACGTATATAAAAATAGAATCAATAAAGGTACTTCTTATTACTCTTTCTTCTAAACACAAGATAATATTATAAAAAAAAAAATTAAATTTGACCTATGTCATATAAAATGATTTAAAGAAAAATATAAAACCACCTTATCCTATGAATAGTGCAACTTTACGTTGTTTAGTAGGGTAAGCTCTCATGATGTCAAATTATTCAAAGTTTTATAAAGTATCTAATTCTATATAAAAGATTACAACAAAACATGTAACATTATAAATTGTTTATTATATGTTTTATATTTCATATGTTCAAAGTATTTGTAGAAATAAATTTCATTAGCTATCATAAATATCTATTGACTCTTGAATTCATTTAGATTAAATATGGTGTTTTAAAGACTAATTTGCCCTCAAAATATAATTATTATGTGCATTGTGTGATGTATCATAAGAAAATTAACTTGTACCTCTTAAATTTTAAGAAGTCCATGTCAAATGGTTTATAATATAGTATAGATATAGATATAGATAACCCATTAAATTAAATAAAACCATGAATATATTAAGATAATTTAAACTAAAACATTACATAAAAAACATAAATTTAAAATACATAAAACATTTAAATTAGACATAACAAGGGCATAATATTTGACACGAAGAAACATACCCGAACTCCCCGCCGAACTCAAAAGTGTAGTTGACTTGAGTCATTTCGATGGCAACTTCTCGGATTCAGGGGGTCTCCTCGATGTTTTCCTTAAACATCGCTTAAAAGATTTCACACTTTGATGCGATGTCCAACCACTTGTGATGAAGTGAATTACCATCTCGTTTTTTTTACCGCCTATAAGATCTCAGAATTCGGCTAGCACTTTACCCCAAAATGGGATGGAATGAAGTTTACAATAGACTCTTGTGTTTTCATGTATTTTTAACCAGCATAACATTAAGGTTAGTTTTTCTTCTTTGGTCCACGACATCTAAATTGTCTTGATTATAAATTTCACACTTTAATAGTAAACGGTTTGGTTATTGTGGTGTATGGTAATAGAACTGAAAGATGTTATATATAGGGTAATACTAACGAGTTGAAGTTAATTTGAAAAAGAACTGTAGGGGGACCAACGATAAATTTTCCACCGGGCCATCGACCAATCAAAATCGTCCATGTCATATTTGATTGTTGCCCACGCCGGTGTATATCTTCACCTGATATGCCCCACTCCAGGCTTCACACCCCCTTTTCATGCCCCTTCACCGTATAACTTTATGTTTAGTGTTTTTGTAGCCAAAATATTTTAAAACATCATGACCAAAATCTAAAAAATGTTGTCTATATATTAATTCTTATTTTTTCTCACAAAATATGACATTTGTACAGTAATTCCACCCTATACATATAGTTCGTTTAACTTAAAGTATCTAGTTGGTTTAGTTATGTATTCCTTGTAATGTTTTAATTTCAAATTTTATGTAATGTTTAATTTATGTGTTTATTTTAAATTTACATTTTTAATTTTAACTTTTTTGTTATTTTTTATTGAAACTGGTTGTTCAATAGTGGGGACCCACCATCTCACTTTTAGACCGGTCTAGTTTACCAGACTTGAGGCATGATTTAGAATTCTGGACACCTTCTACTACAAGAAGTGGTCCGGTTTGCTTGATCTATTATCCCGAACGAGTGAAAATTAACAGCATTATGCGTGCTCTAAACATGATACTTAAAAGGCTTTATTTTATGATGATGTCTTTTGAGATATTATTAAAACCACCACTGTTATTGATTTTAAAGCATTATTTTATTTTTACTAACAATATTTGAGATAATACTTAAGGGCTGTTTGGTAAGGCTCATAATGAGCCTTTGAATCATTCAGCGTTGAATGATTTAACATTCAGCTCATTCCACGTATTTGTTTCAGCATCTGAATAGAATGATTAAGGCTGAACCATTAAGACTTGGGATGTTGCTGAATCATTAAGCACTGAATGAATCAATTTTTACTTCCCTTACCAATGTAGGACAAGAAGACTAGCCATTTAAAGGTCCAACAAAACAACACTTAATGATTTGACACTTAACCATTCAGACTTTTTAATGATTAAGTACTTAATCAACCAAATAGCCCCTTACTGCTTGTTGGAAGAGCATATGAAAAGAAAGAAACAATCTTAAATTCACTAGTAATTAAGCCCTTCATAGATCTAGGAGAAACTCACAGATGAAATCAAGTCGGGGTTTTCTTCGGGTTAAAATTATATCCACTGGTTTAATGACTTTTCTCCATGATACGCAATTCATATTATCTTCCCGTGGTTGTGGTGTGGAAGGGCTTCACACCCCCTTCACGCCCCCACACTATCAGTCGCGAAGCTTGGACTTTAAGATGGTGGGGGCTGAAAGTCACGAGAGCCATTTTACATAATATCAGATCAAATCGATGGGGGCTGAACTTAATATATACAAATTTTTCAGACAAAAACGTGGAATTTCACAATACTTAGCAAAAAAAAAAGTAGGGGTCAGGGCACCCCCGAGCCCTTCTTAAGCTTCCCCTGCACACTATGAAGCCTTATTTTTGGTGTTTTTTTAACCAAAATAATCCAAAACATGACTAAAATCTAAAAAACGTTGTCTATATATTAATTCTTAATCTTTCTCACACTTTTCACAAAATATGACATTTGTACACTAATTTCACCCTATACATATTGTACGTTTAACTTAAAGTATCTAGTTTATTTAGTTATGTACTCTTTATAATGTTTTTAATTTAAAATTTTATGTTATTTCCAATTTATGTATTTATTTTTTAAATCAATATTTTTAGTTTTGAGTTTTTTATTATTTTTATTAAAACTGATTATTTAATAGTGGGGATCCACCATCTTACGTTTTGGACAGGCCCGGTATATCGTACTTGAGGCATGATTTGTAATTCTGGACCACCACCTCCTACAACAAGGAGTGGTCCGGTTTGCTTGGTCCGCTATTCTCGACGAGTGAAATTTAACATATTTGTGTGTGCTATAAACAAGATACTTTTTATTACTAGGAAAAGGCTTTACTTTATACTTATTTTTCTCATTGTTTCGAGCAACGGTTAGAGTCATTAAGGTTTTTGATCGGTTTAGGCGTGTCTTTTTTGGGAGGCTGTGAAGATAAGAAAATATGAATCGGGTAGCATGGAGCTGCTTACAACCAATTTTTGTTTTTTGTATTGGAGACTTAATTGACGTTCACATCTTTTTGGGAGGCTAGCAGAAGAAGAGGAAGAAGGCGTTGTACGCAATGATCCTCACAGCCTTTTGGAGAGCGAGAAATGAGGTGATATTCAAAAACAAGAGACCAGATGTATCGAAGGTGATCAAGGAATCAAAGGCTTTAGGTTATCTGTAGGTTTGGAATTGATCGAAGGCTTTGACTCTTGCGTGGGAGCTGATTGGCGCAACTTCAAGCTTAAGGTTCTGCGTTAGTCTGTTTTGTTTTGTTTCAATATGTTTTGACGCTGTTTTGATGTACCTTGAGGTACCCGTGTTTCGTTGCCAGTTTCTTGTTGGTCATTAAGAAAAAACAAAACAAAAAAGCCTTTGAGTACTTTGGTGTGCCTGGTTAATCACTTTGCTAAATTTGGTTACTTGGTAATTAACTATTTTACTAAGAGTAAAAAAAATGGATACATTGATAAGCTCAAGAAAAAACAATTTTTGAGATAAATCTTTGATTTTGAAAAATTAAGATGATTAAATTGATAAGCTCACGGTTGCTAACGAATGCAAGACCGTGTCCCGATCACCGAGGCGGAAGTAGGTTAAAACTAAGCTATGGTTTAAAAAAAAAAAAAAAAAAAAAAACTTTATTTTTTCTTTAGCGGGTTTTCAAAGTTTGTAAAACACGGATGTTTAAAAAATGATTTATCATCTATTAAAAAGTATCAAATCATTTCTCGCCGGCCCACTCAAAGACAAAGAGATCTGCTGGACGCAGGGTGAATCTCCCTTTTGTGGGATCCGAGAGGAAGTTTACAGGAGCCTCTTTCTTGGCTGAGATATTAGCCCGTCTTAAAATGTCTCATAGAACGTCTTGAACCCAATCATGCCGATATTTGAACCCGGGTAACTCTTTGCAATGAACCACATGTTCCCCGTATTCATCCAGACAGGGCTTACGGCAAATCGAACAGATTTTATCCTCCTGGTATATGAGGGTCATCAAACGATATTTAAGAATGACCCTGTATTCAATAACGAAAAAAATTACAATAAATTTTAACTAGCACATTTGCAATACTTTATAAGACAGATATTTGATTATTATATGGGTAGATAAGTTCACAACATCTTTTAGGTAAAATTACATTCAAAGTTAATGGAAATGAGCTTGATACCATTACCAATACCAAATGTGTCGGTACTAAAAATCATCAAAATTTGGTAACGATACTGTACCAAAAATTCAGGTATAAAAAATCATCAAAACTTGGTATCAAATTGGTACCGAAATGTTCATCCCTACTAATTAATTTTACATGTACGTGAAGGTTTTATTGCCGGAGAAAGCGGTTCAGCTTTCCTCGTCACCTGTGTTGGCTCCAACCAAAAGATAACACATGAAAAACCAAAAGACAAAAAAAAAAAAAAAAAACTTTGTAACAAGAATAATCGAGCTTAAAGCTGCTTGAGCTAAAGCTCATTGTGAGTTATGTAAGGATTTAATATTTAAGAAATATTTTTTTCGTAACGGCAATTTTAAGAATTTTAGTTGTAAATTCAATGAGTCATACGTTGGAATATGTGTTTGAGGAGTTTGAGGATAAAGTTTTAGTATTTTGTTTTTGAGTACACCCGAGTGAGCCTCACAACGATTTGTCCCATGCATCATATAAAACTATTGTATAAACCGTAGATAAAATAATAAAGATAAGCTTTGATCAATGCTGCTAATGGCCAATGTGGGGTAATCCATTTTAGGGGCGAAGCTTGATCCTCGAATCGGGGAGGCTGAACTTAATTTTTTTACGATCAGTAGTGGTAAATCGGTGGGGGCCGGACTCAACCCGGACACAATTTACCTACGAAAATCGCAAATTTCCACTACTGCGCCAAAAAACAGGGGGGCCAGGACCACCCCTGGCCCTAAGAAACCTTCGTCCCTGGCCCATACGATAGAGGCTTATGCCTTTTAGAGGAGAGTTCCTAGATTCAAATTTAAGCAAAAGTGTATTTGGTGTAAATATAGTAGGAGTGTAACATTAGCCGTCCAGAAAAAGAAAAAAAAAACTTTGATCAATGCCACTTAATTTATACTGTATGTTCCTTGAGCGGCGACTTTTATTGAAAGAAAAAAGAGAAACTGGCAAGAGCAAGACAACCCCTAAAAAAAGACGTTCAAACAGTTTCCATTTATGCACCAATCTATAGACTACACCTTAGAAAGACTGTTGATCCATAAAAAAAAAGTTGATGAATAATGGGAATCCAATCCAACCAACATTTAGAGTTGGAGTAGAATTATTTGATGATTAACCCTCTGAAGCATTTAGAGTTGGTCGAAGAAAGTCAAACTTCGGTGAACTATGGTAAACGAAAGTCAAACTCTTAGAAAAATTTCAACTTATTATGAAATTGCTCTAACAGGTGAATGTGACAAAAGGGGAGAATAAGAGTCTCATTCACATGCAAACAACATGATAATGTTGCTTATTTGCCACCTATTAACACAAGAATGTGTTATTCGCCTGATATATTTTTGTTTAAAGAGCCAAACGAAGCTTTTATTCAATCACCAAACATAACAAAACATCCATACATAGCCCAATTAGCCAAAGGTTACTTGGGCGTAACACCCGAAATGGTAACCTACTAAAAGAAACAGAACACAAAGTTGCCTAATATTCAACCGAAATCAATATCAAAAAATTCATTACACTTAGCTAGATCAACGTCAGGGATCTTCGATCTTTTCATCACCCACCAATAAGACTCTTCTTTTATCTCCTCAATGACCTTTATCGTGCTCGTGTTTATACCATTGAAGAACTTATTGTTTCTTCTCAGCCAAATTCTCCAAATCGTCAAAAGGAATATGGCGTACATAACCTTTTTCTTCTTCTCGCTTCCACCCAATGAGTCGCAATATCCCAGTAGGTGAGAGATAGAATCGTACTAAGGAGGATCCGGAATTTCAACCAAGAACGCACATTCCACCCAACCATCCTAGCCCACAAACAACCTGCAAACAAATGGTTAGTTGTCTCGATAGTCGTTCCGCACATCTTACATAAGTCGTCCCCCAAAACCACCCCTCTAAACGCCAACGGCTCCGATGTCGGTACTTTATTACCAATCGCTCTCCACACGAAACAATTCACCTTTGGAACCGCAATGTTCCACCTGAAAACACTATTAGACGGCTGCTCCTGCGCATACATGAGAATAAGGGTTTTCAAGGCCTTTTCAAATTTTTCGATCTGATGCTTTTTCTGGAATTTTGGATAGGTTTTATCGGAAAACACCTTTTGAACACGTTTAGATCATCTAAATCAACTTTTAACCATAAGAAATCATCCAAAATCCCAAAAACTTTGAGGAAAAAATTAGTTCTAAAAACCACTCAAATCCATTAAAAACTAAGATTTGTTTCGAATCGTCTATCAAATAACTCATTAATCGAGCCGAAAGGTCTAATATGTAAGACCCACCCCGTTTAAAGCGGTATTATGAGAAGATTTACGAGTTAATAAAATTAATTTGAAAGTTTGAGATTTTGTCATTAAGGGCTCAACGAATTTTTGACAAAATATTTGCACATTTATCTCATAGTTTAAACACACGTACGATGAATTTAATAGCGAAAACGCTTTCAATGGCACCTTCCACAACTAAGTTTATAACTCTTTTAGCTCAAAAGTTGCGGAAGCGGACGAGTCTTGTGCGTTCGGATCTTTGTTCAATTCTTGATCATCATCCATTCAGTATAATAGAGTACCTGAGGGTCAAACACGAGGAAATAACCCATTAATACGTTATTATGAATGTCTAGTATTGAAAGAATAATAAAATGAAGTTTTTTTTACATAACCTTTACCTGGGCGGGTAAGTGTTTTACCCGGGCGGGTAAAACTGCTGTTAGAAACTACCCTTTTTGATCAGAACCTTTACCCGGGCGGGTGAGTGTTTTACCCGGGTGGGTAAACCTGCTGTTAGAAACTACCCTTTTTCTTGCACCAAGCTACACTTTTAGTGCAACTTCAAGGCCATTTACGAGGATTCTTGGGACTTGTTAATGGGTCATAATACGTACCTCTTACATGATTAAAGATATGTTTGGATTCCTTGTTCGGTTTCTAGCCCAAAAACCATGAATTATCTATCCATCTTTAAGCTGACCGGTTAAGTTTTATACATGTCAAAAGCATAAGATTTTATGATTTCCAAGTTCTAGTTGTGGTTTTTGCCCACTTGTCAAGTCTCAACTTGACTAGGGAAATTTATGCCCAAGTCATTTATGCCGTGATTGCGGTGCCTCGTGTCCATGGCCACATGTGCCATTTCTCTCGGTCTTGTACGCTCGGCCTCTATGACTTATAGCATGGTTTTTTTTTCTGTTGTTTTCTATCTCTTGGAAATCACAATTTCTATTTTGAATTAATTGATATACCCATAAATACACTCCCAACTTATGCATATATGTATTTATCTTACAAAGTCATAGATATGACTTACCTTGGCTTGCGCCCTTTTTTGCTTCTAGACTAGTTTGAGGTAGATAACATTGAACCCATGAATACACTCAAGCAACTAGCACGAGTTCGTTACCGGCTAAATGTTGACATTTGGCCTAAGCTATTTTCTATCTAGCATTTTATCCAATTAACCGATAGCCTACTTGGGATATTAACAACCTTCATCTAAGGCCATATTCTATGAATCGTGTATCTCATTTATGCTTCTTTTGTGACATTTCAATGTCTAGTTCCCAAATACATATACAAAGGTATAATTAAGCATATGAACATACTAGATACATATTAAGAATTAAGTCATCTAGTGACTTACCTTATGCGTGCTTCCTCTTTACCTCATTCCGAGATTCCTTGGCTATCCAAAGTTTCTTGTATTCGCACCTATGAGGTGAACGACCACTTAGGTTGTTAGAACCTAGTCTTTACATGTCTGTAAGCATTATTGGTCATGTTTTACCAACATACATGTTTTCACCAAGTTATCTATGCCCAAGTGAAATCGAGTTTCATTGAGGCATTTTATCAAACACTTGGTAGGCATGATTTTCCTAACTTTGATTTTAGGTCTCAAGGACCTCATGTATCCATCTTTGACCAAGATAACATTGATAGTATTCTAATAAGCATCTAACTCATAGTTTATAACTAGTTTTTCATGGTTTAAGGGTGGTTCCTACCAATCCACCAAAAACCCAATTCATTTCATAACATGAACTACAAGGATGTAACCTTCTCACAAGAATTTTGCTTAACACACACAAATTAACATGTATTATGGTTCCCTCATACAAGATTAACCATTACAAGCCCTTAATTCACGTTTTTATAACAACCCATGATTTTCATCATAGCCATGCATAAACATACCATCAAATCTAGCCAAATAAAAGGTTACCTTGGTGTGTATTAGTCTTGGAAGATTCGTTTTAGGGCTATAGCACTCAAAACCCCTTTGATTCCACCTTGATTCAAGCTTACTCTTGAGTTTTAGGGTTTGGTGTGTGTGTGTGATGATGATGAACGAATTTGGGGTATGGAGTTCATCTCCATCTCTTTTTTTTATATAATTAGTAAAAACTCCAGTTTGGCAACTTGGCAAGTTTGCCCATTCATGTTTTGTCACTATTTGATAGTTAAAAGCCCCGTGTGTTTATATTATCATATGATACGGTTTAGAAATTTTGGGGTGTTACAACTCCACCCCCCTTAAAGAGAGTTTCGTCCTCGAAACCGAATATATCTACGAATTCCCATGGGCCGCGCCTCATGGTTAATCTTGAATTTTATCCCCGCTCAATGAAGTTTATTTTTATTGAATTAGATTACACCCCTTATATTTACGTATAAACATTCATTTACCTCTGCCGGGAATTTTTCTAGTTCAGACACCCGTAGGTGTCATGGTTTGCCCAGGCATCAGCGATTTGACTCCTTCGTGTTTTCGTACCCTTAAATTCTCGAGGGCTTAGGGTATTCGTTCGATTATTTACACTACTTAGGATCATTTATATGCGCTGAAGCACATATTTGGATTTGGTTTTCATGACGGCTTTCCAAAGATTGTCACCCACCTTCCACTGATATTAATTTTTGCTTGATTTGGGCTCAAGGCCTCTTATAATTCCATGATTTTACCGGAAAGCATCGAGTCCTTTCCGTACCTCACGTTTTCTTTGTCCTGGACATCGCATGCCTTAATTAACAGTGTTTTCACCTGTCACTAGGTTAGTTATATTTATGCATTCCTCTGGGTCCAAGTCGTGATGACTACACTTGACCCGTTTGAACCTTCTAATGATCGCTTAGCTATCACTAGACTATTAATGGTTCATCATTCGTTTTGTTACTATCTGATCGCCAATTCTGTGAATAGTTAATTCATCAGGGTTTTCGGCTACAAATAAACTTAGTTTCATAAGTCACATGCTTTAGTCAGTCATCCAATCTCAGGACTATGATTTATGATGTGTTTCTACACACCGTCTATCAAACTTCTGAGTTAAGATTTGTTAGGCTTCATAAAAAGTCCAACTTTTGCCTAACTGACTGTAACAGCCCAAGGTAACTCTTATCATATATTGTCTGCTTTGCCCGCCCATCCGTATTAGATTATGACCAAGCTCACGGTTTTGCATTGGTCTCACTCCCGAAGGACTTGCCAAAACGCGTTGTGATAGTGAGGGTGGCCGCTCCCTTATAAGGAAGTGTTTGTTTCCCTTTCCCAACCGATGTGGGATCTTACAACGTGTATATGTCTTGGTTCAGTGCTAGGTTAGTATTTTGCATCACTCATTTAGAGCTAGAACATTTCCATGGAATCCTCCATATAATACCTTAGATAGCATAGCATTTCGCCTGTCTCATGCATTCTTTAACTCACATTGGTATTATCTTATCCGAATTTTAGTATGTGAGTTTCACTCTTAGTTGAAATTAGTTCTAGGCGATTGATCAACTATTACCTCCTTGCCCCAGTGCCTCGGGCTTTTAGGATTTTTATCTTTCCGAAAGAATTTATATAGGGTGCGTTACCCTTTCTTATATGGCCTTTCAAATTTATATTTCGAGCTCTCGCAAGCATCTTATTTGAGATTTAACCCGATTCCTCTGTCTCTTTTAGTTATATGGGTATTATTTCATATATAATACCCGTCTTCACGTCGCCTTCCGGACTATTTTTTTATTTAATTCCTTGGAACACTTTGGTTCTAAAGCAATTTCTTCATTGGTTAAGCCTTATAGGGCCTGTTACTGAACCATGACCCGTTTCTGTTTATTTATGTCCCTTAAGACTTATTGACCCATAGATCAATTCAACGTTTCTCAAAATGGTTCTCACTCATTTGTGTTTCATGGTGTTACGTTACCATGTTTAATCACACAAGTCTATTACTTATGTTTTCTTTACTTAGTATTCGTATTCATAGTGAATCGACAGGCTGCGTTTGGTTTATTATGAAGGCATTGCCTTCATATATATGATTCACAACCGTCTATATGATTTAGAGTTTAGATTTCATGTTCATTCATCACATGTTAAGGCCCATGAGATTCATCTCACATCATTTGTGTTTGGCATGTCTTTAATAGATCCCATCATTCATCGTTTACTCTCATACGATCCTTGCTCGAGGCTAGGATCGTTCCTCTGGTGCGGATGCACCTCCGTTTTCCAAGGTCTTCTACGATCCCCCTTTTTATTTAGCGTTTAATTCCTTCTTTTATTTAGCACGTCTTTTTATGGTATAAGACCATGTTTTTAGCTCAGGTTATGCGGTTTTATTCTTGTTTGCATCCAGATTTAGCGAGACGCGTAGTTCTTGGTTGCCCGTGAACTTACGCGGATCATTATGATTTAGTGTGATACTTAGTTCACAATTGCCTGTGGGTTTCCATGAATTCATTATGATTAGTGTGACGCATAGTTCACATTTGCCCGTAGACTTCCATTTATTACGAGTCAAGTTTAAGTATAACTTAACCCTGAGATTAGCCCGAATCTTGGCTTTTGTTTTACCTCAGTCCGAGGTTCATGTTGGAATACGAGTTAACCTCTCGAGTACGGTTTAGACTCGTTAAAAGTTTTACCCTTTAGATGAGGTTAATATTGATTTATGATTTAACCTTTCGTTAAGGTTTGACTTTTACAGCTTGATTGACTCCCCATCCAGGTTCGAATTTGACTATGTCTTAACCTTTGATTAAGGTTCAAGTTTCCTTACAGTTTAACCTCCCCATAAGGTTCGAATGTGATTATGACTTGATCCTTTAATTAAAGTTCAAGTCTACTTATGAGTATATTCTCGATCATGTCTCAAGGTGATCATTATTTAACCTTTTGGTTAAGGTCCAAATCCATTTAGGAAATTGGCCTTTGATTATGGTTTGAATGTATTTAGGACTTAACCTTGGACTAAGGTTCAAGTCTATTTGCGTGTTAACTCTTAACTAAGATTTGAGTGTGTTTACGACCTAACCTTTGATTAAGATTCAAGTCCCCCCCTTTTTTTACGAATTTAACCTTTTATAAAGGTTCGAGTTTTATTATAACTTAATCTTGTTTAAGGTTCAAGTCTGGTTATGAAGTGAATCTGTTTATGACCCAACCTTGATTAAGGTTCAAGTCAATTTACGAGTTAACCTTTAGTTAAGGTTCAATCTTAGCTTAGTCCGTGTAACCGTTTTGGTATTACCTCTGGCTCTACGGCCCCACGGGCCATTTATGCATTGGTTTCACATACCCGGTCTACCCGACCTCTTAAATGTTTGGCAATACCTAGCGAATTATATATATATATATATATATATTTGAAGAGGTTCATTTGCCTTTCTCCCCTGACTCAGTCCTTGTCACGTGAAAAGCAGACATGTAGATCACGAGAAGTCCACCGCACCATGTGTTTAACACTTACCTGGCCAGGGTAAGCAATCCACACATGACACGATGATCTTATCACGATCACCAAGGTACTCTCCAGGTGAGCAATTTCTGGTCATGCATCTTGTTTAATACAAACATTCTTCTTTGTTTGTCTAATACATTTTCGTATACACGCGTTATTATGCTATTTGTGTTTTAACCGATTGTACAGTCTTAACCATACAATCACGTCTTCCAATTCTTGGTTCGGCTGAGCCTTGACCCACCATTACCGTGAAATTGGAAAGTATTCGCGTCTTAGGTAATCATTGTACCTTTTTATTGTATCACTGCAGTGATATAACTAGACCCCCCAACTTCCGGTTCACTCTGAATGTGTAGTTGGAATTTTGTGTTTTCGAGTTTCTAATTGCTTGTTGCACTTAATCCATCGCATCATCTAAGTGAGGCGACTAAGTTTCCTAGTTTCCGGTTCGGCTGAGTCTTAGCTCACCATGACCGTGTAATCGGTGTGTTTCTTGGGCGTTAGTGTCTAGTACAATGTTCCCTTAGTTCGGTTCTGATTGACTCGTGTTCAATCATGATATAGATCGTTTTTGACAAGATTATTACATTTTGGAAGTGAATTACTTACCGGATTGATGATCATACTTGAACCGAATGCTTAGACTCATTTAACCTTGGGCTCTAAATACCACTTGTAAGACCCACCCCGTTTAAAGCGGTATTATGAGAAGATTTACGAGTTAATAAACTTAATTTGAAAGTTTGAGATTTTGTCATTAAGTGCTCAACGAGTTTTTGACAAAATATTTGCACACGTATTTCATGGTTTAAACATACGTACGATGAATTTAATAGCGAAAACGTTTTCAATGGCACCTTCCAAAACTAAGTTTATAACCATTTTAGCTCAAAAGTTGCGGAAGCGGACGAGTCTTGTGCGTTTGGATCTTTGTTCAGTTCTTGATTATCATCCATTCAGTATAATAGAGTACCTGAGGGTCAAACACGAGGAAATAACCCATTAATACATTATTATGAATGTCTAGTATTGAAAGAATAATAAAATGAAGTTTTTTTTTACATAACCTTTACCCGGGCGGGTAAGTGTTTTACCCGGGCAGGTAAAACTGCTGTTAGAAACTACCCTTTTTTATCAGAACCTTTACCCGAGCGGGTGAGTGTTTTACCCGGGTGGGTAAACCTGCTGTTAGAAACTACCCTTTTTCTTGCACCAAGCTACACTTTTAGTGCAGCTTCAAGGCCATTTACGGGGATTCTTGGGACTTGTTAATGGGTCATAATACGTACCTCTTACATGATTAAAGATATGTTTGGATTCCTTGTTCAGTTTCTAACCCAAAAACCATGAATTATCTATCCATCTTTAAGCTGACCGATTAAGTTTTATACATGACAAAAGCATAAGATTTTATGATTTCCAAGTTCTAGTTGTGGTTTTTGCCCACTTGTCAAGTCTCAACTTGACTAGGGAAATTTATGCCCAAGTCATTTATGCCGTGATTGCGGTGCCTCGTGTCCATGGCCACATGTGCCTTTTCTCTCGGTCTTGTACGCTCGGCCTCTATGACTTACGGCATGGTTTTTTTTTCTGTTGTTTTCTATCTCTTGGAAATCACAATTTCTATTTTGAATTAAATGATATACCCATAAATACACTCCCAACTTATGCATATATGTATTTATCTTACAAAGTCATAGATATGACTTACCTTGGCTCGTGCCCTTTTTTGCTTCTAGACTAGTTTGAGGTCGATAACATTGAACCCATGAATACACTCAAGCAACTAGCACGAGTTCGTTACCGGCTAAATGTTGACATTTGGCCTAAGCTATTATCTATCTAGCATTTTATCCAATTAACCGATAGTCTACTTGGGATATTAGCAACCTTTATCTAAGGCCATATTCTATGAATCGTGTATCTCATTTATACGTCTTTTGTGACATTTCAATGTCTAGTTCCCAAATAAATATACAAAGGTATAATTAAGCATATGAACATACTGGAGACATATTAAGAATTAAGTCATCTAGTGACTTACCATAAATGCATGCTTCCTCTTTACCTCATTCCGAGATTCCTTGGCTATCCAAAGTTTCTTGTATTCGCACCTATGAGGTGAACGACCACTTAGGTTGTTAGAACCTAGTCTTTACATGTCTGTAAGCATTATTGGTCATGTTTTACCAACATACATGTTTTCACCAAGTTATCTATGCCCAAGTGAAATCGAGTTTCATTGAGGCATTTTATCAAACACTTGGTAGTCGTGATTTTCCTAACTTTGATTTTAGGTCTCAAGGACCTCATGTATCCATCTTTGACCAAGATAACATTGATAGTATTCTAATAAACATCTAACTCATAGTTTATAACTAGTTTTTCATGGTTTAAGGGTGGTTCCTACCAATCCACCAAAAACCCAATTCATTTCATAACATGAACTACAAGGATGTAACCTTCTCACAAGAATTTTGCTTAACACACACAAATTAACATGTATTATGGTTTCCTCATACAAGATTAACCATTACAAGCCCTTAATTCACGTTTTTATAACAACCCATGATTTTCATCATAGCCATGCATAAACATACCATCAAATCTAGCCAAATAAAAGGTTACCTTGGTGTGTATTTGTAACACCCCAACCGATGGCGGAAACATCGAGGTGTCACGTAGTGACGATTGTTCAATAGCACATGGACTAAATTCTAAATATTAATAGCAAACAAACTTTCATTATCCAAAAAGGAAATACAAAAGTCTTAATAGAAATCTGAAACATAAATAAATATTTAATCTTTTATTTAAGCACTAGGTCCAGCCTAAGCGTGAAAGCATGTAAGATCAAACGTCACCTGAAACATGTACAAAATAATTTTGTCAACACATATAATGTATTGGTGAGTACATCCGTTTGATATATATAGTAAAGTAAAATTTAGCAATTCGTGTGTTATTTTGCAAGATGTAATAAGTGGTATCCGGGTCAAATCAACCATATGAAAAGAAAGCAGATATATATAGTATGCGCTAGTAGTAATGTAATACATAGCAATGACGAGGACTCTCAACAGAGTCACAAGGGTGTAAACCATAGTACTATTCATTGAAATGCCAGGCCGCAACGGTTAATGATTTGACAGGTCATAGATACACAAAATGACACAAGCAAACACACATAAGAATTGCTAGTTTAGTAAAAGAAATTATAAACTTGATAGTAAGTACATGAGTCACCCCAAAATAGTAAGACAATAAAAAGGGGAAAGATATACTCACAGTTTGTGAAAGCGATCGAAATCCACTTAAACGGTTGTGAGCTAAGTAATGAGAATTCCGAGGAATTCAACCTATAACGTATATGAATACTAGTAAGGTAAAGTCTACAAAGTCTAAGGTATCTAGGGTCTAAGGCATTAGGGTTTGCTAAGTCGATTTGGGGAATTAGAGTTTTTATGATTAGTCGAATTAATGTAAAAGTTGTATATTAAAAATAATATACCAAAGTTTGTAATATGATTTAGGTAATATATTTATTACCAATTAAATATTTAGATCAAAATATATTTGCGTAATTATTACAAAATAATTTAGTTAATTACTTTAACTAATTATTAATTTATAAATGTATAAATAATTATGTTCTTCAAAATGATCTACAAATGGTAAATAAGATTTTCAAACATAAAACATTTCTATTTTATAAGAAAAGTATTCATAAAATAGATATTTAATAGTACAAATAAATAAATTATTAATTATGTCTAAATAATCATAAATAAGACTAATAATTCAAGACATGATCCAAAAATGCTATTTTTATAGAAAATGGATGATTTCTGATGTAAACAAATTAGAATAATTTTCTCATAATTTATATAAACTTATTTATATTTAAAATTGATTTTACGAGATTAAATTATGTTTAAATGATTAAAAATAGGAAAGTCAATAAAATTAAATGTTTTCTGAACCAATAATTTTTATATCAGTTCATGATGATGAAAAATAATTACCCAAAAAGTTTGAGATTAAAACCATTAAAAATGAATTTTTAATGAATTAAATATGATTAAAGCAAATTAATTCAATAAAAATATAAAAATAAAACATTTTCCAGAATCTAAAAGTGGGATAATTTTCTATGAGGTGTCAAGAAGCTACTCCTAAATTTTTATAATTTTTGGAGCAAAAATGAATTTATTATGAATATTCTAAGTTAAATGTATTTTATATGAATAAATAATGAGTTTAAATAGGAAATAATGAAAAAAAAAAAAACAGAATGTTAGTGTGGATGCCAGGGATCGAACTCAGGTATCCCTTTAGGGAACACCAACATCACAACCACTAGTCTACCAAGGCTTTTGTTGATTTATTTAGGAATCTGAAATATATAAACAATATCTCAACTTCATCTTCTTCTTCCCCAAATACAAGACCAAGAACCCTAACCCTAGTTTATACAATAATCCGTTTTCAACAAGATGAGACCAAGAAATCATAGGGCTTTGAAAGAGAACTACATAAAGATTAAAACGGCAAGGTAAATTTCGACTTACAAGAATGAGAATGGCTCGTTTGTTAAGCTTTAAAACCCGAACAAAATGTGGTTGATTACCACGGTTCTGGACGCGTTTTGGAGGTTTTTAAAGTGGGTTTGTGATAGGAAACGATGCAGAAACATTTTGGCGAGTTCTAATTATATAATGATCAAGTAAAAACGTATGTTTCAACCCAAGGAAGATCTTCGACGGTTACACCATAAAACCGAGTCATTACACACTTTAAAACGCGTTTAAAACTCAATTGATGGCTGGAAACGCATTATTATGGATGGAGAAACGCTTGGCAATCATTAAACGGGTTAAAGCATGATAAAAATTGATGTTTTAATGTTGGCCGGAAAGATTTCCGGTGGCCGGAAATCTGTTCGCCGGAAAAACGGGATAGGAGGGAAGGGAAGACACATTTTTTTTAAAAGTTTTGGAAATTGGCAGTTTTGGTCCTTCATATTTAACTTAGTTAGTTTTAAGTGTAACTTGGTTAGTAATTCCTTTATAAAACTTAACAAAGCTAACTAAATTTTAACTTAAACCGCTTTTTTTTATCTTAAACTTGTTATCTTGTAACACCTTAAAGTCTCGAAGTGATTACGTCACCTTACGTGTCTCTTAAACGGGTCGGGTCGGACCTGACCACCCGGTTATCCAATTAAATATTCAAGTTCGAATCTCTCGACAAACCGTTTTAACCAAATATATAAATAATAATTATTGAATTATTATTATCACGGTTAAACGCTTCTTATCTGCTAATAACCCGCTGCCAAACGTCTTTTGTTTGGTCGTTATAATTATTAACAAACACCCGAGTCTCAGTATTTATCCCCATAGCCAAACACCCTCTATTATTATTCTCTATATAAACCACCCCTCTCTGCCCTCATCTCGCTCTCTCTCTGTTCGATATACATAAACACACTTTGTGTGTGTAAAGCTCTGAACCAAGAAGCCTCTACCGGAGACCCATGGCAGGCCACTGCCGCCTCTGTCTCCGGTCACCACCAACGCTGGACAGCCATGGCGGCTGTTGCCGCCTCCGCTGCTGTTCCGGCTATTGTCTCCGGCCGCTTGCATCCATCTTCTTCCTACGGTAAGCCACGCAACCCATCTATCAGACCCTCTAGTCCTCTGTTTCTGATAATTGAAGTCAAACAGTCACCGGCCACGGTGACTGTTGTTCGATCCTTTGTTTTCCGGTAAATCACCCGCACAACACACGATATGTGTGTGCGATAAGAATATCAACCGGTCACCGGAGATGGTGACCGGTACCGGCGTTCCCTTCTTCGTACCTCGATAAATAGCCAGACAACCTTTTCCTTCGTCCCTCTGTTACAGTATAAACCGGACAGTCACCGGAGCCGGTGTCTGTCATCAGGAGACTCTCTATATCTCAGCAGCTAACAAGCTAAGTTCCGATCCTTGTCTGATTGGTATTGGATACGTGTATGTATGATGTGCCGTATGGTTTTGTTAAGAACCCGAGCCACTGCCGTGAAACCGGTAACCCATTGATTGAATTATTAAACCACAACCTTAATCTTGATCTGAATCCCGAGCCTTGCCCTGATTATAAAACCGTTGGTTCAGTTGTCGTGATTCTTCGGTACCTTTATTCCCGGTTAGAATTATGACCGGGTATGTTTCCGGTTGATCGGATATTCACTGGTTCATTGGGTGATGGTTAATCCATTGTTCCTCTTTGTTTGGCTAATACCCGATTATAGTTCTATTGATTAAGTTGCTTATTTAATATTATAAGCCGATATTAACTCACTGGTTATGGTATTTGCGAGGTACCGATAATCAAGTTGGAGGATACAAGTAGCTACCGAGTCGACTCAGTGACTCGGTCAACACCCGGAATAGAACCCGGTCCAATAAGCTAGACGAGGAATATTATTAGAATTATACGAGTATATATATAATACGAATAACGTACGGACTTGATAATAATAATAAGAGAACAATAAACATATATAAAATATATATGTTTATATATATAAGATTCGATATATAAAACGATATACTAAGCTCGGGTAAGTTATGTCTAGAGTTCTTTTAGGTTCGCGTGCCAAGCTGTAAAGGCCAGCTTTGTTTCTTTTTGCCTAGATTGCCCAAACCCCGAGTTTAGGACTATCTAATATATACCGGATTCCATATATATAAATTGTATATATGATATATATCCTAAGTATTACAATCTAACAAGTCCCACGCGTAACCGTATCAATATATATATGAAATATAATTATAATAAGAAGATTAGCTAGAAGATATAACGCAAACAAGTGAGTATCTTGAACTCCCCTCTTTTACAGTTTTATTAAGTGTTTTAGGGGAAATACATGTCATTTAGAAAACATAATGCTTTACACAAAAGAATCATTAATAATAGAAGTTATATAAAGGGGCAATAGAAACACAAGGACAGTACTGGACGGTATCGCCATTTCCTTTCTTGTCCAACTAGAGGACAAGAACCAGTTTTACCCGAGTAGAGGGTAGAAATAATCATATATTATCACAAGCAGAGTGATACCATAGACAGGAATGGCAACTTATAGAATATAATCGAAATAATAGAAATATAATCGAATTAATAGAATATATAGTTCCCCTCCAGAATATAGAATTGTAAAGCATATTTATAAAGATATTTATAAAAGAATTACAAATAAACGAACTGGCCATTCACTTTATAAAATACGCGACCTCACCAACTTTATGTTGACAGAAACTATTTTTGACATGTGTTCAGGTAACCCAACAGAAATGATGACGTGGATCCTAGAAGACTACAAGACTGTTATTACCCTGGATTCCGCTGTGTAACTCCGATAACCCGACCCGACAACCCGGCCACATCAGCCAGGGTCGTTACATATCTTAACTTATAAAATAACTAATTAAGGTTGTATTTCGTAAGTTTCGACTAAAATTCACACATTCAGTAGCGTTTAAATTTTTAATTTAAAAGTAACTCACGTTTTAAATAAATTCGACAACGTTGAAAGGTATAGGGACTAAATTTGACAATTGGATTAAAGGTGGAGGTGACGGATGTCACAGTATTAGTCTTGGAAGATTCGTTTTAGGGCTATAGCACTCAAAACCCCTTTGATTCCACCTTGATTCAAGCTTACTTTTGAGTTTTAGGGTTTGGTGTGTGTGTGTGTGTGTGATGATGATGATGAACGAATTTGTGGTATGGAGTTCATCTCCATCTCTTTTTATATATATATAATTAGTAAAAACTCAAGTTTGGCAACTTGGCAAGTTTGCCCCTTCATGTTTTGTCACTATTTGATAGATAAAAGCCCCGTGTGCTTATATTATCATATGATACGGTTTAAAAATTTTGGGGTGTTACATAATACCACTTGCAGGATAGTTTTTTATCAAATAAGAAATGATTCATGGGGTTTCACGTAAATCGAGGTGGAAACAAGATACACACGTATGATAGATCAAGGAAACAATAAGGAAATAAACACACAAGCAATACTCAATTGTTTCCAGATTCTACTAAAACATAAACAAAGTTTCGAGATGAAATACAATCAAGAACTTTTTCCAAGGTTGGGGAATGGGAGAATGAGGAGAGGTATTTATAGTGAATACCTCATTCGCTCTCACCCACCATGCAAATGAGGCCCATTTGCATGGAAGGCTTCATCCCATTCGCCCATTTACACTTAAATGATCAAATTGTCCCTAATGCTATAAAACAACTATGATTTCACCTAGCCAACGACCCATACTAACCTATCACTAGTAGGAGACATACACAAAGTGCACTTACAAAAACTTTGGAAAAAAACATAATAATAGTTTAAAATGTTTGGTTTATGTGAACAATATTAATTCAAAAGGTTAAATATATTAACATAAATGTAAACATCTAAGAAACCGAAAACCGAACCGAACCGTTACTAAACCCAAAAACTAAAAGAAAATGGTTTTTAAAAACCAAACACCTCGATTATGGTTATGGTTTTACTATAAAATCAAATCAAACTAGACCCGAACCGTACACGCCCTTAAATACAACCATACACCTCAAAACAAATTTATATTGCACTTTAATCGCCTATCAAGAGTTAAATTCTTACATTTTCTCTATATTTCATCCACATGAAAATATTCTCTTTGATCTAAACTAATGACTTGGAGACTGAATGAGATCTACCTCAATTACCTTCTGATTCCTCCTGCTTCCCCAAATTAACAAAAGACCATCAATAAGAAAATTTTTCTTAGCCCGGGTTTCTTCTTTTAATAATATATTGTTGTTTCTTGATATACGCATTTATTGGCTATGTTTTTGCGATGTTGAACTAAATAAGGGTACTTAATACTTTAATAAATATATATAATTTTAGTTTTAGAAGCAGAATAGTGTGAGAGGTGTATATATGAGGACACACGATGGTGTTTTCACATTCCCTGGGGGTTCTGGATCGACTGGGGATTATATTGTGGGGATTTCGATACCTAGGGATCCTGGAATGGAGCCTGAACAAAGAAAAGCGAATGGAGTGGTGGGTGACGTCACCCTTCTAGATCGGGTTTCTCTCTCACGATTAGGACTGTTAAAAAGCAGAAACGCCTTTAATTCCAATACAGGTTGGAGAACTTAAAATTGAATAGACATTATTGGATGTTGGTGCATGTGTTAACATTCTTCCAGGATGTATCTATGACGTATATGAATTTGGTCCTATGAAAAAAGTCAACATCACCATGGTGTTGGCAAATCAAAAGGCGATACGTCCTAGAGGAATGTTAACGGATGTAATAGTCAACATGGAGGATTGTTTTCACCTAGTGGATTTTTTGGTAATGGATCGTGTTTCTAACAAAAAAAAAGACACAACCCATGGTTATATTGGGTAGACCATTCTTAGCAACGGCACATGCTGTGATTGAGTGTGCCAATGGGATGGTAAATATGAGGTTTGGGGAAAGGACACTAAGTTTGAATGTGTTTTCAAGTTTAACTGACCCCAATGTCGAGGAAGAGTGTTTCATGGTTGATAGGACTGAAGAAGCCGGAGTCAAGAGCTCCAGATCATAGCTATGGAATGTCTAAGGCATTACCATAGGATGGAGAGGATGCATGCTTAGCGTCTGAGGGATGCAAGCATCCCACTCACCCACCATGATTAAGAACGTGTTGTAAGTCGTTTTTATTTATGCTATTTTACTTATCTAGTGATTCCAACCAAAAGCCCCTTATTACAGATTAGTAATCGTGTATTGTTCGTGATTATTGAATTGAGGGCTAGGGTTAGGGTTATGATTTGGGGAAGAAGATGAAGTTTGTTTACATGATAAATTTATTATATTTCGATATTATTAAACAAAAATGGTTGTGGTGTAGTGGTTACATGTTTGTGTTTCTGCTGAGCAGACACGAGTTCGAACCCCCTTTAGGCCGGGTTTGATGATTTTTTTAGTTTGTTTATATATAATACTAGATATTTGCCCGCGTTGACACGCAGTTCAACAACGTACGATTATTTGGAGTAGTATAACGTATAAGAAAAATAAAGTAGAAACATTTTATTAAAATTTAAAAGCAACGAATACACATCTATTCAAATATCGCTGAAAATTTCCTTATAAACCACATTTTTTGTTTTAGTCATCACTTTCCCACCAGCATCAAGTATAAGTAACTTCACGCCTGTCATGCTTTTAACTCTTGACAATGCGACAGAAAGCTGGCCATGTGAGAATACAGGGTTTCTTAAATACAATCCAACCTGAATAAGGCGACTTAAATGGTATGTGTTAAAAATAGACTTATGACATATTCAACAATAAGAAAGTAATAAAAATGAAAATAAGAAACTAACTAACACCTAAATTTCACAATTTAATTTGACACGTCTGAGAAGATGAGCATTACCCATATCGACCCGCTAAAAAAGTTTCGAGCATATTTTATTCTATTTGACACATTTGAAAAGGCAAACATTACCCAAATCGACCCGTTAAGAAAAGGGAAGATTGCCCCAATTCACCTATGGCCTATGTAAAACATTTAATAACTATTCTATTTTTAAAATTCAAAAAAAAGTCATTATTGTTTTGATAAATGTTTTTTATTTTTTAAAAATCGAAATCATTCATTAATGTTTGGGTCAACGTGTTTAATAACTTTCCTAAACACTGTAATCTAGATTTTTAATTTTCTTAAAATAAAAAAAATTTAATGACTATTCTATTTTTAAAATTCAAAAAAGAGTCATTAATGTTTTTATAAAATTTTTTATTTTACATCAACGAAAATTATTCATTAATGTTTCGGTCAAAGTGTTTAATAACTTTCCTAAACACTATAATCCAGATTTTTAATTTTTTTTTAAATAAAAACATTTAATGACTATTCTATTTTTAAAATTCAAAAAAGAGTCATGTTTTTATAAAAGAATTTATTTTTTAAAAATCGAAAATCATTCATTAATGTTTCGGTCAACGTGTTTAATAACTTTCCTAAACAATATAATCCACATTTTTTGTTTTTTTAAAATAAAAAACATTTAATAACTATTCTATTTTTAAAATTCAAAAAAGAGTTATTAATGTTTTTATAAAAAAATTTATTTTTTAAAAATCGAAATCATTCATTAATGTTTGGGTCAACGTGTTTAATAACTTTCATAAACACTGTAATCCATATTTTTGATTTTCTTAAAATAAAAAACATTTAATGACTATTCTATTTTTAAAATTCAAAAAAGAGTCATTAATGTTTTTATAAAATTTTTTATTTTTTAATAATCGAAAATTATTCATTAATGTTTCGGTCAAAGTGTTTAATAACTTTCCTAAACACTATAATCCAGATTTTTATTATTTTTTTTAAAATAAAAAACATTTAATGACTATTCTATTTTTAAAATTCAAAAAAGAGTCATGTTTTTATAAAAGAATTTATTTTTTAAAAATCGAAAATCATTCATTAATGTTTCGGTCAACGTGTTTAATAACTTTCCTAAACACTATAATCCAAATTTTTACTTTTTTTAAAATAAAAAACATTTAATGACTATTCTATTTTTAAAAGTCAAAAAAGAGTCATTAATGTTTTTATAAAAATAAATATTTTTTAAAATCGAAAATCATTCATTAATGTTTCGGTCAAAGTGTTTAATAACTTTCCTAAACACTATAATCCAGATTTTTAATTTTTTTAAAATAAAAAACATTTAATGACTATTATATTTTTAAAATTCAAAAAATAGTCATTAATGTTTTTATAAAAAAATAATTTTTTAAAAATCGAAAATCATTCATTAATGTTTCGGTCAAAGTGTTTAATAACTTGCGTAACATTGTAATCCCGATTTTTAATTTTTTTTAAAATAAAAAACATTTAAATTATACTAAATTTAGGAAGTGAGTAATTTGAATGTAATAAGGAAATTTAATGAGTTCCTAATTTACGTCAGTTTCCTTTCTCATTCTCATTTTTTTGCTTTTTTTTAAAAAAAGAAGTAAAAAGACTAAAACGTGAAAACGTGACATATCTTCAATTTATCAATATCTCTATCATACAAAGCATGAACATAAAAAACAACCTTGGAATATGACACATTTAACAAATTGCCACTAACGCCGTTTTAACAACACCTTTTAAAAACGACCCAAATTGAAGACTTTGTTTTCCAAACCATTTTTTTCTTTATAAATTTACGCATAAATCCAAAAACAATACATTATTATTATCTATAACTGAACCTAATAATCGTTTTAGAGGTAAATTGAATGTAATTCATAACATGAGCATGGGAAATATTGATGAACAACTAAATAAAGAAGATTAGAAACTCTTACCGTGAGGTGAACTGTCTCTGGGATTGAAGCTAATAATTGCCCGTCCTGTATATCGAGATGAAAAAACTCGTGTATTAAAAGCCGCCTAATCAAACACCGAATGATCCCAAATGCAAACCCGAGCAGTCTAAACAACCAAAAAATATGTTGATAAAAAAACAAATTTGTTGATAAAAAAACAAAAACAAATCAGAAAAAAAAATTTTAAAATTATCAACAAAAGTGAGCAAATTTATTGTTCACAATTTGTATCGTTGTCCATTCAACAATTAACCTAAGAAAAAGAAAAAAACATATGATAATTAACCTGGGAATTCATCGCTGCACATATGTATCCTTAAGAGCACTCGAGAATTCATCCTAACTCAAGAACACATTTGTATAAGTAGAACATACCTACTGAAATTAACTCTTCGGTTTTTGTATATGAAGAAGATCGTTCAAGTGTAACCACTCAAACAAAATGGAGCCAAGGATTAAGGTTTGCGAATTAAAGGGGATGCCTAAATACTTGTCGAAGATTGACTAATATTATGAAAGAAGAAAGTTATTAATGTGATATAAAAATAATTTTGATTAAAATGAGACAATTTTTGTATTGTTACCTCGTATGATATGTTATCAATATCGAGCCACCTATCCATGCCATAGAACATTAACCTGAAAATCAAATGAAATTACGAAATCATACACACTCGAACTCAATGAGCATATTGTAAATTATACATACACATTCGAATTTACAAAAATAAAAATAAATTGGGAGATGAACGAACCAGTAGAATGACTCAAACTTATACATCCTTTTGTAGTTTATTTGATTGTGCTTGCACCATAACATATAATATTATAAAATACAAGTTCATACTTAACCTTGCTTCCTTTTCCAATTTCAACCACCTGTCACAAACTTACATATCTTAGGAATAAACTTCTAGATTTACAAGAATCTAAATTTCACTTTTCATAACACCGTTAGTAGAAATGTTGAGAAACATACACAGTTGAAAACTTGAGGTGCACCTGGCCCTGTATATATCACAAAAAAAAACAACTTTTGAGAACAGAGTTTGATAATTTAGAACTATTTTTTTCTAATCACAAGAGGGATGCTTTTTGAATATTTGTTGTTATTAATTTATTATACTAAAACAGACTCCATAGAAAAAAATATTGAGTTGGTATACACATTTAAAACATAGAGTCATAACTCATAAGTAATAAATAGTCAGCCGATGCAAGACTATTTAAATAGCAATGATACAACTGGAAAAAAAAGTGTTTTACCAATTTCCAAGTCATGCCAGGGATGAGCAGCAACAGATCTTCGTGACATAGAGCTGAGAATCCTTTCATTGAGGGCAACACGCGTACTTCCTTGTCCTTCATGGTTATTCATGTTTCCCTTCAAAATTTAAAAACCATTTTTGGTTTATAAGAAAAAAAGAAGGTTTGACCAAATCATAATGAATTACCTAATTTAATATAATTACCTAATTTAATATAATTAATGATTTTTGATTTAAATAAAAACGAAAATTTTATAAATTCTCACAATGGGGACACTTGGCATTAGTTGATTGGCTATGTAATTGGAGGATGAATGTGGGAGTGCCAAGTGTCCTCATGGACTTTGTTTTATTAGATGTATAGATTTATATATAAATACCTTGATATCTTATAATATTCATAGAAATTTATTTTTGCTCCAAAAATTACCAAAATTTAGGTGTAGACTCTTGACACCTCATAGAAAATAATCATATATTTAGTTCCTGGAAATAATTTATTTTCATATTTTTATTAATTTAATTTTTTAATCATAATTAATTGATTAAAAATTCATTTTACATGTTTTTAATCTCAAACTTTTTAAGAAATTATTTCTAATCATCATGAACTGAAATAAAAATTATTGGTCCAGAAAACAATTATTTTTATTGATTTTCCTATTTTTTAATCATTTAAATATGATTTAAATGCATTAAATCAGTTTTAAATATAAATAAGTTTAGAAAAATTATGGGAAAATTATTTCATTGCACCAGAATTGATTTATTTTTCATAAAAATATCATTTTTGAGCCATATCTTGTATTTTAGTTATATTCAAGCTTATTTAAAAAAATATAAATCATTTATTAATTTATAATACATAAAATTTGTTTTATAAATTTTATGTCTTATAAAACAGAAAATAGTTGTATGTTTAAAATTCTTAATCATCAATATTTGACTCGTTTGTGTAACATATATTTATTTGCTCAATTATTTTAATAATTGTAATTATTTATAATTATAATTAATTTAACCCTTTTGTCCCAATTATTTGGAACTCCTTATTATCTTAATATTCAATTGGTAATAATTATATTACCTAAACCACACTTACAAACTTTGACATATTATTTTTGATATACAACCGTTATATTAATTTTATTTATCATAAAAACTCTAATTCCCTAAATCGACATAGCAAACCCTAATGCCTTAGAACCCTAGAAACCTTAGACTTTTAGACATTTCCTTATTAGTATTCTTATACATTATAATTTGCATTCTTCGGAATTCCCTATTTTATTTTGTGACGAGCTTTGTTGGATTTATCGCTTAGCAAGAACTGTAAGTATATATTTCCCCTTTTTCATTTTACTTTTTGGGGCTACTCATGTACCTTATATCAAATTACTATTTCTTTTCATTAAGAGCAATTCTCATGTGTGTTTGCCTTGTGTTACTTTGTGTATATATGAATTGTCAAAGTATTAACCGTTGCGGCCTACTATTTCAATGAATAGTACTATGGTATATACCACTTGTGACTCTGTTGAGAGACCTTGGTCATTGCTATGTGTTTCATTACTATTGTTAATAGCGCATACTATATATAAATTTCATTTCACTTTCATAGGGTTGATTTTGACCCGGATGCTACTTAAATATATAATTGCAGACAATATAACACGTGAAATGCGAATCTTTTTTTCTACTATATGGATTCAAAACAGGGTATGCTCACCAATACATTTTGTATTGACCTATATTATTTTCGTACATGTTTAAGTTTATTTATGAGATGACTTTTAAGCTTTTGAAATTTTACTTAGATTTTGAATTCATTGTATTTCAGTTTAGTTGACATTTGGAATCATTGTATTTCATTTCAATGTAATAAACTATTTAATCTGTGTATCAATATTTACACTTTTAGTCCATGAGCTATTGAACAATCTTCACTACGTGACACCTCAATGTTTTCGCCATCGGTTAGGGTGTTACAGTTTTCAAAGACACAAACACCACAAAACTAGGTCTGGACCTTTAGGGATCAAAATAACAACATGGTAAAGGTTTAGGATGGATAACACACCTTAAGTTTTGCTAAGGAGAATGTGAAAGCTTGGAAATGATGGGTTTTTGAGCAAAAAACGAGTTCCAGAGGCTGATTATGGTGTGGAAGAGGTTTAGGGCGAGTTAGGGTTTCACAAATGAGGTTTAGCAAGTCAAGGGTGGTATTTATAGGTGTTTCCAGTCGTTCCACATGTTACAGGTGAGTAGGGCTGCAACAGACCACATAGGAATTGTACTCGTCCCTATATCCTTCTACTCGTCCCTGCTGGGGGCGAGTACAATTCCTACTCGTCCCCTGTAGGTGTTTATGGGTTTTTGGCGCGTTAAACACTATTTTAACACATATAAGCACATATTCACATACCGACAAGTTATATAATGATTGTAAACACATAATGCATGATAAATACACACGTTCACATTCGTTCACCAATTCCCGGGACTCGAGACTCGCGTGGGTGCATTAAACCCGGCGATTATACCAATCACCAATCCTTGTACACATGGTTATGGACCGACTCCCAATGATCCCTTGGGTCATTGTAACGACTCCCGATGATTCACATAACCATCAAAATGACTCAACTGACCCAGTTAAGTATACGATATGCATGAATCGCTAAGGTAGACTAACTAGTTTGACAAAGTTTATTAACCTGAGTTTGTCGGGTGTCACATGTGGAAAATGATGTTTCCTATTTCGACAAAGGCCTCCAGGAGGCCATAGAAGACATTGTTGTCTTGGGGGCGTTTTTCGAGGAGCTCTAGTGGCAGGTTGCGACCTTGCCACTTCGGCTTGGTGGGTTAAAACTTTCCTTAGCCTGGGACATGGCAACCTATGCTTTTATGGCTTCCAGATCCTAGTGCTGGGGGCTGCAAGACCACATATTACGCAACTGTGGGGTTGCTCATGTTGACACGGATTATTCTGGTGCTATTGCCCGTTAACAACGATATCTTCCTGACTTTGATATTGGCGGTTTCTCTAATAAGGACACCGCCCCCAATAAGCCACAAAAAACTCTGGCGAATGTCATTTATAGCCGAATCGCACAAAGTTTGGTGGAGGATTTCCGCTTGTCCTCCTGTCAGAAGGCCGTTTTGGAATACTTACATGTTCATCCACCAATTTCGTTTTAGGCTTTCGTCTTCATCATTCGTTCGTTGTTCATCAGTCCAGTTCATTCCAGACTCTAGTTCGTGATTGGTAGGTCATTTTAATTTTTGTTTTCCTTGAATTTTTGTTGTTTTTTACAATAGTATGATGCAGGTTAAGTGTGTGTCTTAGTGAGTTAACATGTATAAATGATGTATCATGTATCTTTTGAATTCTTGATTAATTGATTATGGGTTAACTTTTGGATTATATTTAATATGCAATCATGCACAATTGGAAATATAGAGTTAACTAGTCAACTTGATTGCACTGTCCAATACAACCTGATTAAACTGGTTGAATCATTTTTAACCAAACCTGGTTTGATTTAAAAATTGGTTCTTATAACATTGGTTGTGCTAGTGAGTTCTAGTCACAATTAGGGGTTGTTCATGAGCCGAGCCGAGCCGAACCAAGAGAATCTCTGCTCCTGCTTGGCTCGTTTACAAACCAAACCGAGCTGAGCGGCTCATTTACAACCAAGTCAAAAACCGAGCGAGCATTTTTTGAGCGTGAATTTTTTCGCGTGAGCACCGAGCGAGCAACGAGCTGAGGGTAACTCAGACAACCATAAAATTAGGATGTTTCTTTCAATGTTTTCGTTGTCGGGGTGACACCAAAGTGTCGCATTTTGACTTAGGTTGAGGTAGTGAGGCGATAAGCATACTGCAGAGAACAAGTGTCGCATTGTGGCGTAGGGTGATAGTCAACGATGTTTAGCAACGGACGACTAATAACATAATGAAGTCAAGACTGTCACTTCATGACTTAGAGTTTACTATTAAACTGAGTGTTAATTTTTATTGGATTAAGTGTGCTAATTATATTTTAGTTGTATATCTTGGGTCACATATTATATATAAAGCTATAAATATTACTGTGATTTGTGTGTATATATAATTATATACATAATAAATAAATAATAATTTAATTTAGCCAAACTAAGCTGAGCAAACCTTTGCACGTGCTTAGCTCGTTTAGAAATCAAACCGAGCCAACCGACTCATTTATATCCAAGCAAAATGATCAAAAAAGAGCATCTTTCGAGCATTTTCCAAAAGAACACCGAGCGAGCCACGATTTAAACAACCCTAGTCACGATGAGCAACCCCAAACTAACAAAGTAAGTTTCACGATGAGCATAAAGATGGAAACCCATTGTCAAGTCACTATTTTTTTCTTATCTCTTCCCTCTTTCTCTTTCTCTTTCCCTTTCCCCCCTCCATTCACAGTTTCACACTATTCATCGGGTAAGTTTCCCTCTCTTTCCTCCACATAGGCCACACACATTTTCATTAGAGATTGCTATTATAAATTATTTTCACGGTGATGACTGAAAGCCTGAAAGGCACATAAGGATCAAACGAATAATTCTCCCCATAGGTGTGAAGCCATGAGAACTGTGAAAAATATCCCAACTTGTTGCTTGTGCCACCACATCGATCTATTCTATAATACCCCTCTAATGGATCATTACCATATCATGGTTGTTAAGATCACTACTAATAAGATTAAAATCCGAGTTTCGCATTAAATAATTTTAATCATATATACACATAACTAGATTCAAGATAATGTGGTTGCTCTGGAACAAGGTTATGTGAATCGCTTTGGTCTATCCAACCTGATAAATTACCATCATTAACTAAGTTATAATCATAGGTGGGATTAGTGCCAATTTCTTTAGTAGGTATTAAAGATGTATTGACAATTGGTGCCTTCCGAAAAAGGAGCAAGATCATAAAGCTTTTACAGTGAATTAATATATTAGTTGTCTTAACATATTGGTATTAAAATTAAATTACGTGAAACCTGACACACGACCTGCCCCAAAAAACCATAGGTATCTACGGGAACACGCATACATTCCTAGTATTATTTGATGAAAAGCGTTTGGAAAAAATATATGAATGGTTACTAAAACAATTTTCAGCTTTAGCAATGACATTTATCGTCGCTATTCCCGCCTCTTGTCGACACTAATATCTTTAGCCGGTGACAGTTCGCCGTTAATAGTTTTTCGCTAATGAATGACTTTTCGCCGCTAATGGTTTGGTCAGCGCTAATGGCATAGTTTCCGCTAATGGTCTTGTCACCGCTAATAAATTCAAAATTCATCAGAAATTATTTAACCTTTAGCGGTGACGGGGTGGCCGAACGTGGGTGAGGATTGCGAATAGCGAGAGAGTGGGTTGGAGGGAATAATTGGCAAGAAGGGTCTTTGGTGGGTTTTAGCTGAAATTAAGGGCAATTGCGGTGACATGTCACCGCTAAAGGTGTCGCAGCTATTGCGTGGTGTACGATATAACCTAAGTCGTTTGATCATAACACAGATCAACGGCCAGGATTGATTGGAAACACCGTGTCCGGATTTTGGACCTTTAGCTAAGATCATGCGTAGTGGGGCATTAACTGGGGCTTTAATTCGAATTTAGCGCCCCCAACGTCATTATATAGGGGCGCTAAGATCCACCGTAGTGGGGCGTGATTTGTGGTTTTTTTGAAAAATAGCGCCCCACACCAAAACATGGGAGCGCTATACTCTCCAAAATAGTCGGACCGCTATAAAAATAACGCCAAACATAAATTGCTCCCTCCAATTATATTGTGACACATGGCGAGAGCAGGAAAAAAAAAACGGTCAAAATTTTTTGACCGTTGTGCTTTTCAATTTTTGAATGGTAAACTTTAATTTTTTTAGAGTTTATATATATATACACACAATACACATACAACACAACCACAAACTAAAAATCACACTACACAAACTACACAAACACACTACAAACCAGCTATGGGTGGAGGATTTTCAAATGATCTTGCCGAGCCGTCGAATCTCCTGCGATACGCTCGCCGGAGACGTCGTGCACCGGTGTTTTCTTCTCCTCACCCTCCTCCTCAACAAGTGTTTTTTTCTCACCTCCTCAACAACAGTTTTTTTCTCCTCCTCCTCAACAACAGTTTTTTTCTCCTCCACGTGTCTCCAACCTCGTCCCCTCCATTCCTCCACTCCCTGGATACACTCCCACATACCCTGATGTTGATTTCACTGCAGAGGAGATTGTGTGGGTCGTAGATTACGTTATGGCTGAGAGAGGATTGGGACGTCTACAGTTTGTGGAGACCCAACCGAACCCCACCCCCACTACACCCCATTTTATTTTAAAACCTTATACTGACTCATATGTCACGTGTATCAATAATTGTATGGGCCTTAAATTTAAAGCCCCCATTATATGTTCTAAGGTTACTTTTGTAGTGGGTATATTATATACAACCTTGGGCCAAAGTAATTGTAGTGTCAAGTCGGAAAATGCTTTTGTACGTAGTCGAAAATAATAGTTAATACAATTTTAGTTGTAAATTTAAAAAGAGACTCGTCTCGCATGTTTGCTAAGAAAAAAAAAACCATTTTTCTAAAGAAAAATAGTTGTGGGGTTGATTTAGAGAGGACTTGTCAAATCCGTTCAATATACATATTGTTATATGGTCCTGTTTCATCTACCACACCTTCGGTTTTGACTTTTCATAAAGAGTAGACTTCCGTACGATGGATTAGCATCCATAAAGCATGTAAAGTACAAACATGATATTGCATGCTATGGGATGTCACTACAACAACATTGATTTTCTTTGTATTCTACCTAGCTAGTACGTACTCTCATTGGTTAAAGTAGTATTGATGGATTCCGTAAGTCGATCTACCAATGATGTTTAATTAAAAAATAAATCTAACAAAACAGGGAACCGAAATCATTAATTGCATTACTACAAACCCATAAAAGAATGGCACAATGCTGTTAAAGGACATGACTTCATATATAAGGGATGCCAATTGAATTAAAAGTTTGAGATATATAGATATTAATATAACCCGGCCATTAATTGGATTGAAAAATTAAGTATCAAGTTGAGTTGAGTCTCTCTCTTTCTCTGTGGGTGTTTAATGACATGCCATATTTTCTACGATCTAGCTAGTATTGCATCAATAAGGAAATGGATAGCCTATGCTTATATGCATTTTAACTTGTAGCTAAATTTGTAACCAAAGTCCCCACCTAGTTACTACACCTACTTTAATACTCACACACCCAAGTGTGTGTATATGTAGCATTAAAATGTATTATTAATTATATGATGATCGATCATCAGCTAGCTAGAGCTAGCGTGAAATTTATTATACAACATATATAGAAGCAATTCTCAAGAACATGCGAAGAAACTGCAGTATGTTTTCTTTTTTCATTCGGGAATAAACATGATCAGAAACGTACCATTGTCCCCGGCCTCTGAATTTAAGACCCGAAATCTAGCAATATTATATATATATATATATAAATTTAGCTAGGTTCATTCAATTCCCTCTTATTATATAGTCTAAAAAGGACATATTATATTTAACATTGATTAACTAGTTACATTATACTTGTTACCTTGCTCACACTAAATTGGGGTAACACCAATGATGATGATGGTGACGACTGAAAATTCGACACGAAAGTCTCTAGATACTCCATTTGAGAACTAATTGCTACAGTACTGCTCAGGTTCGGAGCGTGGGAATTCATGGATGGTTGGGTGGTTAAATCAAAACTGTTTTCTTCATGACCAACTAGTTTAATTAATGGGATTATGGGATGGTTATGGTCTGAGTTTTGACCAAGGATGAGGTCAAAATTCTCAGGTTTGAGGATATTGTGATCATAATAGTTCAAAGATTCCAATGTGGGAATTATCTGATTGTCAAAAACTACTGAAGATGAATTGACTATGAATGATGGAGGAAGGGGAGGGAGATTAGCGTCGAAGCATTTATCAAGATTGACCAAAAGCGGTTGGCTGACGGCCGGAGGTGGTACATGAACATGAATATGATGATCTTGATCATGGACCATGTGAGGTTGATATGGGGTTATCACATGATTAGGGTAGTTTGCATCAAATAAACCTTCACAATATTGATGATCACCGGTTAGTGTTACATGAAGGTTGGTGGTTTTAGGATTAGAGAAGGTGGTGGTGGTATGATGATGACTAGATAGGTGGCTATGAGCAAGAAGCTTCTTTTTTATACTCGAGTTCCAAAAGTTCTTAACCTCGTTATCTGTCCTTCCTGGTAAATGTTTTGCAATTTGCGCCCATCTATACACCCACAACATACACATATATAAACACACTTATTAATTGATGAAAAAAATAACATGACATAACATAACAAAATATAATTCAAATCCAAAAGTTATAAGTTAGTTTGTTTCTACCGGTTTCCGAGAATTCGGTGTAGATCAACTATGAGAGTGGCTTCTTGGGACGAGAAGCTTCCTCGTTTCAAATCCGGCCTTAAATAGTTGATCCAACGCAATCTACAACTCTTGCCACATCGTTGGAGCCCTAATTCATAGATAAAGATTTAAAATTTATTTTTTGAAAGAAAAAAAAAATAGAAACACATATCAACAAAAACAAATAAAAAGATAAAAAGTCCACAATGTCTAGATCTAATTAATCTCTCTCTCTCTTTCATACACAAACGCACTTGTGTACGTACTACGTAGAATATATATATATATATATATATATATTTGCATGACTAATGAAAGAGAGAGAGAGAGAGAGAGAGAGAGAGAGAGAGACCAGCAAGTTTAGGAACGGAGCTCCAGCAGCCATGGCCATGGGAGGTAATGTAGTTGATGAGCTTCTCGTCTTCTTCAGGTGACCAGAGCCCTCTTTTCACTTTCTGTTTATTGCAGCAAGTATGCCCTCCTCCATGTCCCATTACTACTCGACCGTTACCTTTTATTAACACCTTATGGATCCAACTTATAATAAGCAGAGTACTGATGATGCAAGCAAGAAAAAGTCAGCACCATGTACGTAGTATACGTATATTATATATACACACACACAGAGGCAGACACTAACAGTTTAGTGATAAAAGTCAGATGATGATAACATACTGATTGAAATGTAAAAGAGAGCTTCGTAAGCAACCCTGAGCTAGGTAGAGAGAATTAAACTGAGATATCTTAAATTAACTTGTGAGTTGGAACAGGAAGATAGTGCATGCCCTTCCTTATATTTAGGGTCCTAGCTACTTTTGTCTTCTTATATAAGAGTTGCCTTACGATATATTCTCAAGATTTTATATAATTAAGCCTTAATTAAGATATACATATATATATATATATATATATATATATATATATATATATATATTAGATTAAGAGTTGATTGCAGCATGAGGGGAGATCGTTATGTAACAGAGAAAACAAACTCAGTTTGTTACAAAGATTGATTCTAGCTCACATCAAAGAAATAAAGCTAAAAATTGTGTCAAAGAGCTTTTTAAACAGCTACAGGTGAAAACTACAACTATAGTATAACATAGAGCTAGCAGTCTGAAATTTAGAAAGCCAGGATGAGTATAATGAGAGGTCTAGTTACTTATCACATTAGAAAAACAAATCACTTTTTAAAAAGACAAAACCCACCTAATAAGGAAAAAAAAACACAAAAAAATGACCACCCCACATCTTTATTTTTAAAATATAGTATCTAATTTTTATTATTATTTATATAATAAATGATAATTTCAAAGGACGCTATCACTTTCTCCTATCTTCTCATTCTTATTTAACTTGTAAAATACGCGCCGCGCTAAGGGCGGGGTAGAAACATAACCGACGCCGATTTGTGAGAACCTGCAGATTTTTCTGACGAACAACGGAGTTACACCAACGGTATTGCGAGGGTCTCATAATCAGATAACACAACGCAGAGAGTCGTATCGTTCTGTCGGTATGCCGGTGTGCGTTGCAATTGATAAAAGAAAACATCTACGATCTTGGCCACCCGCCGACGGCGTCTCTGTCATCGTGATCGCAACGAACCACCACTTGAAAAAGAGGATTTACTAATAAAAGTAATGCGAAGGCTTTTTCGTAATTACCTCGAAACTAAAGGCCTTTTATTTTGGTTTTAATAATAAAATTAATGCAATGGCGTTTTCGTAATTAATTCGAAACTGAAGGCATTTTATCTCACGTTTGGGGGTATGACATCAAATTCTGAGTATGTGGCAGCTTCCTGTTAGTATGTAATATGGGCTAGGGTGTATAAATTCTAATTATAGGGTGTATGGTTCCTAAATATATACCTAGTAATTCTTATTTTTTCCAAATAGTAATAATATTAAAATATAAAATTCCCGTTTCTATCTTATTTATTTAATATTTTTTTTCTTAACTATTTCTTTTATTTTTTATTAATAACAATTTAATATTTAATTAATCAAACCCAGTGTAATATACGGATTTATAACCTAGTTATATATATATATATATATATATAGGGGCAGGATCAAATACAAAGTAATATAAACGTGCGAAGCGTGCGAAAGATCACTTTGTACATGATAATTACGTAATGATAATTACGTAATGCCTTCATGAACATAAATGCATGATAATTACGTAATGATATTTACGTAATGATAATTACGTAATGCCTTCATGAACATAAAAAACATTACGTAATTATCATTACGTAATTATCATGTACAAATGCATGATAATTACATAATGATAATTACGTAATGCTTTCATGAACATAAAAAACATTACGTAATTATCATGTACAAATATCATTCGCACGCTTCGCACGATTCTCTATTTTTGTAGAATAACCGCCCCATATATATATATATATATATATATATATATATATATATATATATATATAACATCTAATTATTATAATATCTCGTACGTTACCATTTTTGTTAGAAGTTAACACATTTATTTGTGTATACATCTATCTATATTAAGTGGATGGTTAATAATTACGAATTGACAAACTTGTGCGGACTATCCTTCACCTCTGCCTGCATGCATGATTCCATGTGATTACATAGCCATTTAGAATAAAAGGCCAAATATAGAAATGTCACATCGAGGTCACTAAAGAATCACAATACTTATAATGGGACCTGTTACACTTGATTGCATGGATGTTTAAGTACCAAGTGAAGCCATATACAGTTTGGTGATGGTGATGAACGGTGTAATGGCCATTGATGGTATTCTCAACATCCATTTCTGGAAAGGACCACTAGCGTATACGATGGGAGTTAGTACACCGTGTCCCTTCTCCACCAATAATAGACTCAGTTGACCACTTGTACGTTCTTCTCAACTAGTTGACCTTGAAGTACTGTTATCAACGAGCTGCCCCACCAAACTACTACTTTTTCAAAGTAACTATGAAAGCACACTTATTTGCCCATTAAACAGAAACTCTATTACTAATTTACTTGCTTTAACCCGGCCTGTGTATATAATTTTGAGGTCGACACGTTAACAAAGTGGATTATTAGTAATATATTCGCGGCTAGAACCGCAACACTTGGTACTGTGTGAGAGTTTATCCAAATCACAATGATTGAAAAATATATAATAACCGGCCTTTCGAATCATTTGCATAAGTAGCTGAGTTATTGTTTTATAAAGCGTGATTGGTATGCGTATCAGGGAAGAAGCAAAAATGGTGAAGTAGTTGTTTCAATCAGCGACTTCTCACACATCATTCACAACAATCATTTGTAGTCTGCAACGTGTAAGAACTTGTCCCGAGAAGCCGCTGATTCGTTCAACTACACTTGTTTGAAGTCGCTGATTCATTTAGCTACATCACTGAAATCGCTGAACGTTTTCTGCACGTGCTTGCCAGTCCGTACCACGGTCCAACAGCGTAATTTTTCCATTCAACGTTCTTATTGTTATTATTATTATTTTTGTTATTATTATTATTATTATTATTATTATTATCTAAAAGGAATAATTCATTTTTTTAATTTAAGGCAACTTTACCAACTATTTTATACAACTAGTCAAACTTCATTAATTGTAAAAATAATATCCATTATAAATGACAGTATATATAATGTATATCCGAGTTGACAATCTATACAATGTACCGAGTTGACAAACTATACAAATGACAGTTACAAAACAATCTATATCCGAGAACACCACTCCAACTTTATAAGAGCAACAAGAAACATTTTCAATCTACTCATGCTTCGTATAAAGCAGATGATGGTTTGTCGTATGAACGGCTTAAATATTTAGGTGACGTCGCAAAAGGGAAAGATTGTGTTCAAGTTTCATCTTAAAAGAGTAGCAAGGCAGCCTTCACTACACAATATGATGAAAACTGAAAACATGCAGCATTTCTAGTTGAAGCATTTCAATCTCATTGGTCATGGCCTCTTGTTGGGCATATCACCCCTCCAATACTATTTAGAACATTATTTTAAATGGAGCCTGGTCATCCTTACACGCGAGTGTGAGTAGCAGATGAAACATCGATCCAAACAGGGAGGGTTAGCCTAGAAAGTTGAACCTCCTAGAACCCCTTAGAGAGAAAATTGGCATGTGAACAGGGGCAACGGGGGCATTCCTTGCCCACCAAGGGCATCTTCAACCATTATCTCCAGGCTACGTTAATTAACTCAAAATGGCTAGATATGGGAGGCAATCCTCGTGCATGATATCTCCGCCAACAAAATCGAGCCGCGCGCGGCTATATTGATAACGCCGCCCTCCTCTGCAGGCATAGGTGGCAGCTCTACCCGTGTCTAGGGGTGTAAATGACACGTAGCAACTCGAGAGCTACCCGGGATCGGCTCGGTAAAAAGCTCGAACGAGCCGAGCCTTAACGAGCCCGAGCCTGAAATATGGCTCGTTTAGTTATCGAGCCCGAGCTCGAGCCCTAGATACAAAGCTCGATTGGGCTCGCGAGCCTAAACGAGCCCAAACATAATTATAAGTTATTTATATATCTCTTATAATTTATAGCCTACATTTTCAAAGCCTAAGTCCTTATTTCATATGCCCATTTAATAACACTCGCGAGTCGAGCTTTTGCGATCTCGAGCCGAGCTTTGAGCTCGTTTGAGATTGTTCTCAAATCACCTCGAGCCGAGCCGAGCCGAGCCGAGCCTAGCTCGAGTTTTTTATTTTGCTAGCGAACCGACCTCGAGCTCAAGATTCTAGGCTCGAACCGAGCCGAGCTCGAGCTCGAGCTTCATAAAACCATAACGAGCCGAGCTCGAGCCCAGTCAGGCTCGGGCTCAGCTCAGCTCATTTACACCCCTACCCGTGTCAACTACCTTTCTTCCGCAAACGGTAGATTGAAGGTGACCAACACTCGAGAGGCTTATCACCTACGCAAACCAACTCTCCAATATTATAAACTACAATACCAATGTTGCATTGTACACGTGTTATACCATGTGCAGATGTAACATCGATCCAAGTAGTTTCATGCAGATGTAACATCGATCCAAGTAGTTTCATGCAGATGTAACACTGATCCAAAGACACTAAAAAACCATACCCTCCCACACCACTTTTATTTCAAACTTATGAAACGCCACCATTTTTTTTCATATACACCCGTATAATAACACCACGTATTTCTAACCCTTCTAAATTTTTATTATCAAATTGATTGTCTACTACCATGGTATTTTGCTATTAATAGAAAAGGAAAGAAGAATGCAAGGCAGGGATGATTCAGAGTATGATTTATTTTGCTAGACATCTTGAATGAAGCCTTTGTTTCATTCAACGACTTCAAACTAATGTAGTTGAACGAATCAGCGGCTTCTGGGGACAACTTCTTACACGTTGCAAACTACAAAGGATTGTTGTAAATGAGGAAGGAGAAGTCGCTGATTGAAATAGCTACTTCACCATTTTTGCTTCTTTCCTGATACGCATACCAATCGCACTTTGGAAAAGAACAAATCACCTAATTATGCAAATGATTCGGCCTTTTCAGTGTTATGTTTGTATTTTTTTTTTTTTTTTACTAATAAGCAAATTAGTATTTGTTAACGTACTGCCCATATAATATTATGTCATTAAAGATTTTGGCTTCTACGTCTGCTTATATATATAGTTGCATGCTGACTGATCGAGGTTCATTGTGTGTAAATATATATGGTCATCAATTTTGTCATTAGGGTTTTTTTCGAAACATGTATCATGACCTTAATGGGCTGAAGAGTGAATAACCCCATTTTAATTAAAGCGATTAAAATGGATATGTTTGTTGGTAAGTGGGCCACAAGCATTAAAAACATTATAAAAATAGAGATGTAAAAAAATATGCTGTCATAGAGTGCTCCTACTTAAAATGTTAAAAAGCAAGGAAAAACTCTAGTAAATAACTTTTTTTTTGTCCCCTCAAATTTTATAAATGGTGTACAGACGCCCAGGAAATTTAAAAAAGAAAAATGCAGATTCGTTTTTTGTGCTAAAGAAAAGCATTGGATCGGCCTGGTTTATATTTCATAAGCCTAACAAATTCATAATTCATAATCATATTTGAAACATGCCTTGTAGTAGACTGTAGTTGGCACGTACGTTAAATGGTTCATGACACATTATCGTAAGCATTGCATTCCTTTGTCAACGCTTTCAGAACTACTAGTAGAGTGCCCGCACGCTGCAGCAGGAAACACAAAAACTTCTAAGGGTGTGTATAGTTCTGTTAGGTTCGATTATTAGTCTCAACCGAAACTAAAATTAAAAGTCATCAATTAATCAATCTTATTAAACAATTGGTTCCTTGGTTCGATTAGTATTGTTAGATTATCGGTTTTTGTCCGGTTTAGCTAATTTTGGTAAATAACAAAAACAAACTTTGGCTAAACTTTTTTTCTAGAAGTACATGAAATGGAGGTATAAATACATAAAATAGAGGTAAAAAATATCCCTGTAAACGAACCGAATGTTCATGAGCTGTTCGTGAACTTGTTCGACGGAAAGTTCGTTATGCCATTTATTTAATAAACGAATAATCACGAATAAAAAAATTTGTTCCTTTAGTTAAATGAGTCAACATGAACAAATGTTGAGTTTGTTCATTTATGTTCGTGAACGTCTGTTTATGTTCGTTTATTTATGTGTGTTTAAGTTTATTAATTACATACGTAGTTATATTTATATAAATTAGGCTTTAGCTACTTGTATAAATATATAACCAATTAGTAATTGGGTTTTTTTCAGTAATACGAAATCGTTCACATTTATTATGAACGTCCGTTTATGTTCATTGGTTAACTGTCTGTTTAGGTTTAAACGAACGAACATAAACGAACAAGAACATGACAAATTTCTTAATGAATGAACATGATGTAGGATCGACTAACGTGTCACCCGACAATCACGAGCTTGATATTTAGAGTGCGGAATCCTCTAAATATGTTCTAATAACAGAAACAAAGATGAAACAATGATAAACGAGTAATCACAACACACACACGGGTCAAAAGATTATAGATTAATCACTAAAACAGAGCTCGAGTGTTTACAGAGATCAAATCAGACCTTACAGACCATGGAAGGGTGTTTGGAGAGTGTGTGAGGCAAGAACTAATGATTAGGGCAATGATTGGGACTATTTATACCTCCCATACTCGTACAGACCCCTTTAGGCGAGTAGGAAGCTATCACACATGAACTACTAGCGAGTAGGGCCTATCACACATATAACTTCAGGCGAATAGGCCCTATCACACATGTAACTGATGTGGTATAGGCCGTAAATGCCTATAGCCACTCCGTACTCGCTTGAAGTGTCCCAAACGCCCCGAAACGCGTATCAACATCTCCAAACACCCCGTGACACGTCCAATCAACATATATACTAGCCTAGGGACATCATGCACTTACAGACTCCCCCTTGGACCAGGCTAGTATACGTACAAAAGTTACTTAAGACAACGTTTATAGCAACAACTAGCAACTTTACAGACTCAAAATTGAAAACATACAAAGCAAACATAACATAAACAAACATGCAGCATCTTCAGTCTTCATCAAATCGACATTGTCTCGATCCTGGAAAGTCTTGACCAGTCGCATCCCGCATGAACTTTGTTGGCGTGACAGAAACGAATCACCCGTTGAAACTTCAATGCTTGATCGGCTTCGGCCTTCAGATGTTGTATTGGATATAAGAACAATGTCTCCACGTCTTTCTCCGAGCAGTTAATCAGCCACATTGGATCCCATATTCTAATCTTCCTGCAGGGTTTTGGCGAGTTGCTCAAGACTATTACGGCTTCTGTGGTCTCTGCGTCATAGTGCCAGTAATACAACTTAGAAGCGAAGTCTTGCTCAATCGGAGCTAGTGGAATCTTAGACGCGGTTTCGGGTGGTTTGATGATGTGCTTCCAAATAGGTTTCTTTGTGATGGGATGTATCTTGTTTGTCACAACAGATTTTGGGTACTGTGGTTGGAACTGGTCCCATCCTTCAACACTTTCTCTTCTCATAATGTTGTAGAACCCTTGAAACTCATAGCGGGACTCATGATACAATGGAAGGTGCAGTCTAACCAAATCACGTATATGCCAGAAGGGCAGACTGAGGACTTTCGTGTACGGTTGAAAGTAGAGAAGACCATCCTGCCACTTTACTCCCAACATCTTAGCATGTTTAATGTAAGCCCAGCTGATCACGCTTCCTGACATCTTTACCAACTGTTTCTTGAACATAGAAGCCTGTACAGGTTCCTTTTTCTTCTCAGACTCGCCTCCAGATGGAAACCACTCAGGATACTTTTGTCTGATCTTGTCATGTCGTTCTTTCACCTTGTCTGGGACAGGTGTAGGATCAGACTTTAGCTTTTCTTCAGACTGGTTAAGCATCTCCTCAGAGATCTTAGGTATCCCGCTGCTCGATTCATCAACCACATACTCAGGTGTAGTGATATTGGTTCCATCTTCCATCTCCACTTCATGATTATCTGGATGCAGTTCTGGAGCGAAGTGGCCAGCACTGGAAGATTCTCCAGGTGCCAAGCCAAAGATCTTTTCCAAGTCCTCAGGTGTAACCTCAGGAGGTATTTCACCCTCTTCCAGATCATAATCAGAGGACACATGAGGAACACACAGGTTGCCATCATCATCATAGTCAAAGTAACTGTTTAGAGGCTCGATAATTTCAACAGGAACTATAGCACGCTTCAGTTTGTCTTTGAGTTCCTGAATCTTGCTCTTCCTTTGATCAGGCTCCCCCTGAGCAGAAGAACCTGCTGCAGGATCCTTGCCTGATTTGTCATGACTCTTCTTTGTTCGCTGAGCTCCAGATCCAGTTGATGATCCGCCACCACCTGTGGCTCCGGGATCACCACCATCACCCTTACCATCATTGTCATCATCGTCATCAGACTCATCATCATCCTCTTCATCATTGTCGTCTTCTTCACTATCCTCATCATCATCATCAGCAGCAGTACTAGCTCCAGCTTCCGAACTACCAGTAAGTCTAGGTTGAGTTCCAGTCAACGCATTCAACCTAGTCCTTAGCCTTGAGTTTTGCTTCTTATATTTGGTGATTCGACGCTCATTGTTCACATTTGCGAGCTGGAGATCACGGTTAGACTGAATCAGCTGCTGATGTGATTCCATGAGCTGCTGTTGTGTTTCCATGACCTGCCTGTTCGACTCCAAGAGTTGCTGATTAGATAAAGTAAGAGCGTCGACAGTGGTTCTCAGCTCAGTGTTAGCAGTGATAGTGTCTCCAATCAATTCCAACATCGCCGTCTCATTTTCTTCTATGTTGGCGTTTTTGCTCTTCATTTCAGCCATTTCCCGTGCTTGTGCAACCACTATGGCAGTAAGTTCGTTGATTTGGCGCTGGAGTTGTTCGTTGGTTGTTGGAGTCGAAGATGAGGATTGGCTCGAAGGTCTAGCAGCTGTCGATCTTGCTGCTTCTTTCAACATTCGGATTCTATCACCTATCGGATTAGTGGCTAACTGTGAACTTGTCGCTTCAACGGTAACTGAGACTGGCTCAGTGAAGATTACCGAGGAAGGCATTGACATAGTCACACCCGCAGGCATAGCTGCACTGAAAGAGAGTGGGACAGACGATGTTGCCGCTGTTGTTGTATCTGTTGTTGCTGTTGTTGTTGTTGTTGTAGTTGCTGTTGTTGCCGCTTGAGAGGATTGAGTCACTGGATCCCCAAAAGCTTCAGGAAGGGTGAATCGTTTTCTTCTTGAGGTTTCCTCAGCTTGAGGTTTAACAGACATCGTCTTCTTACCTCGAACCCTGTCCTTCTTGGCAGTTGTCTTTTGTCTCTTTGCAGGAGGCGAAGAGGCAAGCTCTGCATCGATATCTGCAACAAGATCACCACTACCTGGAGAGAAAGTGGGATCTCTTGCAAGGTCTCTCGCCTCGGCTGTGAGAGCTCTATCCTCTTCTAAAGAAAGTACATCGGCTGACTCATCTTCTGTGGCTTCAGAGTCATCATCTGCATCAGTTATGTCAACTGGTGCGTCTTCATCAATATGTGCCTTACCTCTATGAGACTGAGAGGTATCGGGTTCTTGTGCAGCTCCCGAATGTTCAGAGAATCCAATAACATTCGGATCAAACTCCTCATCATCACCTTCAGCAGTGTCAGAAATCCTGCCTGGGGCGTTTTCTCCCAACTCATCTGTGCTACGCCCTATATTGTCCCCTTCTTTAAACACTAACCTGTGGACACGAAAGTCATCCTCCGAATCACTGTCTTCGTGTCTCCACCTGTTGCCTGGTGGAGACGCATAGTCTTCTCGCTTCACGTGCCCATATAGTCGTCTATTCGGAGGATATTCAGATTTCGGTCGCCCCTTGTAGCTTCTCATCCTGTTCATTTCTACCTCAGTAATATCATCAGTCCCTATATATTCAGCCGGATGCTTCATCAAATCAGGTACTTTTAATCGATGATCAACTGTAGGAACCGGTGATAGACAATGAAGGTCTTCTTTGTTGGCGGCAATAATACGATCTCCTTTAAGTGGTGCAGGATCATCTTGGAGAAGTTAAAAGGCTTGTTGAGTGTCAGAGCGACAATCGCAGAGGCCAATGTATCCCTTATCGCATCAAAAGCACCTTTTCTCGGACCAAGGCACTTCAAAACCACATGAGTAAGATACTTAAACTCCGGCGGAAGTAATCCTTTCTTCAGCATCGTCTGTTTGTCGACTCTTCCCAAATACTTCATCCTAAGAAAGCCGCCACGTATCAGAATAGCGTCAAACACTATAGGATCAGCTTCAGAATCTCCAAACTGTAGCACTTCACGAATTATCTGTTCGGTGATAATAACATCTTTTCCTTGAACCGAACTAGTAATCACGATCGGATCAGCCTTGGGATCAACCTTAGCGTTTCGATAGAACTCTAGCAGGATATCCTTGTAAGCAGCGTACTGCTTGGATATCGCATAATGTATTCTTGATCGCTTTAAGAAGTCGATGACGCCTTGAAAAATTCTGCCTTTATCCAAAGTAATCGGTTCGAGAAAAGCACAACAGTTGTGCTTTGGCGACGTCTTCCAATTCTCCATCCTGTACACCAAAAGCGCGTAATAAGAATCATACGTTGATCATATATTCATAAACAAGCATAAACGGACTAAAACGGACAAGACTTTGACAAATTTTGGTGTTCAGCTTGTATCAAGCGATTACAGGTTGTAATTGCATACAAGACATGCGAATAGGACTGTTTATACGCGATTAGACATGAGATAGTCCATTACACGCGAGTACAGATCTTAATACGCGAGTACAGATCTTAATACGCGAGAACAGAACCTTATACGCGAGTACAAATCTTTATACGCGAGTACAAATCTTTATACGCGAGTACAAGGGTTACACGCGAGTAAGCCAAGAGTTGACCATTATACGCGAATACACAAACTTATACACGAGTAGTGATACAATCGTGAACTGTATGCACGATTACATTCCATTCATGTATATTTGACGCGATTACAAGTATTCAGAACTGTCTATTCGCTTCTTGCTCATGCGAGTATAATTCTATTCGCATGAACAGTGATTTTGTGCACCAAATTGTCGAAAACATGTAGCGTATTGTTTCGAGTCCGGAATTCATCCCATTGAGGTCTAATACAACCCAACATCAAAACCCCTTTGATAATTATCATTTTCTGATCAAAAAGCGGGTATAATTGAACATTTAAAAACTAGGGTTCATAATGGTTTAAAATTGGGGCTTTTGAATCTGGAATGATTTAGGTTGAGATGTTGGTTGAAAAACATCCTAGGGGGGCCGATTAACAAACCCCCATCAACATATAGCATCAAACAACAAGTTTTAGTGATCAAACATTCAAGAACAATAACTAAGGGTTTCGGCCATAAAAAACGGATTTAAGCCTTAAAAAAACAGGTTATTAAGATCTGAAATTATGAGATGATGTTACCTTGATAGTGTGGAATGATAATCTAAGATCAAAAGGAGATGGGCACAGAGTTGGTTCTATCGGGTAGGAGGGAACGGGATACAGTAGTAGAGGAAGTTTGAAAATAATGAGAAAAATAACTAAGTGTTTGTTATTATACCCTCTGCTACTCGCTCTACCTTATACACGAGTATATGCCCTACTCGCTACAAGGTTCAAAGTGTTATAAGAGAATAAGGGGTCCTACTCGCATATATGTTTAGGCGATTAGAAGGTAATCGCTCATTCTAACACACGAGTAGTTGTACTCGTCTAAGACTAGGGGCGAATAGAACCTCTAAATGCCTAAAGCTTTCACACAAATTACCAATTTGCCCCTGCAGCACCAAATCTCGCATTTTTGACCCGTTAAGGTTCAAAACATGCGTTTTTCATTTGACACGCGACTCAGATGATGACTCAGATACTTGAATATATTACATTTTCCACCCTTGTACTTGATAAAAATACGGTTTTGACCCGGCAAAAACACAAGTTTCCAATAAGTTGCCCATTTTATTTTTGAAGAAGTAAGATTACAATGGATTAGGATTCCAACATCGGCAATCAAGAATGATTAACTAAGCTAAACTAAGCATAAATAAAATAAAACGGGAGATCAACTAACTGTACACTAACATATTTTTGCGAGTTTCAACGGTTAGGGAATCATATCAGTGTACGGACATTACTAGAACCCTAATATTTTCAGTTTTCGCTTAAATTACCAATAAGCATCCTACAACAACTGTCGATATTGGTGTCCACCTAAACTCAAAATCAAGTTTTATCGCTAGGCACTTTAGATACGTTTAAGGTAATATTAAGGCTGAGATACAAAGTGTTCCCCGCCACGCGACACATTCCCGTATCAAGTCATGCACAAAGCTTCCTCGTAACCGGTGAGTAAGTTGTTGTCATCCGTATTTTACAAGGAGTGGACTCAGTGGTGATCAGGTCTGCAGAAACGCTGCAACAGAGAGACCAGTGAGATCCAAACCAGGGTACAAGTCAAATACCGTATATTTGATTTTTCACGGTACGATGCTTTAGGTATATGATTTGATACCTTAGAGCGAATTCTCATTGAGAATAGGGTTTTGGCATATATGAATCTTTTTGCTCTTTTAGGATTCCCGGACGTCTCCTGATCAGAATTTATTCTATTTTTTTGTTTTTTTTTCCAGGAAATGACATAGGGGTGTCTCAGTCGTAGGCTGCGACCCCAACGTACGACACGTGTGCCACTCCTATTTATTCTGAGAGACGTCCAGTTCACCCCGGATGAACCAACCTCTTAAAGACCATGAAACCTCGGATTTTGGCATGCTATCAAACGAGATTTCGGTACCAAGACCATATGCCAACGCACGTTGATCCACACATGATTCAGATGATTTAGGTTTATATCACCGTGCCGAACTTGGAAATGATTTTGAGCCTACCGACACATCATTGTAGAGGCTACCTATCAGTTCCAATATTTTTAAGATGATAAGGGTCCAGACAGTCCGACTGATTGGTTAATATCATCTTCCCATTTTCACCAAAGAAACTCATTTTTGCATTTTTCAAATTTTTTGATTTTGGAAATTTCTCATTTTTTTTAATTTTTGCATTTTCTGAATGTTTTTGTATTTTTCTGAAATTTTCTCCCCCTAAAAATCTAAAAATTTGCGAAAAGACAATATTTTTGGATTTTTCTGATTTTTGAAAGAAAAATATTTACAAAAACGATTACCGATGAGGATCTAATCCTGCTTAACTTTAATGTCGTTTAAGATTAACAAGTACTCAAAACGAGGACCGTCAAAAGCTTTGGTGAATAAATCGGCACGTTGGTAGTCTGTGTGGATTTTTACCATATCGATAAGTTTCTTTTCATAGCAATCGCGTATGAAATGATACTTAACCAAGATATGTTTCGCCTTGGAATGGTTAACTGAGTCTTTAGCAAGAGCTATGGCGGACTCATTATCACAGTGAATGGGAGTATTAAGAAATTTCAAACCGTAGTCTCTCATTTGTTGCTGTATCCAAAGAACCTGGGAGCAACAGCTCGATGCTGCTACATATTCCGACTCGCAGGTGGATAAGGCGACTGAGGCTTGCTTCTTGCACTGCCACGAGACTAGTCTTGGTCCCAAAAACTGGCATCCAGCCGATGTGGATTTTAAGTCTGTCTTGCATCCGCCATAGTCAGCATCACTAAATGCGATGAGGTCAAACTTATCGTCATTAGGGTACCAAAGACCTTTGGTCGGACAACCCTTTAGATAACGTAAGATCCTCTTCACAGCAACCAGGTGTGACTGTTTCGGCCTTGACTGGTATCTTGATAGTAAGCATGTCGCGAACATTATATCAGGTCTTGATGCAGTGAGGTACATGAGTGAGCCTATCATAGCTCGATAGAGAAAAGGATCAACGGTTTGTCCTTTCTCGTCAGGCCCAATCCCGTGATTGGTCTGAATCGGTGTGCCTACTGGAGTAGAGTCTTCCATCTGGAACCGGCTCAAGATGTCAGCAACGTATTTTGTCTGGTGGATGAAGATCCCCGACTCTTGTTGTTCTACTTGTAGACCGAGGAAGAATTGCATCTCCCCCATCGAGCTCATCTCAAATTTGTCCTGCATAAGTTTTTCGAATTCCCTGCACATGACATTATTAGTAGACCCAAAAATAATATCATCAACATAAACCTGTACCAGAAGACGATCACCACCCTTTTCCTTGGTGAATAAGGTGCAGTCCACGAGTCCACGTTTGAACCTGTTGGATATCAGATAGTTGCTAAGCATTTGGTACCATTCACGCGGTGCCTGATGGAGTCCGTACAACGCTTTGTTCAATTTGTAGACTTTTTCGCGATGCAGCGGATCCTCAAAACCCGGTGGCTGAGCAACATACACCTCTTCCTTCACGACACCATACAGAAAAGCACTTTTCACGTCCATTTGATACACCTTAAACCGTTTGTACGAAGCGTAAGCTAAGAACATCCGGATAGCTTCAAGGCGCGCAACTGGAGCGTATACTTCGTTGTAATCTATTCCTTCGATTTGACGGAAGCCGGGGACAACTAATCGAGCCTTGTTTCTTATAATCACCCCGCGGTCATCCCGTTTACACTTGTAGACCCACTTTGTTCCAATCTTTTTCGAGCCTGGAGGTAAGTCAACTAAGTCCCACACTCCTAGCTTTTGGAACTGCTGAAGTTCGGCTTGCATTGCTTCAATCCATGGTTCTTACCTCAGTGCCTCTTGCACAGTTCTTGGTTCAGTTTGAGAAACATACAAGGCGAAGGACCAATCGTTCTGATGACCTGCTTTTCTGATTTCCGAATAGAGTGCCAGAGTACCTGTATTGTCACTTGAACTAGCATTTCTGAGCTGACTGCGTGTCATGACTCTGCTAGTCGGATTACCAATCACATTTTGCATCGGATGAGTGTCGTGAATCCGAGATTCCGGATGTGCCGGCACTGGATCATCCGAATGCAGATTTAGGTTCTCCAAACCTTCAGATAAATTTGTCTCAGCTGCGCTTGAACTAGAGGGAGCAGCGGGTTGCATATTGAAACCGGAGAGATCGATCCGAAGACCTATCCCTGGAGCTGCTGAAGAAGAAGGACCAGCTTGATTGTTTCCTGTTGGATTAACTGGAGCTGTAGTGGTAGATTCACCATTTCCAGCTTGTTCCTCAGTGAGAGTTTCATGAGATTCTGCAAAATCGTCGTCGGAAGATGAAGATTCGAGAACCTCTGCTGACGCTTCCTGAAAAACTTCCTCAACTTCTGCTGCTGCGGTTTTATCAGGGGGACCCGTGGATGCAGAGGCATCAGATGGAGCAGGCGCAGGTGCATTAACCACGATCGAACGCATTAGCGGAGAGCTAGCTGCGATTTCACATTCGTAATACATCTGCGCTACTGCATCGTCCACCAAATTTTCCACGTTGAAAGAATCAAATAGGCTCTTATAGTCGAACAACCAATCAGGTCCAACACCAGGTGCATTGGCAGTATAACGCTGAACATCGACATTAAGCCAATCTTCAACGTTGTTGGTTCTTTTGTTGTACACTCTTTTGTTGGGAGTGCTGTAACCAACAAAGAAACCTTCTTCTGCCTTTGCACCAAACTTCCCGTCGGGATGTATCATGGTGCATGGAGCTCCGAAAGGTTCCAGAAACTCTAAGTTAGGTTTCCTTCGGTTCAGAAGCTCGTAAGAGGTTTTGCCAAGCTTCTTTACCGTTAGAACCCTATTCAGAGTATAACACGCGCAGTGAACTGCCTCGTTCCAGAAGATCACAGGCAAGTTCGAGTCTGCGAGCATAGTTCTGGCTGCCTCAATAAGAGTCCGATTCTTTCTTTCTGCAACCCCGTTTTGCTGAGGAGTGTATGGCGCTGTGAATTCATGATGAATACCTTTTTCTGCACATAACGCCTCCATAGCGTGATTCTTGAACTCTGTTCCGTTATCGCTTCTGATCCTACGGATCTTTAGCTGATATATATTTTCCAATTTAGTAAACAGATTCTTCAAGTAATCAAAAGTTTCACTCTTGTGCTTCATGCACACAACCCAAGAAAACCTAGAATAATCATCCGTAACCACTAAGCAGTATGAGTCACCGTTCTTGCTCTTTCGATTGACTGGGCCAAACAGGTCTATGTGCAGTCGTTCGAGAGGTAGACTAACTGAGTTTGTCTTCTTAGGCTTGTGAGACTTTCTTTTCTGCTTCCCTTTCTTGCATGAGACACAGACATCGTTTAAATGAAAATTCTTAACAGAAACACCTTCCACTAGTTGGTTCTGGACCAGATGGTTCATTTTCCTCAAGTGGATGTGCCCCATTCGTCTGTGCCACATTATCGATTCCTTCTCTGTCGCCTTTGACATAAAACAAGTGACTTGTCCTTTCGCTGTCATTGCTCGGCTCATGTCCAGGACATATAAGTTGTTGACCCTGGGAGCTGAGATCATGACCCACTCTTTCGGTATTTTGAATCCAGGCTTCAGAATGAAACATGCGTTGTCATCAAAGAACACAGTGAACTTCTTGTCACATATCTGCGAAACACTCAGCAAGTTGTGGTCTATCTGTTTAACAAAGCTTATCTTTTCAAAGCTTACTATACCGTTGCTCATACTTCCTTCTTTTGTAATATAACCCCCTTTATTACCAGCAAAGGCAACATACCCCCCATTGATATTCTTTATGTCAAAAAGCAGGGATAAATCGCCTGTCATGTGCCCTGAAGCTCCACTATCAACAATCCATAGGCTGCTGATAAGGCCCTGTGGAACTCCCTGCACAAACATTCAAAGTTCAGTGGTTAAGGGGGACCCAAGCCTTCACGGTCTTGGGTCTACCAACTTCATCTAACATCGGAAAGTCAACCCATCTCCCATTTGGTGTTGGAGTTGTTTCCGATGGTACAGCAGTGCCTTTTCCAGCAGATGACTCTCCTCCTTTGGTTGGTGACTTGGGTCTCCAAATCTGTTCAGGTTTCTTTGGCTTGGGCTTCTTCTTTGCCTGTGGGCTAGAAGGTCCAGCCTTGGATTCCTTTGGAGGAACAGATTTTGGATCCACTTCAGAATTAACTGTGCGTGGAGCAGCTTTGGGGTTGCCCTGCGGTTTAGCTGCAGCCTTTGCTGGTGGCTTAGGCGCTGCTTCAACCTTTGGAGGAACAGTGCTCCCCCTCAGCTGTGGACCCCTGCCATCAACTGGCTTTTGGTTCATAGCAATTTTGTTGCGGTTATCATAAACAACCTGCTTTCCCTTTTGTTTCTCTGAGAGTTTAGGAGAAACAGGTTGCTTGGATTTGCTAGAACTGGGAGGATCATCCACTTTGATCCTTTCTCGTCTCAATTCAGGGCACGCAGCAACTAAATGCCCACGTTCCCCGCACTTGTGACAGGATCTATATTCTTCAAACTTAGGAGATTCGGTTTTGGTCTCCTTTTTGTTCCTTTTGTTAGATAGAACGGCAAATGAGTTTTTATGTTTTAGATCCTCAAGACATCTTCTTTGCTGATCGACTTGAGGATCGTCATTTCTTTCAGTGCCGCTCGATCTAATGAACTCAGTTACATGCTTTTTCGGACCGTTTCTTTGAGCTTGATTTTGAGGATTAACGGTGTTCGACTTTTGATTTTTCTTATTGTTTTCATTAGGCTGATTTTCCTGATCCTTTCTACCCTTACCCTTACCCTTGTTTTTACTCCAGGTTTCCTTTTCTACGGTAATGACAGATTCTTGCCAAATTTTGGCAACAAGACCAGGGGCGATACATCTGAGAGGGACTTCCTCATCAGCATGCACCCTTTCAGACCCTTTTAATTTATAAAACACCTTAATCCTCCTACCATCCTCGGTTTGCACTTTCGGTACCAGTTCACTCAAGGTTTCAGTGGTAATGATATGATTCTCAAAAGGTATATCTTTATTTTTGACCGGTGCATACCTAGGAGGTTCATCGAGCTCATCATCCGAAGTGTCAGTGTCATATACACTGATATCATCAGCTTTCTCACACAAATTGACAGCTTTAGCAGGAGTAGCAACCTTAGTGACTTCAGCAGGTTTAGCTGCTTCAGTAACCTTGGCCACCTCTGCAGCTTTTGCTGCCTCGGCTGCCACGTCCACAAGTTCCTCCTTCGGCAAGACATCGAAATTGTGATTTTCGAATCTCACCGGAGGTGGACATTGAGAGTATTTGGGACTGGTGGAGAAGCCTTCCTTGTCAGAGTGTTCTACTATGTGATCAAGGACATACTTGCAGTTTAAATAACTCTCAAGCTTTTTCCTGATCTTTTCGTAGTCACAGTTAACAATGGCCAATTGCTTCTTAGTGTCTTCGACCTCATTGATGTAATTATTTATAGCAATTTGTTTGTTAGCTAAGGTTTTTGACAGTTCAGAAACATCCTTTTTATAATTTTCAATTGTACTAAGAAAATTTTTCTCCTTTTGTCTCAAGGAATCAATTGACCTTTGCAACGGACCAACATCAGCTTTTAAATTCAGATTTTCTTCAGTTAATTCTTTAATTCTGAATTTCAACTGATTACACTCTACACAATCTAATTTTGAATCAGAAGAAGAACTTACCTTGTTCGACGATTCAGTAATGGCCATCAATGCATAATGAGCTGCTGTCTTCTGAGCTCCAAAGAATTCGCCGTAGTTCTTCTCTGTGCAGTCAGCATCCACAAGAAACGATCTTTTACCGATCAATGCATCTGCTTCAGCTAACAGATCCTCCAAATCTTCTCCACTATCAGAATCGCACTCCGAGTCACAGTCAGACACCTCGGTTTCAGAAGTGATGATGTCAGACTGACTCGAAGTTTCTTCAACTTCGGCTGGTGCTTCAGATGCTTGTTGAGCAAAACAGGCTGCACCACCTTGAGGAGCTTCTTCTCCGATGATCAGATGGTTCCAGTTATAGCCTTCATCAGCTTGAATAACCATGGCTTGACCTTGATTGTTGTTTGCAGGCGGCCTCTGGTTCTGATTCTGGTTGTTGACTGGGACAATAGCACGCTCAGTATTAGGTTGACCCTGAGCTTGCTACCTCTGATTCTGATTAGCTCTGTTGTTGTTGAAGGGATTCTGATGTCCTTGCTGCTTAGGTCGGTCACATTCCCTTGCAAAATGCCCTTTTGTGCCACAGTTGTAGCATGTGACCTTTGTTTTGTCGAACCCAAACTTGGTGTTGTTATTGATTAAGACATCTCTCCTTCCCGTCCTGTCCATGTATTCCTTTGCCCTTCTCACCACGCTTGCGAAGTGCCATTGTATGTCTACCAGATCCATGTCATCCTTATCAATCTGCGAGTAATCCTCCTGTGTAAGATGAGGATTCCCGATCTGTCCAGCAACCAGTCCACTATAGGAGTTTACCAAAGTCGACAGTAGAGCCATGTGTTCTTGAGCTAGCTCTACAGTCACCTTTTCTAAACCCGCGGTGTTCAGCTGCTCTGGGACTGTATTGGTCCGATAGCCACCTTGATTAGAACTAGAAGCACCTCCATATCCACCATAACTTGTAGTTGGAGCCCCGCCAAAACCTGTAGAAGAAGGTCCACTAAAGTTTGCAGTTGCCTGCGCTGGTGCTGCAAGATGAGAAAACGGGTTAACACCAAACTGGTTAGTATTAAAATTCAAAGGATACGGGTTTGGTCCAAAAGGATATGTAGGAGGAGGAACATCAGCTGGGGGACCATAATTGTCGAAAGCATAAACTGGGTCCGGATTAACCACAAAAGCAGTTTGTGGTTTGGTACCACCCACACTGGTGTCCTGAAGAGGATTCCCATAATAGATGCTGGGATTCTGTGGAATGAGCGCCTTGTTTGCTCTCCTGATTTCCTCTATCTCCTTGTTCTCCAGCTCGGTAATGAACTCGTTGATGGAGAGAGTCTGATATGCATTGCTCGACTTTAGAATATCCAACCATTGATGCCAGTGAGGAGGTAGCGCCTCAGCAAATCTTTCTACAAGGTCCGCAGATGAATATAAGACCCCATACTGATACATTTCTGACATCAGATGGTAGTATCTAGCAGTCAAGTCTCTCAGAGATTCGTTCCCTATAGCATTGAAGTTCTCGAACTCCTTCTTGAGTTGATCCATTTTAACTTTTCGCGTCTTCATATTACCCTCATTTCGCTCAGCCAAGGCTAACCAAAGCATCTGTGATGTTGTGCACTGAGCGAATTGATGAAGGATGTCCTTTGGAAGAGCTTGCTTCAATGCCGCCATCGCCTTCTTCTCATAGTTGTATTTCTTCCTCTGATCTTCATTCATGTCTTCAATCGAGATCGGAGTTGTGGAGTTCTCAACCATAGGCCTACTATACCCAGTCTCTATCGCTGACCATACGAGACCATCAATACCCTCAACATATGTTTGAAATCTGCCTTTCCAACCATGGTAGTCTGACATGTATTGTAATTTCGGCGCCCTATTCGAACTACCCGTCTCTAAGTCACTCATGAGAACGGAAGACAGATGATTCGTCTGTGAGTTTGCAGCAGCCGCGAGTGCCCAAGGATTCGCGTTCATCGCTTGTTGTTGAGCTGCCAGCGCCCACGGATTGATTCCGGCAACATTTGCTTGCATCTGCGCTTGTTGCATCCGTTGCGCGTTTCGCTCGGCTGAGTATTGCCAAGGGTTTGTGGGTACGTTCGCTTGATTGTTCAATTGTTGGTTATTATGTTGCCTTGGTTGGTTTAGATGACCCCACGGGTTTGCCATATGTTAATATTTGTCAAAAGTCCGATACTTAGTCAAATTTTTCAGTTTCAGGTCCTTATAGGCGATTAGGAACTCTATATGTGTGATTACAGGCGATTAGGGTGTAAATGCTAGCGTTTGGGGACCTTATACGCGAGTAGGAGCTATACCACACCTATTTAAGGCGAGTAGGCCTCTACTCGCTATAAGTAAAGGCGAATAGAGGCTAATTGTGTCAAAGAAGCTGTAATCGCCTAAAGGATAGGCGAATAGGAATCTAGGTGTGGTATAGGATCTGTAATCGCCTATTATATAGGCGAATACAGGCTATCGCTAGAACTCTCTTGTAATCGCCTGAATGTAGGCGAGTAGGGTTTCCTAAATGCTAGAATGTCTGCGTAATCGCTAGATCTGATCTGTAACCCCACTTTTGCTCAAAAACAGCCGTTTTTGTCTCAAAATCTTATCTAAAACAATGTGTTTATACCCCAAATGATTGGAAAAGTTTCCAAAACACTTTTAGAACAAAACCTAATCAAAAACACACGTTTTAATCCATAAACACACACCAAGAATTTGAAAATAAGGGTTTTTATCAAAAACTCAAAGTTTCAAACTTCAAAACAGGTTTTTGCTTAAAAATCACAACTTTCCCATAAAAACCTACCTGTTTTTGCTCGTTTTTGCTATCAAAACACTCGTGATAAGAGCCTCGGCTCTGATACCACTTGTAGGATCGACTAACGTGTCACCCGACAATCACGAGCTTGATATTTAGAGTGCGGAATCCTCTAAATATGTTCTAATAACAGAAACAAAGATGAAACAATGATAAACGAGTAATCACAACACACACACACGGGTCAAAAGATTATAGATTAATCACTAAAACAGAGCTCGAGTGTTTACAGAGATCAAATCAGACCTTACAGACCATGGAAGGGTGTTTGGAGAGTGTGTGAGGCAAGAACTAATGATTAGGGCAATGATTGGGACTATTTATACCTCCCATACTCGTACAGACCCCTTTAGGCGAGTAGGAAGCTATCACACATGAACTACTAGCGAGTAGGGCCTATCACACTAGTAAGTTCAGGCGAGTAGGGCCTATCACACATATAACTTCAGGCGAATAGGCCCTATCACACATGTAACTGATGTGGTATAGGCCGTAAATGCCTATAGCCACTCCGTACTCGCTTGAAGTGTCCCAAACGCCCCGAAACGCGTATCAACATCTCCAAACACCCCGTGACACGTCCAATCAACATATATACTAGCCTAGGGACATCATGCACTTACACATGAACACAAAAATGTGTTTGATTATGTGGTTCGTGTTCAATTAAAATTAAATGAACATTCGGTTCGTTTATAGGCCTAGGTATAAAAGCTAAAAATTTCAAAACTCCCTCTATTTATACCGCCACTACAATTATTAAACCTATCTACTCAGCTTCAAACCATATTAGAGTATAATTTGTTATATACTTTTAATTAAAAATTTGATTTTTTACGTGATTAACAATATTTAGAGGTGAACAATAATTGAAACTCAACCGAAATCGAACAAAAACATACAAAACCGACCATAAAATTAACCAAAATCGAGTTAACCTAATATCGGTTTTTTTTGTACCCTAAGTTAACTAAAATTAACAAACCAAAATTGAACCATTCATACATGTATATCCTTTATACATCCTAATATGTATTTATACCTTCATTTCATATGCTTCTAAGCAAATTTTTAACCAAAGTTTGGTTTTGGGTATTAACCAAAATTAACTAAATCGAAATAAAAACGACAATCTAACCAAATAAACTGAACCAATTAACTGGTTGGTTAACAAGATTGATAAGCCGATAATGTCCATTTTTGTTTCGGTTGAGGCTTATAACCGAACTGAACCTAACCCAGCCATGAACCATTAGAAGTGTCCGTGTTTCCTACCACATCGTGCGGGCATACTGTTATGAATATATTAATGGGTTTGTTTCAAATTAACTAATTTGGGTTAACTAAGGGTACAAAAAGAAAACGATAACTAATTTTAAGTTAAATCGGATGTTTTCAGTTTTCAATAGATTTTAGTTCAGTTTTGTCATATTTTTGGTTTGGCTTCGGTGAACGGTTTAGTTATTGCTCACTCCTGTATATCGTTAATCACGTAGCACATAAAGATTTTTTTTTAAATAAAAAATAGCAATACTATACTCAAATTAAAGATAATAAAATGCCCATTATTATGATGTAATTTTTTTATAAAAGTATAAACGTATTAAAAAATATGACTATTTAAAATCATGGGGGTGGTTTGCTTAAAATATGGAAAAGAAGTTTAACTATAATTTAAATAAACAAAAGTTAAGTAGATTTAAGGGATTAAAATGTAACTAAGATAAGGTATTAAAATTAAATAATGTATAAATGACTATTTTACCCTCATTTTAAGGCTATTAATGAAAAATAAATTCTTAACTTTTGAGTATCTTAAACTACCACTCACTCATTTAGTATAATATAGTATAGATATATTCTCTTAAAATTATAGCAATATCTATCATAATATATTTATGGAGACAAAAAATGTAAAACTATTCTCTTAAAATTATAGCAATATTTATCATAATATAATTATCGAGACAAAAAAATGCATGAGTTCTGTGGAGATTATTGTGGTTTGCCGCATTCAAGGGAGAAAGGGTTCGTTGGTCCTCCAACTACAGACGTTGTGAGTAGGGTAGAAGGGATCAGGACCCACTTTGAAAACGCAAATAATCAGTTTTTACTGTTTGGGGTTGAGTTTTGAAATAGATTTTTAGACTAACAAAACGCAATAATTTAAAAGCAGCTCACCCTTGCTTTTCCAAAACGCAGAAGCTGTTTTGAAAAATCAAACCCAAAACACCCCCTAAGTTCTTCAACTCTTGGATGAAAAGGTTGCAAGTGGACTCTTATAATTTGGTTAAGATCAACTCTTAAGAGCATTCACATCCCTTTCACCAAATCTCATCTATCAAATTACACTAAAAATCACTACCCCACCCCTAAATCTTATCTCTCCTAATTAAAATAATAATACTTTTTCATATTTTTATCATTACATTTTCTCTCTTCTCACTCACAACTACTTACAAAAATATTAAAATATATATAAGGATGAACAGTAGTTTTTCATATTTAGGGTGAAACAGTGTTTCCACCAAATATTTCCTCTCTCCTTCACTCACAACCACTTACACTCATCCCATATAATTTGGTGGACACACTCACATACATTTGGTGAATGGGATGTGAGTGCTCTAAATGTATATATGGCCATGGGCGTAGCTTTTAAGGGGCGGTCGACCCCTCCGAATATTCGCTCAGAAGTTCTGATTATATAGTATTCATATAGAAATTTTTTGGTATATACGGTTCCGACCCCCCGAAATTGGTTTTCAACCCCCCGAAATTAATAATTTCCGATCCCCGGTGACTTCCACCCCCCCCCCCCCAGTCTCGGGTCAAGCTTCGCCACTTATATGGCAAATTTAACACACAAAAGAAATGAAAATTTTAAGATCTTTTCTTTCATTGTTTTTTTACTGTAAGAATTTATAAGAGTTTAAAATACTTAAAGATTGTATGTGAATAACCATGTAAATATTAAAAAGTTAAAACTTATAATTAAAAAAAATATAAACTTGATAAATGAATTGCCTTGAAACATGAATATTCTCGTCTAAAGAATGCTTACTCTGTTTCTGAAATGTCAAAAGTTTTTACGATAATTATCGGGATAACTAATGGTCTCCCTAAATAATTTTTTTTTCAATGTATTTGTTTATAGAGATTTTTAAGTGTTTAGAAATGGGTATATGTTTGTATCAAACTTGCCATACTCTTAAATCCACTTTCGTGCTTCAAGAATGCCTAATTAAAGAAAAAGTGGCTAAGAATTTGAAGTTTGAGAGTTGTGGAACATGAGTGTGTGGTTGAGATGGAAGAAAAAGGACCAAACAAGATTCTTTGATAGTATTAATGTAGGCACATGGAAGAATTAATGACACAAGAGGCTCATATTTCTTAATTTGATGAACATTCAAAGGACACAAACCATGGCATAGGTTTTGCTTTTAACAAGTTCATGGAGGAAATGAAAAAGTGCCCTCTTTATTCACTCATACAGATTATAGGCTTTCATTGGTATGTCTTTTTTAGTCACATTTGTTATAGGTTTTTGGAGGAAGAGTTAAGTCTCACTTTGTCTCCACATAAGGAGTGGGAATAAATCCCTCTTTTCTAGCAACTTGCAAATGGGAAAAGTGATCCCACAAAACCGCAATTGAATCTTTTTGGCAGTTGTATGTTGATATATCAGTGAGGACTAACCAATAATGATACATAAATCATTGTCTTATTGAGTGAATCCACCGGACTTGAAAACCCCGAACCTAACTAAATTATAAATTCGGATTCAACCCAATTACACCCAAATATTCGAACTTGATTATATATATTATAGCGAGGGGGGGGGGGGGGGGATCTTAAATTAATACCGAAACCACTCAATCCATCAAACCAATAAAATTTTGTCACCTAGAAAACTACTCAGACTACTCAACTTTAAAGGGGCATTAAACGACAAGTACTCATACACACCATCCAATAATATTGTGCCACTTAACTCAACCCGATAGCCACAATTAGGAACTTGTTTACTACATTAAAGCTTCAACCAGATTGAAAAATATCTAGAAACAAGACATTCTATAAAGGAACTTGTTTACTACATCAAAGTTTGTTTATTTGATTCCTGTTGCAAAGATTCAAAATATCTAGAAACAAGACATTCTATAAAGGAACTTGTTTACTACATTAAAGCTTCAACCAGATTGAAAAAGCGTAGTCGAGAATACCTATATATGGTACAATCTAATAATGAAGACATCATTTGTTGAATAATAACACATTTTTTAACTCATCCAAAGAATAACAAATTAATAGACACGAATATGTTTTCATCAGGTCTCGAGTTCTCAACGCGACCCATAACTCATGCATGTGATATGAGAATCTAGAAAATATCTATATAATGTATTAAGTAATTAATGGATCAAACATATGAATTAGGTATGTAATTAATTATCAGGTCCGGCCCAAACAAGGCGGAATGGTCGATGGCTTGGGACCTGGTCCCCAATGAGTGACGACGACAGATTAATTACTAAGACTACCTATAGTGGCCATTAAAAAATGTCACGCCCCATTCACTTGGAGAGTGGTGATTGGCTCCCAAAAAAGAAGAAAACTCCATGGCGTTAAATATTTCACGTTTGGGCAATTTGTGAGGTCATAACGCCAGCCGGCGCGGTGTAGGGGGGGGGGGGGGCGTTTTTGAGGCAATCCACGCCCAAAAACTGCCCCATTACGGGTGGTCAATGAATAATGTATCACATTTTTATTGTAATTTTAGTTTTTACACATATAGCACTTGACCCACTATAGAATGAATTATGTTAGAAACCTAAGCGTTGGTCAGACACATAAGTAGGAGCATGTGACTTTCTATGTTTCAAACACAAGCTAGGTGACATAAGGCTAAAAATGACTAGCCGAGCCATAGGTATGATGCTAAAAAAGGGACATGTGAGAAGATATCAATCACTCATGAATCAAACAGCTTCCAAATTTGCAATACACACTTATCTCATCACCAGCCAAGTCAAATAGAAACAAGTTTTTTTTAAAAGAGAGAAACTTTTCTTTAATGTTTACTAGTACTAGTCCCCACAATTGCTCTTTTTCTTCTATTCATTATAATTATAATATAATCCAATGAAAGAAAGTCCTGTTTTCTACTCAAGATAAAAGAGAGAAACTTTTCTTTAACTTACCACATACAACACCCTCTCTCTCTCTTTTTTTTGTTGTTGATTTGCATGCTTCTTTTTCATGGGATCTTGATATTTTTCCCAAATAAGTTGCATAAATCACTCTCCCACATGAAAATCAATCTTCTGTGGGTTATATCGTAAATCACGTATGCATGTTGTTGTATATAAGAAATCAGTCAAAAAAGTTCGTAAACAAACATATATCTATATATACCTGGCTGCTAATTAAAAGTTCATTTCCTGATCACTTTAGAAAATGACCCGCGACCTGTTTGCTCCTGTGACATCATTTTCTTTTCACAATATGATCAATTAAAGTTTGGTTCTATTTTGAACTATTAATAATTAAGTATTGAAATAGACACAAATAAAGCAAATGCCGATTTAGTTTAAAATTTTGACATAACATGAGTTAGGAAATGCACTAACATTTTCACTTCTGTACCTTACAACTTCTTTAAAGATCAACAAGGAAATTAAGACCATATCTTAACAAATCATATCATCCCCACTTCCCTATCTACATATAAAAACAGAAATCCAAAAGATTCACATCTCAACTGACTTTCCTCTAAATCTAACATCCCAAACAAGTATAACACAACAAGCTGTTGGACTTTAAGCAATAAAAATTAACCAAATTTGCAATCTTGCTAATTAACCGGCCACTTTCAGTTCTCACTTCATCATATCTAGCTAGAGATTATCACTACAAATCCTTAACTAATTCAATTTTGCTGAATAGAGATCTGTATCTGTATCTTACAGCTCGGTTTGTTACACTTTTGCTTAAAAATGAGTTTCACAAGTTGCATATGAAAAATTGGTTGATGAAGTGGGATCATCAAACACGCAACAAGAACACGGGTTTGTTGATGATCATTGTGTTATTAGACTTGAGATAACCAAGTAAAAAATGGGATTCGCCTAGTACGTCTTAATGTTCCATAGAATATGAGCTTTAACGCTATCCAACCATTTTCAACCAAAAACATGCCCAATGACAAATGTATCCTTAATTAATTCTAGAAAAATATAAAAACAGCTATATTAACCGGTAAAATGCTGACACCTAATCAAAGATGGGTCCTTTCAATCTTTCATCCCCACATGTTTGTGACCAAAATTGGTATAGATGAGACCAGATACATAGTTGGGTAGCCTATAAAATCGTTTCAATACACATATGGTCTTGACGAAAAAAGTTGAACACTTTGGAGGCAGCTGCCACAATATATATTATACCTTGATTAACTTACCCCCGGATCTCTTACGCGTGGTTTCTAGAAGCTGCCGGTCATTAGGTTGTCCAATTAGATTGCCTTGTGTCTGGAGCCCGCCTGGGCTCGAACAAGAACCAGCATGCACCTAGCTAGGTGTCACATTGGCTTGTTTTCTAGCTATCAGACCTAGCTAGCTCTGACTATGACTTGAATCCTGACCAATGCTTTTAGTGCCGGTAAAGCTTGGCTTGCCTTCAATAGGCCAATCAATTGAGAAAGCTAGATTTATAAAAATAATAATAAAACTGAGACTGTGTCTCATTGCACTTTGAGATCGATGTTCAGTGCTACACACACAAACTCATCAATAATATCAGTGACATAAATAGGGTCTCACCTTTAACCATTAGAATATAACATTAAGATCTAACAAAACAATTTATAGCGTGGAAACATTATTATATATTATCACCTGATGCTTTTATTTTATGCTACATTTACATAAAACGACTATGGATTTCTACACTAAAGCGCTTCATATTTTATATTTTCCAAGAAAACCAGAACAATATTAATCTTGGTCGTCGTATTTAAACTCTTGTATGTCAAAGTGGTAAAAAAACATGAAGCTAGTCGTTTGAATTTTGAAAGAAAAAGGGTTACGTACGTAGTTAAGTTAAAGGAGAAAAACAAAGTAATGGGTACGTAGCAACTTATTTTCTGTAGTAAATATGGAAGAATGGTTTGTCATTAATGGGCCCAAAACTATTGGACTTGGGTAGACTTCACTAGAGAGGATTTCTAGTTTTATGTCTTGTTTTTATGACGATTTTTATTTAAATTATAGGATTAAGTAAGTTAATATGTTAGAATTATTTACGAGCATGATTTGATCTTTGTGAAACAATAGGCGGGGATTAGCATTAATCTGATAGTCAGCTAATCTCAAACTCGATTTGATAGTTTAACAAGCCTTTATAAGACAACCCCCAGTTGCAGAGTTTGAATCGAGAAGATTCAGGCCCGACTGTTATAGCTTGATATTTGAAGAGGTATAAGCAATTATACCGCGGCTCCCTCACCTGTGCTACGGTCTTACCTAAGTCCAACAAGTTACAAGTAACTTGAGGACTTGGGAAGACATGAAGAGGTATAAGCAATTATACCGCGGCTCCCTCACCTGTGCTACGGTCTTACCTAAGTCCAACAAGTTACAAGTAACTTGAGGACTTGGGAAGACATGAAGAGGTATAAGCAATTATACCGCGACTCCTTCATAAGCACGAACCAAGGACGTCGAGACGCGGCATAGTACTTTCGTCAAAGGAAGTACAACCTTCTCTCGAGGGTCAAAAGCCTCCGAACAATAGTACAAAGGGGGTCCGAAGTAAAGTACAACTTTGTTGACCACTATAAATACCCCTCCAAAGTACAATTAGGACACGAATGCATACACTCCGAATCTCACTTTCTCTCTCTACTTTCTCTCACTAAACAAATACTTATCCTCACGCCGGAGGGTGGTTACAGAGAGGCCCTCCCTCCTCCTCTGTAACGAGCCTAACGGTCTTTTACCTTGTGCAAGTTTAAGTTTAGGTTCGGAGCATTCCAGATCCATCACATTCGCACCTGTTTTAACTGTAATTGCAGGTTCGTCCACTTTTTGGATCTTCAATTGGCGCCATCCTTTTGTACAACCGTTTTCTGTATCCTTAAAAGGTAAAGATATCGACGGTTTTTCCCATGGCGGCTTCATCTGAAGGTTTCTTGATCGAAGATGTCACAAATGCGGAGCATGACGAAGGGGCCACCACTTTTACGGCCTCTGTTGTCATGACCCCGTCCGCAGGGCCCACCAATATGGAGGGACGCTCCATGGCTACGCAGAGGTGGACAACACCTTCCAAAAAAGTCAAGATACCGCGCCAGAGTTTAATGCGGATTTTTTACTCAGGAATCGTAATTTCTTATTGCAGCTTAAAGCACAGCAAGAAAAGGAAGCAAAACTCAAAAGTGTGCAGGTAAACCTATTCTCCACCGACGGACCTCAAGCGTCCTTCGGACATGGTCCGAGTCCTGCTGCTCAAGTCACGTACTCCACCGTGGTTACCACTCCTGATTTTGGCACCCCGCAGGGGAGTTGCTTCCCACCGGGTCACCACGGGACCACGCAGCCTGTCACCACCATGGCAAAGCAAAGACCAGCCGTCACCACAGCGGAAGATGACCTTACCACTCCCTATCGCCCAGCCTATATGGCTGCGTATTCCAAATTCGCACCCCGTATCGCCAGCGCTCCTTTACCAGCAAAGCTCAAAATGTCCACAACGATAAAAAGATATGACGGAACGTCAGATCCGGATGATCACATTCATGATTTTGGAGGGGCCGCAGAAATCGAACTATGGCCCATGCCCGCATGGTGTCACATGTTCGCCCAGACCCTTACGGGAGCGGCCAGGGTGTGGTTCGACGGCTTAGCACCAGGCGAGATAGCGAATTGGACTGAACTCCGCCGTGATTTTCTACAAAACTTTTCCCAACAGCGGAGATGTTCAAAAGACATCACCGAAATCCACAACATCCATAGAAAAGACGGTGAGTCGCTGGAAAGGTTTATTGACAGGTTCAACAAGGAGAGTATGCAGATCAGTGGAGCTCTTGATCAACTACGGATATCCGGCTTCTGCCACGGAGTCCGAAACAACCAGCTCGTAGAAAAGTTACATGACGATCTTCCGAAAACCATGGAAGTATTGATGGAGCGGGCACGAGCCTTTGCTCGAGGAAAGAGTGCCTGTAGCCAAACATATGACAACGAGTACCGCTCCTCGTCAATAAGTAGTTCATGGAAGAAGGGCTCGGGAGCCCCAAGCTCGGATCGAAGCAACTCTTGGGGTAAAAACAGGTCCCAACCTTACTCCCGAAATGATAAAAGTTCCACCGGTCGAAACTCCTCCTCACACCGGCGGTCAACCTATTCCGAACTACTAAAGTCTCCCAGTGAGATACTTAGCACGAAAAACGTTGATTTCCCCAAGCCCCCGAGGCAAAAACCCACATCCGACAAGAACACCAAAAAATATTGTGATTACCATCGAGCTAGGGGACATGACACGGATGACTATTGGTCATTAAAGCAAGAAATTGAGAAAGCCCTTAAAGCAGGCAAGCTGTCACACCTGGTGAAAGAAATCAAAGAAGGAAAGGCCAGCGTCACAAACATCCCCAATCCAAATGATCAAGCAGGGATACATATGATCTGAACCCTCAAGAAGCAGGGGGTTAAACGGAACAACGATCATGTCGCGGCATGGATGGCCCAGCCCATAACCTTTCCTTCCATCTCACCAGATGACTACAAGGAAGGCCCGATAATTGTATCCGGGATCGTGGCCGGCCATAAAACTCACCGAATTTATGTGGATGGAGGAAGTGCTTCCGAGATAATGTATCTTCAATGTTTCCAGTTGTTAGCAGAAGCATCACAACAGCGATTGATCCCCGTCTCCTTGCCTCTGATAAGCTTTTCGGGGGAAATTGTCCAACCAATCGGACAATTATCCCTCCCAGTTACGTTTGGTTCCGGATCATTGCAGAGAACAGTTATCCTGACCTTTTTGGTGGTAGGATCAAGATCGGTTCACAATACCATATTGGGCAGGCCCGGGATGAAAGCATTCGGGATGGTAACATCTACCATCCATGGAGCCTTAAAATTCCCCACAGAAAAAGGAATAGCCACCCTAAAATCTGAAGTTGGGCTTGGCATCTCCGAAGTACGTCAGTCCATAGGTTCGGAACAGGATGATAATGACTCAGGAGAATCGGGGGCCGCAGTAGTTGAAAAATGGTCGATCCATCCCAGATTTCCGGAACAAAAACTATCCGTAGGTACTCAGCTCCCCACCAAAGCTCGAGAAAAGCTTTGGAATTTACTTTCAAACTCACTAGATGTTTTTGCATGGGAACATTCGGATATGACCGGGGTCCCAAGAAGCTTGGCAGAACACAAGTTGAACACTTATCCCGGTATAAAACCGGTGGCCCAGAAGAAACGGAGTTTGGCTCCTGACCGTGTCAAAGCCATCGCAGAAGATGTGAAAAACCTATTGAATGCCGGCATAATCCGGGAGGTGCGGTACCAAACCTGGGTGGCCAATCCTGTACTCGTTAAAAAGCAGGATGGGGCCTGGAGAATGTGCGTGGATTTCAATGATCTGAACAATGCATGTCCAAAAGACTGTTATCCCCTCCCGGAGATTGACGTAAAGGTAGATGTTGTGGCCGGGTTCCGGCTGAAATGTTTTCTTGACGCCTATAAAGGCTATCATCAGATTCAAATGGCCGAAGGTGATGAAGACAAAATAGCATTTGTTACAAACAACGGCCTGTACTGTTACACTAAAATGCCGTTCGGACTTAAAAATGCTGGAGCTACGTATCAAAGGTTGATGGACTCGGCCTTCAAAGATCAGATAGGAAAGAATCTCGAAGTTTATGTAGATGATGTGGTGATAAAAAGTATAACAGAAGACTCCATGATCGAAGATATCAAGGAAACATTTGCCAAACTACGGGAGATCAACATGAAGCTGAATCCCAAGAAATGCTCTTTTGGTCTTGAAGAAGGGAAGTTTTTGGAGGTATTGATGGCCTGGGATGGCATAAAAGCCAACCCGGAGAAGGTTGAAGCAGTTTTGAAAATGCAACCGCCCAAATGCTTAAAGGAGATGCAGTCCCTAAATGGGCGTCTTGTGGCTTTACACCGCTTTCTCTCCAAAGCTGCAGAAAAAACACTCCCCTTCATGAACGTCTTAAAAAAGAGTTTTGGAAAAGAGAAGTTTGAATGGACCATGGAGGCAGATGCTGCCTTCGCAGAGTTAAAGAAATGCCTGGTAAACTTGCCCGTCCTAACTGCGCCCGAACCAGGAGAAACTGACATTGTATCTCTCAGCTTCGGACGGGGCAATATGTTCCGTCCTTGTCATCACCAGAGCTACGGTCCAACGCCCTGTGTATTACATCAGCAGGGCTCTCCGAGAATATGAAGTCCGTTACCCAATTCTTGAAAAGCTGGCCTTAGCTCTCGTACATACCTCCAGAAGACTCCGTCGGTACTTCCAAGCTTTCAACATCGAAGTACAATCAGAACAACCGATACTCAGTATATTGAGAAAACAAGAAGCTTCTGGAAGAATGACCAAGTGGGCCATTGAGCTCGGTGCTTTCGACATTACTTATAAAACTAGAGGTCCGGTTAAAGGTCAGGCGGTGACCGACTTTTTGGTGGAAATTCCCAAAAATCTGATGGTCGAACCACAAAGCCCTCCGGAGCCCACATGGTCTTTGCACACTGATGGAGCTTCGGGAACGGAAGGATCAGGAGCAGGTTTGGTCTTATGTGAAGCCGAAGGACGCGAGCTACTCTACGCAATCCGTTTAAACTTCAAAAGCTCGAATAAGGAAGCCGAGTATGAGGCGCTCCTGGCTGGGCTGCGACTGGCCATTAAGGTCGGAGCCAAAAAGGTACAAGTATACCATGATGATCACTAAACTCCCTGCTAAATGCAAAGTACGTTATAAAAATCTAAGATGCATATGCCTCTTGCAGGTTATAGCACATGTCGATTCTTTGTTGGTAGCAAACCAGATATCCGGGGATTATGAGGCTAAAGAACCTAATATGATTCTTTACTTAGCCGAGGTATGGGATCAACCCGAACCTCCAAAACCTCAGAACCCCAATAAGAAATCGACTAATCGTTGCTTCATAATGCAGGCTAAAAAACTGATGAAGCATTTTGAAGCATGCCAGGTGGTACACATTCCTGGAAGCAAGAACAAGAAAGCAGATGCCTTGAGTAAACTCGCTGCCACAACCGCTGATATCGTAAATCAAGAAGTGCACATGGAAGGCCTACAAAGCCCAAGAGTCCATGCGGACGCGGTCCTATCGATAAACTCACAGATAGACAGTTGGATGACCCCCATAATACAGTACCTAACCAATGATGTTGTCCCGGAAGACAGGTGAAGGCTCGAAAATTAAAAGTCAAAGCTCTCCAGTACCAGATGATTGACGGACAGTTGTACCGAAGAACATTCTTAGGACCACTTCTCAAGTGTGTGGATTTGAACGAAGCTTCATACATCATTCAGGAAATCCATCGGGGGATATGTGGAATACATTCCGGTCCTAGAATGATGGTGGCAAAGATAATGAACGCCGGATACTTCTGGCCGGGGATGCACAACAGTGCGGTATCCGAGCTCCAGAAGTGCAATGAATGCCAAAGGCACGCGCCAGTTAGTCTTCGAGCCAAGAATAACCTAATTCCAGTAAGGCCGTTCCAGCAATGGGGCATCGACATCGTCGGACCTTTCCCAAAGTCCACCGGAGGTATGAAATTCTTGCTGGTGGCTGTGGACTACTTCACAAAGTGGGTTGAAGCTCGACCACTTTCCAAGATCTCGGGAAAGGAAGTAAAAAAGTTCGTCTGGGAGCAGATAGTGTGTCGTGTAACATTCGCATTTAAAAATTATATGTTAAAACGACAAGTTCAATTGTTATAATTTACATTTAATTATTTTTGTAGTATTTTAAATATATATATATATATATATATATAAAGATTTATAATGATAATAATACACAAAACATAAAAACTATAATGTGTTAACCCAACCCAACATTGGCCCAACCAGACGAGCCCAATCCATTGGTCCGGCCCAACCCCTCCTTCCTTATACCGGTTTAATCAAAAAAAAAAAATTATACCCTTGCTGAGGTTCGAACCCGGGCAGACAGCCACACCACACCCAAGCACCAACCAGCTGCTCTAACCATCATATCTGTTTCTAAGCTGGCCCGTTATAATTATATAATGACTTGAAATCACCTCAGTTGACTTGGAAAGTCAACTGAGGTACACGACTTGCCAAAATCACAAGCAATAACTCGCAATTGACTGTGATTGACCTTGCATCATCATCTCTGGCCTATTATGACTCAGTCACACCCTAATTAGCTCTCAATTGTTACTAAATTTATTAATCGACGCGTCACACATTCATGTCATAGTCAAAACTTGCCAAATCGAACACAAATCCTTTACCCTATAAATTGAATGATGCTGGATCATCTCACATCGCCGAATAACCTTTCCCAATCCTCAATTCCTCATAAAAATTCTCTGTTCTTCATAAACAATCGCGTGTTGACTTTCGAGCTTGACCGAACGATTCTGTATCAAAACGTATTTGTAAGTATGATTTTTGTGGTGGGTTTTGTTAATCGGAACCTACACAACATTAACCCCATGATTAATTGGGTTAATGTTGTGTAATTCGATCAATTGTGGATTCTAGGGCTCGATTTCATTTATTTGAGAAAGAACATGATACCCTGTTATGATATTTAGTTTTAAAAAAACAATAATCAACACAACCACTGGTCTGGACCAAGTGGTTGTGTCTGGTGCACTCTCCATGGTCCACGCGGGTTCGAGTCCCGGAATAGGCTCCCCTTTTTGCTTTCTTTTTTTTCATTTTTTTTAAACAAGTAATTATATATAATACATCTAATGTTGTAAATTCATTTTTAATTATTAAAAACCTTTTAAAAATTCTACAAAAATTATTTTGTATTAACCTGATGAAAAGGAAAAATGTACAATTTTTAGTTTTCAAAAATTTATTAATTTATTATATATAATAAATAAATCAAGTTTATTCTATTTTATTTATAAAAATCTATAAAAATATCAAAACGATCTTATTAATTTCCACAAAAATTATCCTGAGTTATTATAACATTAAACTTTTCAGAAATGATTTTTATTTCTGAAAAATCATTTATTTAATATTTTTAATCAATTTTTGTTAGTTTTAATCATAATTAAATCATAATAAATCCAATTTTTGGTATTTTTGCACCAAAATTTTATACAAATTATTTCTGAATATTTAGAACAGAAATATGAATTTTAAACTAATAATTCTTTAATTTTTGTATTTTTAAATATTAAAGTTAAATTTTGACAAATTGTTATAAATAGAATTAATATTCTATTTTAAAGAAAATAATTTTATAAAAATTATTTTTATACTTTAAACACATTATTGTGACCATCTTAAATTAAAATTCTTATAAAAGATTTTTGGTTATTTATTTACTAATATTCCCTCATTTATCAAACAATTTTCATATTAATCAAACAAGCATTTATCCCCAATTCGAAGCCCTAGAAACTTATACATTTGTAGACTTGATAGACTTAGACATATTTATTACCTTATTATAGGGTGATACTTGACATATTTGGGCAACACACTATTCTATTTATCAACAAATACAACATTTTGCTAAGGTGAGTTTTACATAGCCCCTTTTCTATTTATCACCATTTTTGGGGTGAAACATGTTACAACATTATTTATGCAATTCAATCATCAATGTGTCTATGTGTATTTCTATGTTGCATTATGTCTTGAACATGACTAGGGTAAGCACAATTCTAGCATAAACATTCATCAGCCAAACGGTATACATTGATAGATCTATTGGACTGACAATCCCACCCGGATACGTGCCTCCTACAAAGGTTACGTGGGTGTTTGTTACTGCAATATAAACGAGTGAACCATGAGCGTATGGGATGTACCACAATACAACAGTCAACAAGGTTGATTATGCACTTGATTTACTTCTAGTATGTTTTCGCATATGGACTAGTTTGCCATGACACATGAATTGCACAACAATTTTATTCAATTATCAAAACCTATGTAATTCTCACCAACTTTTGTTGACCCAAAATATTTTCAACTTAACATGTTTCAGGTTCTACTTGCTTGAAGAATTGCTTGAAGATATGTGCATAGTTTTATTCAATTTGATGTACAAATTCTTAGAACAATTGTATGTAACTTATTATATGAAATTTATTATTCACCATGAGCTACTGAACAATCATCAATACGTGACATCCCGATGTTTCCGCCATCGGTTGGGGTGTTACATGTCGCTTCGGGTTACCCCAAACAATAGTCAGCGACAACGGAAAGCAGTTTGCAGACAACCCCTTCAAAAAATGGTGTCATGATTTGCATATCCAACAGTCATTTGCCTCTGTGGCCCATCCGCAGGCGAATGGTCAAGTGGAACGCATAAATAGAAGCTTGGTTGAGGGGATAAAGAAGAGGTTGGGAAGAAAGAAAAGTGGCTGGGTAGATGAACTCCCCAACGTTTTATGGGCTCATCGAACCTTCACCAAAACCAGCACGGGAGAAACACCCTTCAGTCTCACATACGGGACTGAAGCAGTCATACCGGTGGAGATTGGTTCCCCCTCCTCTCGGGTCCAAAGCATTGAAAATAATAATCAAGAACTCCGCATAAATCTTGACTTGCTAGATGAAAGAAGGGAAGCCGCGGCCATAAAAGAAGCTCGATATAAGCAGAAATTGGAAAATTTTTATAACTCCAGGGTAAAAGAAATCCGATTCAAACCCGGAGATTATGTGTTCCGGTGCAACGAGGCCAGCGGTGTGGAAAAAGGAAAGATGGCCGCATCATGGGAAGGGCCGTACATCGTCAAAACCGCAGGAGGGAAAGGTGCATATACCCTCCAAACCCTAGAGGGGAAAGATATTCCTCGCACCTGTAACGGTGTCCACTTGAAAAAATGCTATATGTAAGCATTACCAGCTAGTTTTCTAAATCATATTTCATCTTCCTATTGTAACGTGGGACGTGCCATTCCCTACTTTCCTTTTTCTTGTAATCATCCGGGATGTAACATGCCCCGACGAAATATTAATAAAAAGCTGGTTTTTTACTCTGAAAAATTCTAAGGTGCTAATATAAGCCGAAGCTCAAAAATGAGCTCGACATAACAAAAGCCACGTGGTGTGAAAGACATCAAACAGGAGTAGCAAAAAGAAACGGACCAAAATGGATAAGTTTTGGTCCGGATCTAAACTAACCTAAATAAAGCACCTCGTCTAATTCGAAACATAGTCATAAAACAAAAATTTATAAAAAGGGAAAAGCCCGAAACACCAGCACGCGGCATGGACAATAGCCGCGTCCCGGTAAGGAAACCCCATAAACCATGGTTACCTAAAAATACACAAAATCTCGCGAGAAAAATTAGGACGTAGCAAGATTCGTGGACGCACGATCAACTAAGCTACGAACCTCCCTCCTATGACTTAGTCATTTAACCAAGGACTTCACCTAAAGCAAAACACATCACAAATAAGCATAAGAAACGTAGCCAGAACCTACGACATGGTTCGGGCTCGGCCTGCATTCAAATAAAAGCTTGACCCCAACAGAAGGTCCGAGCTAGGTGATACAAACATTACAAAATAAGTCCGGACCACACAAAGGTCCGGAACGAATAAAATTGTTTAAAACATAAAAGAAAATGTTCAAGTAGAAGGAAGTTTAAGCCCCTCGAAGGCTTCAGGGAGGGACTCCGGAGGACCAGTTACTTGGTCAGCAAGCTTGGCGATCGGCGGGAACACAAGCGTGTCATAAGTCTCTACCGTGGCCAGGAGTTGTGTGTTAACATCGGGTTTAAATGTGGGATTCTTCTCCAATGGGATCCCTTTAGCAGCAGCTGCATAACCAGCCTTCAAACCCTCATTAAACCCGGCAGCGTTCATAGCATTAACAACCCCGCTCACAGCTTGCTTCATGATCGGACCTTTGTGAACAAAGTCCGTTAAGAGTTGAGCTCCCTCCGTAAGAAAAAATTTCTTGAAGCCAAAGAGCTCGTAAATGTTGGCAACCAGCTCTGCTCTCTCCCTTTTCCAAGCTTCCTCATCCTCGGCCATTTTCTTCTCAGCCGAAGCATACACCTACCGGGCCACCTTCTCCCCCTTCAGAGCATCATCTCGTTCTGGGCCAAGAAGAGTTTAGTAATTAAAAAAGAAATAAAGGGGAAAGAAGCATGCTTACAGATGCACGTACCAGCTGTCAAGGCGTCCGTCCCTTTCCGTAAAGACTCCATCGTAGTTTCCATTTGCTTGATCACATCCTGGAGCTCCTTGGTGGATGCGGCATGAGCTGCTTCGGAGGAGTTAAACTTTCTTTTCAAATTCTCCAACTCCTTTAAGGCTTTGTCTCGAGCTTCGGCCACAGAGGCCAAGGCCTTTTGAGAAGAAGAGGCTTGTTGCTGGGCACTCTTCAAATTATCTTGAAGTTGCTTCAACGCCCCAGAACTACCTCCTGCTGCCACCTTCTTCCACAGCCTATCCCTATCCACCTCCGCATCCATCCATCTCCTATAGGCTTCGGCCACTAAAAAATTGGATTGGGCTTGATTCACCAGTAAAGCTTCACATAAGGTCGGAGACTCCATGCCATGGTAATACTCACGATCGGCCGGAGTATCCAGATTGAAAAGCATCATCCGAGCCGAAAGAGCATCCACCACTCTATCTCCATTCTTCAAATCCCACTCCAGGGAAAACTTTTCAGCAGCAGCCGAAGCACCTGCCCCGGCATCACCACCTACCATCTCTGCAAAACCACATGTGGCAAACACCTCAGTCTCAAATCAACTTGGGGGGAAAGCAGCATCATTATCCCCCATGCCAGATTGAGAAAGAAGTGGGGATTGACGAAACTCACCAAACTGAACTCCCTTCCCAGGAGCCTTATCAACTACCGGACTTTCTAGTCCTAAAAAACCTTCGTCCTCCTCTTCTTCAATCACCAACGTCTCACCAACTTGGTTAACCTGAGGATGATCTACCATTAGTACCGGGGCTGAGTCACGGGAGGATTGGCCTCCGTACAAGTGATTTTCAAGGTTATGTAAAAGGTTAGAAAATACCTCATCAGGATGGTCTAAAAACCTCAACTTTTTCGGAGCTTTTGAACTAGCCCCGGTACCCTTCGTTCCAGCTCGTTTCCTTTTCCCAGAATCTTTTGAAACAGAGGTATCGGTTAAAGATCTATTCTCCACATTCCTCGAAGCACCAGGGGAAACGGACTTGGTAGCACTAGAAGGATGGGCAGTAGTATCTGGTGCGGGAGCCGAAGTAGTGTCCTTAGGCGAGGAAGTTGCTGAGGTAGGATGAGGAACAACAGAAGTATCTCTCTGAGCAACATCAGTATTTACACCTTCTTCTTCCACGATCTCCGTAACCACTCCGATAGTCAAACCTTCTTCCCCGGCCCCGCTTGCCCCAACCGCGGCATTCTGGGCAGGACGGATGGGCTGCTGGGCTCGGGTGATCTGATCCAGGATAGGCTCACTTTGTTCCAGGTCAACATGAGAATATGATAACGCCGAGTCATTAAAAGTGGTGAGCTTCAAACTATCAAGCAACGACATTTCTGCATAAAAAAGAACACAGAGTGTTAGAAAATTAAGGCTATAAAACTTTAAAGGAAGACAGTAAAATGCAGGCTTCCCACTCACCCTCTGATGTGTCGGTAAAAACACATTGTTAATATGTGTCTTTTGTATATATTTTATTGTTTGAACACTTTAGATACCCTTTTCTTACATTAAATATGTTATAAATGAATTTCTTTTACTAATAAGATGAAGCTCAAACTAGGATGTATTTATATTAAGGTCGATTGCTAAAAGTGATATATTAAATACCATAATATGTAAATGAAGATTACTTGAAAAATAAGATGAGTTGGCAATCAATTGAAAACGTCATATTGCATATGTATGAAAACTTCATCTATTAATACATGGATGCTTTAAATGGGTTTCAATCTAATTTAATATTAAGTGAGCTTATATTGGGCTAAAGAAATTCATCCTATTGAGAATGAGAATTATTTTAATAAAAACATCCATGATATAGGCCCATGAGAAAGAAGTCGGTGGAGGGGCTGCCTAGGGTTACGCATGAAAAAGATTATTAAAGGCAGCAACCTTTTTGCTGTCAAGGGAGGTCGAAAAGCAGCAGAAGGCTGGAACAAGGAGAAAGAAGATGAAGGATCCTTATTATTTTTGTTCGACAGTTTTAAGGAGACACAACTTTCATATTATCGTAGGAAGCAAAGATTAGAGGAGAGCCACGATGATGAAGACACAAGGCTAAATCTTTTGTGACTTTCTCTAGACGAATGGTTCAATTAGGTTTCGCATTTTTTCTATTTATTTTCAGTATTGGATTGTGTTTTTGTGTGATGACAAGCATATAAAACATCATTGATGCATTAGTTATTAAACAATTGATTTGTGTTTTGAGTCCTTTCTTTACAACTTGTTCGGTTGATGACAAAACTTAGTAGCGGGTTGGGTGACATAAAGAGGGTTGACTTGACACTTACAATTGGGTAGATAATAGGTTTGATGACAAGAACTTGTGCTACCAGTTAATTAACTAATTTCCAGAACTATGTCTATGTGGTTCCCAATCTATAAACTAAAAATTGTGTGAAACCTAGAACCTAAAGTTTAGAGGGAGTTACTTTCTTTATTATTATTGTTTTCTATTCGAATCACTTAATCAACGTTTTCAAGCAAAACAACATTCTACTTCATAATATATTATTTTTAATTAATTAGTTTTACTAATAAAATTACTATTAACACTAACCACATACTTCTCGTGGTTCGACAACCCTACTCCCTATACTGCAGTCCTTGTAGCTAAGGAGTTGTTTTAAAAAATATTTTTTGATTAGCACTTCGACACGCGATCACCCTCGCCATCATATAAAACTACCGGCCACCGGTCATGCAAATCCCAATTACCACTGATACAGCCTAAAACGAGCACGTGCTCCGGATACTTCTGTATATTGGTTTTGTTTTCGGCAAGACCCACATACAAGGCACGGTTATACCTAAACCACTTGGGCAAATCCCAGTCAGAGGACTCGTACCGCGTACACCACGTCATGTCCGCGGGTAAGCAGCGTCGTCAAGCCAAAAGAACTGATTCTTCCAGTTCTTCAAGCTAGTGGTTTGGTAGTCATGGCAGCTCTCCAAGGATCTCCGCTTCTCAAAACTATACCAACTTCCCTGCTTGGTCAGCTTGTAAAAACATCGGAACACATTCAAGTCCGCGCCTGTGATACCCCGAAAATTCAGGTTCTCACTTTAACTAAACTCTAGTTACATTCCTTGCATTATACTTAACTAGGGTTAGTTAGATAAGACATACGTGCATGGTTATGAGTCAATGTGTGATTGCATGATTAGTGAACCTCGGACGTTGGTGAATAATAAATTTATGAGTCTCGGTGATACTTGACAAACTTATGTGAAAACCATACGTGATTATGTGAACCTAAACCGAACACGTTAATAGAAATCATTAAAAGTGGAGCATGAGGTTGATTAGGGTCTTAATGCATGGGGTTACACTTGTTACGGTCCGAAATAACGAAAACGCCGAAGGATAACGCGTCGGGAGACGAAACGAGGCAAGAGCGCGCCACCCGGTCCTGTGAGCGGCCGCTCACAGGCACCGAGCGGCCGCTCAATGAGACCTGACGGGTCTAAACCGCCTCAAACTTATATTTAAGCATCCTTAACTCCCATGCAACCCCCATACTCAACCCTAATCGCCCCCTTACTGCCCCACACGAATATTTCACTCAAACAACCTCTGCTAAGGCTCAAGATCATCAATTGGGAGGCTCCAAGGCGCGCGATTGATCGATTGGGAGAGCTAAGGGGTGTCGGTAGCATATAATACTTGCTGCTCGGATTCTTTGCTTACGCGATAAGGTGAGTTTCACTACTCTTTTCTCAAAAGCATGCGTCTCGGGTTGAGACAACTTACCTAACGTTTCTAGTCCGGTTTGGGACTACTTTTACACATCCCGGGTTTGGGATGCATGGTTCATGTGGTGAATCTATTTTTACTAATTCATATATATGTCCTTGATGAACTAAACCAAACACATCGTTTAAGTCCTTCAAAATACCAAATCAATTGCCGGTTGGGCAAGCGGGTTAATTAGTTGATAGCGCTATTAGGTCTAACAAACCTCACATCGTGCTGGGAGCACGGATGTGAACTATTAGCTTCAAACATAGTCATTGTTGATGGGCAATGACGCAAGGCACTTTTCTCCCGGTTATGGGAACTTGTTCATTAGTAGTTCGGTATTCGCCGGTTTTAGTTATCATGAGTGGGCTAGCTACCCCTGACATTTGAATTAGCTATTTACTTGTGGCCATGGAGGCCGACGTTCTTACGTACTGTTATGTGGTCTGGGAGACCGACGTTTTCATTTGGTTACATGGTTTGGGAAACCTACGCTTTTACTTACTCACCTACTTTACTTAGTGAACTCACCAACATTGTTTGTTGACCCACGATTTACATGCTTTTGCAGGTAGTTAGCTTCCGGTGCCAGGATTAGAAAGCACTGTACACTTCACTGCATTTGGGCTCTCGGTCATACACATAAATTATATATTATGCTTTCGTATGGTTTTAATTTGGGTGCGTTGTTTTGCGCATGGTTTTAAAAGGTTTAAATTGGTTTACGCTTCCGCAGCTTAACTAAACTTGGTTTTTCAAAACGAACTAAATGGTTTGGGCATTTAGAGTTCGTTCCTGTGACTTATGGCTATGGGATCCTGGTATGTCACGCGCCTCGCGGTATAAACCCCGCAGTGGAAATTTGAGGGTGTGACAGATTGGTATCAGAGCCATTGGTTATAGTGAACTAGGACTGCATGTTGAGTCTAGTCTATAATCATCATAGCATAAGTACACTCACAACTTAAGTGCACAACTAGCTATTAGCTACATATATCTACAACATATGATTTCGGGAGATATGTTATCTCCTAGTTCTAGACTTAATTCTTAACACGTCAATGGTGGGAACCTAGGGTTACACCAGGTGGCGCATTACTGGGAGTAATATCCTAACTAACCTCATGGACGAGGAGACAACAATAGTACAACGGAGGGAGCCTTGCGAGCGTTATGGCGCACGTACACAGGAAGCTGCACGATGCGCATGACGTGGTACCATTAAATCAACTATGAAGGAATTCGAATGCTGAGACTTATCTTTTGTCACTTAGCAAGGAGACAATTAGTTTCTGTTCCTTGCTACTTGATCTTTCTTACCCCCATTCGAAACTCAGACGGGACTGGGTTACGCATATAGAACTTATTTCTTACTTTAGTACCTTACGCCTAGTATGAGCGGGCGGACGTATGACTGCATATCCCTGTTACTCATAAGTATATGGTAGATTCATGGGAACACATTAGATCGGGACTTGTTACACACACTCTTGGGGAGTTACGTAAAGCCTGCGATGTAATGCAACATCACAAGGGAGGATGAAACCTACTAATGGCTGATAGTCACGATTGGAGGAACGAGTGGTATAGCTCACCACTAAACTGGTTCACATAGGACTAGAGAAGGAGATTGTACGTGATGAGAACCATATAACACTGACATCGCAAAAGAGGAAGGATAAGAGATGAAAGGGGAACCTGAGCAGGACGAGCACACGGAAAGTGAGGATGAAGGCTCTACTATCTAGACAAAGCATGGCGACGATTGGCTCTTACCTTTTCTTACCTATCTTTTCTTTCATTTTCCTTTGCTAACTTAGATAAGACTGAGTTCTTATGATCAACGATAGGGTGGTTGAGGCCCTCGCATCTTTCCAAGCTAGTAAAGATCTATTTTGCTAAACCATTCTTTTCCCCTGACTTCCACATTTGAACTTTCTTATACCTTGAACGTACATCGTATTTTCAAGCCTTTTATTGGTTGTAAACCTCGATAACTCCAACGGAACTGAAGGAGACCGTCTGATTGCTTCGATAGCATAAGACTTTGCCATGTGCATTTGTCCCAGGAAGGATGGAGTAATGTACACTACATGCACACTCGATGAGTTACAGATACCTGGAAGGAGAACGTGACACCCTGTGGTGAAATCTAGAAACCTTGTTATATAAAGACGGATGGGTCTGAGATCGACGCCTACACTACCAAGCTATAGGAGATAGCCACTATAGGCTCAAATCTATTTAACCTACCTTACAAATGGATCGAACTCTATACCGAAAGGGTGGGCCCCTCAGATTAGTGGCTTGGCCACTGCAGCTCACCTACAAATCTTTCACTTGACTCGCAGACTCACAGATGAGACTGCTGATCATGGTACCTTTCTGAAGCATGGTGCTTCATTTTCTACTGTTGGTGATAGCAAGAGAACGTGGGATAGTGTGAAGTATAAGTCCTGCAACAACAACTACCACAACGGGAACAGCAACAATGGGGTTCGTGGGAAAGCATTCGTGATTGGCATTAGGGAAGCTAGGACTGATAACAAGGTCGTGACGGATACGACACTCTTATGATACTGGTGCGGACTATAGTTTTGTGTCATCAAAACTTAACAAACAACTAGGGATGGTTCCTACTTTTCTTAATACCCCGTACAACATGGAGTTAGCTGATGGAAAGCCTGTTGAGGTAACCCATATTCATCGTGACTGTAAGCACGAGTTGGATGGACAATCGTTTGCCATCAACATTCTACCTATCACCCTTGGAAGCTTTGATCTCGGGGTTGGCATGGACTGGTTGTCCAAGCAACACGCTGAAATTCTCTGTCAGGAGAAGATTGTTCGTATTCCTCTCCCTAGTGGAAAACTCTTATCTGTCCAGGGTGATCGTGGTGGTGCCATGATAGGCATCATCTCTTTCCTGAAAGCCCAGAAGTTTATTCGGAAGGGCTATCCAGCCATATTGGCTAACACTTCTGATACTCGAACTGAAGTTAAAACAAAAATTGAGGACATCCCTGTAGTTCAGGATTTTCCAGATGTCTTCCCAGAGGAATTACCTGGACTTCCACCTGTCCGACAAGTGGAATTTCAAATTGACCTTGCACCAGGAGCCGCCCCAGTTGCGCGTGCACCATACCGCCTTGCACCAGGCAAACTTCAAGAACTATCCACCCAACTCCAAGAGCTATTGGACAGGGGTTTCATTAGACCTAGTTCTTCACCTTAGGGAACTCCAGTCTTATTTGTTAAGAAAAAGGATGGGAGTTTCCGTATGTGTATCGATTACCGGGAATTGAACCCTTTACCTCGTATTGATGATTTATTCAACCAGCTCCAGGGGTCGAGTTTCTATTCCAAGATTGACTTGAGGTCGGGGTATCACCAACTGAGAGTCCGAGAGGAGGATGTGCCAAAGACAGCCTTTCGAACTCGTTATGGGCACTATGAATTTTTGGTAATGCCCTTCGGGCTGACCAATGCACCAGCTGTGTTCATGGACCTCATGAACCGTGTGTGCAAACCCTATCTAGACAAATTTGTCATAGTGTTCGTAGACGACATTCTGATCTATTCCAAGAGTAGGGGAGAGCACGAGCAACACCTACGACTGATCTTGGAACTTCTGAAAAGTGAGCAGTTATATGCAAAATTCTCCAAGTGCGACTTCTGGATTCGTGAGGTCCAATTCTGGGGTCATGTGGTGAACGAGGCAGGAATACAGGTCGATCCCGCTAAGATTGATGCGATTAAAAGAAGGGAGGCCCCTAAGACTCCCACGGAGGTCCGACAATTCCTTGGCCTTGCAGGTTATTATCGCAGATTCATTCAGGGATTCTCAAAAATCGCTCAACCCCTCACTGCTTTGACACAGAAGGGGATTACCTACAAGTGGGGAGATGCCCAAGAACCTGCTTTTCTGTTACTAAAGACTAAACTTTGCAGTGCTCCAATATTATCACTACCTGAGGGTACGGAGGACTTTGTGGTGTACTATGATGCATCTATCCAAGGTCTAGGGTGTGTTTTGATGCAACGCGAAAAGGTGATCACATATGCTTCACAACAACTAAAAGTTCATGAGAAAAATTTCCCCACTCACGACTTGGAACTAGGAGCGGAGGTCTTCGCTCTCAAAATTTGGAGGCACTACCTCTACGGGACAGAGTGCACGATTTTCACTGATCATAAAAGTCTCCAGCATATATTCGACCAGAGGGTGCTAAGCATACGACAACGCCGATGGGTCGGACTCCTGAATGGTTATGACTGTGCCATCAAGTAACATTCAGGGAAGGCTAATGTAGTAGCAGATGCCCTGAGTCGTAAGGAAACAAAACCCAAACGAGTGCGAGCCTTGCAACTTACCCTACAATCTAATCTTCATGTTAAGATACGTAAAGCCCAGGGCGTGGCTTTGAAAGGGAAAACATCGGGCTTGAAACCTTGCACGGTGCTGATAAGCACCTGGAATGGAGGACATAGGGTCTTCAGCACTTCATGAATCAAGTCTGGATTCCACGTGTTGGAGATCTCAGACAACTAGTGCTCGATGGGGCACACACCCCTCGTTATTCGGTACATCCTAGTTCGGATAAAATGTACCGAGATCTCAAACTCTTTACTGGTGACCAAACATGAAAGCTGAGAAAGTCACTTATGTTAGTAAGTGCTTAACGTGTGCCAAGGTTAGGATTGAATATCAGAAATCTTCGGGCCCACTTCAGCAACCGGAAAATCCCATGTGGAGATGGGATGGTATTTCCATGGACTTTATCACCAAACTTCCTAAAACGCCCAGCGGGCACGATATGATTTGGGTCATTATTGACCGTCTGACCAAATCAGCGCATTTCATGGCAATTAGAGAGGCGGACATGTTGGAACGTCTAGCCGCTTTTGTATTACGAAAATTGTCTCTAGGCATGGGATGCCTACCTCTATCATATCGGATCACGACGCGCGATCTACTTCCCATTTTTGGGAAACTCTCCAAATTGCCTTGGGAACTCATTTGGACATGAGCGCAGCCTATCACTCCCAGACGGATGGATAGAGTGAACGTACCATCCAAACACTAGAAGATCTACTGCGAGCGTGCGTGGTGGACTTTGGAAACAGTTGGGACAAGCACTTGCCTTTGATTGAATTCTCTTATAACAATAGTTATGACACTTCGATCCAGTGTGCATTTTTTTTGAGGCACTTTATGAACGGGAGTGCAAATCCCCCATATGTTGGACTGAAGTTGGGGATAGCCAACTGACAGGTTCCGAACTTGTGCACCAAACTTCTGAGAAGATAGTGCAATCAGAAAACGGATGGCTGCTACTCTTGAGCGACAGAAAAGCTACGCTGATAAGCGTAGGAAACTTTTAGAGCTCTGGAATGGGAACAATGTACTATTAAAGGTGTCACCTTGAAAGGGTGTGACACGCTTTGGAAAACGGGGGAAGATGAACCCGTGAAACGTTGGACCATTCGAGATGGTTGATGGGATTGGTCTGGTAGCTTACAGGTTAAACCTGCTTAACAAACTTGGTGGGATACACGATGTATCCCACATATCGTACCGAATCTATAGAAATGCCTGTTGAATACAACACTAATGGTGCCACTGGAGGAGATCCAGGTGGACGATCGGCTACGGTTCATGGAAGAACCAGTGGAGATTCTTGAGCGGGGCGTCAAGAAACTCAAACAGAACACTATACCTATTATTAACGTACAACGGAATTCCCGTCTAGGACCGGAATACACGTGGGAGCGCAGAGATCAGATGCGGCTCAAATATCCACACCACTTTTCTGAACCTGAACCTGTGCATAGATCAAATGCCGAACATAAAGCAGCTCGCTCAAAGTGAATTTCGGGGCGAAATTCCTTTCAACTTGGGGATGATGTGACATCCGGAAACCAAGCATACATTTTTTTTAGCTGGCTTTACTGTTTACTTGCTGAATTTCGGGACGAAATTCTTTTCAACTTGGGGATGATGTGATACCCCGAAAATTCAGGTTCTCACTTTAACTAAACTCTAGTTACATTCCTTGCATTATACTTAACTAGGGTTAGTTAGATAAGACATACGTGCATGGTTATGAGTCAATGTGTGATTGCATGATTAGTGAACCTCGGACGTTGGTGAATAATAAATTTATGAGTCTCGGTGATACCTGACAAACTTATGTGAAAACCATACGTGATTATGTGAACCTAAACCGAACACGTTAATAGAAATCATTAAAAGTGGAGCATGAGGTTGATTAGGGTCTTAATGCATGGGGTTACACTTGTTACGGTCCGAAATAACGAAAACGCCGAAGGATAACGCGTCGGGAGACGAAACGAGGCAAGAGCGCGCCACCCGGTCCTGTGAGCGGCCGCTCACAGGCACCGAGCGGCCGCTCAATGAGACCTGACGGGTCTAAACCGCCTCAAACTTATATTTAAGCATCCTTAACTCCCATGCAACCCCCATACTCAACCCTAATCGCCCCCTTACTGCCCCACACGAATATTTCACTCAAACAACCTCTGCTAAGGCTCAAGATCATCAATTGGGAGGCTCCAAGGCGCGCGATTGATCGATTGGGAGAGCTAAGGGGTGTCGGTAGCATATAATACTTGCTGCTCGGATTCTTTGCTTACGCGATAAGGTGAGTTTCACTACTCTTTTCTCAAAAGCATGCGTCTCGGGTTGAGACAACTTACCTAACGTTTCTAGTCCAGTTTGGGACTACTTTTACACATCCCGGGTTTGGGATGCATGGTTCATGTGGTGAATCTATTTTTACTAATTCATATATATGTCCTTGATGAACTAAACCAAACACATCGTTTAAGTCCTTCAAAATACCGAATCAATTGCCGGTTGGGCAAGCGGGTTAATTAGTTGATAGCGCTATTAGGTCTAACAAACCTCACATCGTGCTGGGAGCACGGATGTGAACTATTAGCTTCAAACATAGTCATTGTTGATGGGCAATGACGCAAGGCACTTTTCTCCCGGTTATGGGAACTTGTTCATTAGTAGTTCGGTATTCGCCGGTTTTAGTTATCATGAGTGGGCTAGCTACCCCTGACATTTGAATTAGCTATTTACTTGTGGCCATGGAGGCCGACGTTCTTACGTACTGTTATGTGGTCTGGGAGACCGACGTTTTCATTTGGTTACATGGTTTGGGAAACCTACGCTTTTACTTACTCACCTACTTTACTTAGTGAACTCACCAACATTGTTTGTTGACCCACGATTTACATGCTTTTGCAGGTAGTTAGCTTCCGGTGCCAGGATTAGAAAGCACTGTACACTTCACTGCATTTGGGCTCTCGGTCATACACATAAATTATATATTATGCTTTCGTATGGTTTTAATTTGGGTGCGTTGTTTTGCGCATGGTTTTAAAAGGTTTAAATTGGTTTACGCTTCCGCAGCTTAACTAAACTTGGTTTTTCAAAACGAACTAAATGGTTTGGGCATTTAGAGTTCGTTCCTGTGACTTATGGCTATGGGATCCTGGTATGTCACGCGCCTCGCGGTATAAACCCCGCAGTGGAAATTTGAGGGTGTGACAGCGCCCTTCTCCAAAGCTCGGCAAGACAGCTCGAAATGGTTAATACGACTAAGGCCGAAGGGGTTCACTTGCGAAATATGCACTCCGTGAAACCGCAGAACCCGTATCAAAAACTTGGTGAACAGGACGCGGTAGTTCGCAAAGTCGCAGACCCGGGTATAAAACCCAAACTTTCCTTCACAAAAGGGATAAATGGGCTCGTTTGGTTCGGGCAGAACAGGGTTCAGATCACGAGGTATCCTATATTCATCTAAAAACTTAACTAACCTATCCGAAGACAACTTTGAAAAGGTAGTACCCATATCGTCCTTCACCATCTTTAAGAAGCGAATAATCAGAAATGAGGCTAAGGAAAGAAGGAACGCACCTTAAACAGTTGCAGAGATTGGTCTTGCAGAGAAACGGGCGGAAACAACAGGGAAGCTCCGGCTTGGAAGAGAGAGTAAAAAAAAGAAGAGAAATAAGGTAAAATAGTAGAAAAGTGACAGAAAAAAAAGAAGAGGATTATATATAGGAGGATGAGACCGTTGAGATGGCAAAGTGGGGGACAGCTGGACATAATAAGCGGTCCAGATCATCTCGACAACCCAACCGCCATCACATCAACAGACCCATCACATGGCTATAAATGCGTCCACGTGTCCTTCCATATCTCGACAGCTGGCATGGACACGCGTCGACAATCCTCACAATCTCCACAAATACCGTAGTACAACCCAGAAGCCACGAAATGCTTAAATCTAACAAGTTACAAGTAACTTGAGGACTTGGGAAGACATGAAGAGGTATAAGCAATTATACCGCGGCTCCCTCACCTGTGCTACGGTCTTACCTAAGTCCAACAAGTTACAAGTAACTTGAGGACTTGGGAAGACATGAAGAGGTATAAGCAATTATACCGCGACTCCTTCATAAGCACGAACCAAGGACGTCGAGACGCGGCATAGTACTTTCGTCAAAGGAAGTACAACCTTCTCTCGAGGGTCAAAAGCCTCCGAACAATAGTACAAAGGGGGTCCGAAGTAAAGTACAACTTTGTTGACCACTATAAATACCCCCTCCAAAGTACAATTAGGACACGAATGTATACACTCCGAATCTCACTTTCTCTCTCTACTTTCTCTCACTAAACAAATACTTATCCTCACGCCGGAGGGTGGTTACAGAGAGGCCCTCCCTCCTCCTCTGTAACGAGGCTAACGGTCTTTTACCTTGTGCAGGTTTAAGTTTAGGTTCGGAGCATTCCAGATCCATCACATTCGCACCTGTTTTAACTGTAATTGCAGGTTCGTCCACTTTTTGGATCTTCAATATTGTAGCATAGTTTTAAACACAATCAACCACTCGACCCAATTATTGTCCACGTTCATCCTTCCACTCTTCGTCGCTTGATCCTTGTAGATTCGTCATTGTACGATCATATGTACCATTCTATAGTTGCAATGTTCTTCCCAATAATTGTCCAAGTTTATCCTTCCACTTTAACGACTTGGCTCATGATTAAACTAAACACTATCATGTGGGTTCATATAAGCTTAAATTTTGAGTTACTAGGCAAAATAGAATTTATTAATCCCAACTTTGTAAGGCTACGATTAAAAAAAATCGTGTGACTAAAAATACCTGAGTTCTAGAAAAAAAAATCCATAATCTTAAGCTCGATTAAAGTGTAGTCATTATATAAGAAATGTACAACTCGTGAATCATAGCATGGTCGTGCTTGGCTCAAGCCTCAAGCGATCAAACAATCGGGTTAATGTTGGTTTTATATATCATGGGAGGAGCGAACTTTTTGAGCCGGCTCATCATGTTTAACTTTGTTGCATGACATTTGGCAAGAACTTAAAGCTAAATGTGTATATATATAACTAAGGAAAGTTGTCTTTTTCGATGTTCACTAGGTTAAGTAAAATAATACAAATGAAAGATCCCTAGCGATCCTTCCCAATATTCCACTATTATATTTGAAGGTGTTGACACATCGACTTTACTTTTTCAAAGACCACAAGATCTATGTGATTTCCATCTCACGTGTCCCTTTCACATTTATGAATCCATACTTAGGCAGTTGGGTCTAACTAACTTTAAGACTAATAATAATAAGTGCTAAAACACGATATTCTACATGTTCTCATGTTCTATAAGTTGGATCTTATTTTATAAACATGCATTTACATACGTTGTTATCTATAATTGGGGATTACTCGTCAAAATTTATTGTGTAATAACCGCTTGTGTGTTTATTTTGTATTACTATATAAATAAGTTATTCTTGTACCTTTGAGATGTATTTTTTATCTCCTAGTGAAATCAGACAATATAAGTTGCTACTTATTGGACTAAAAGTAAAATAAGTTATTATGGATAAGTAAATCGCCGTATTTTTAAGTGATAATTAGTTTCAGCAAGCAGTATTAAACATCCACTAATTATTTAAAGTACATATATCATCTCTCAATTGGGTTTTCTCTTTTGAATTAACTTTCTAGCCCAACACAATGATTAAACCACAGTAATATACAAATCAAACCTTTATATGATCAATAAACTTACATATTTATTGTTTAAAATATTAAATTCAAAGCTTCAAAACTATAAGGCTTTAGTGATGTTATTGTATCATATGCATATTGGCATTAATAATACTTGGAGCAATGATAAAGGAATTGGGAATTGATTGGAATGAGAAACCCTTTCCCCCATCTTTACTACTTTTCCTTTTAATAATAGAATATATATGTGTTTGCACTTTGCCTCCTTTTCAAAAAAACAATGTGAAACCAAAGTAAATTACTTTAATTTAATGCAAAGGTAAAGAATGATAATATCAAGGTTACTTTCAATCGCTTGTATGGATCCAATGGTGAAATAAGTTATTCGAATTCACATCAACTAACATCTTTTATCTTATTATAAAACTAGCTGATTACCCCGGGAGGGTCTTGGGGTTAAAAAATCTAATTTTACGTGATAACCTATTGCAAATGGCTCAAGTTAACTAACCACAAAATCTCTCAATCATTGCATGTGTAACACCCCGCCCCTCTCATCACCAATATTGTCCGCTTTGCCCATCCAGAGCTCACGGATTTGTTTTTGGTTGCCCAAGTGGAGACTTCCCAGGAGGTCACCCATCCTGAAATTTCTCCCACCTGAGCACGCTTAACTGTGGAGTTCTCCTCTCATCCACTAACATTAAGCCCCAAAACGCGTTGGTGATTTAAGAGGCAAGACATTACTTATGAACCAAGGATCTCTCCTGGCCACGGCCGATGTGGGATTTTCCTGGGGTGTCACATTCACCCCCTGTTAGAGTCTCATCGTCCCTGATGAGGTGTGTTCCTGGGGTGTCACATTCACCCCCTGTTAGTGTCTCATCGTCCCTGATGAGGTGTGCACCCACCATCCCAAACGGCACAGGAGTGGCTCTGATACCATCTGTAACACCCCGCCCCTCTCATCACCAATATTGTCCGCTTTGCCCATCCAGAGCTCACGGATTTGTTTTTGGTTGCCCAAGTGGAGACTTCCCAGGAGGTCACCCATCCTGAAATTTCTCCCACCTGAGCACGCTTAACTGTGGAGTTCTCCTCTCATCCACTAACATTAAGCCCCAAAACGCGTTGGTGATTTAAGAGGCAAGACATTACTTATGAACCAAGGATCTCTCCTGGCCACGGCCGATGTGGGATTTTCCTGGGGTGTCACATTCACCCCCTGTTAGAGTCTCATCGTCCCTGATGAGGTGTGTTCCTGGGGTGTCACAGCATGTTCATAGTATTCTAATCAGTAATAACTCATATTCCCTAATTTAAAACCTAATCAGTAATCATCTAAATAATCACTTATGTAAGCTGCAACTATTAAAAAACTCATCACATCTCTCTAATTTCTCACATTCTAATGGCTCTTATAATTCCTAACCTAATCAACTAAACAAACACTTAAGTTGGAAGTTGTAATCATTGCATCTCATTATGCCACGTGGCATAATCAAGAGATGGTTGAGGCCACCATTGAACGCCACGTCAGCAACTATCAATTCTTTCCGGGAGCGTCCCGGGGTTGAAAAATATAACCATTCTAATAATACTAATACAAATAGTAATAATTATTACTCTTGTAATTAAATAAATAAAAAAAATAACATTGCTATAAGGTGACACCATGTGTTGTAGTGTTGCGCGATTCTTTGTCCTAACTTCTCTTGATGAAGTATACCTAGTAAAATTCCAATGATAATATGGCGATTGGGCTGATTTTCAACATCGTAGATAAGAACCCGGTTTAAAAGAAAAAACATGATTAATGAATAACATGAACATTTTCTGTGTTTTTTTCTGTATGAACGAAACCCCACAAAAAATAGTCAATTTTTCTCCGATTTTTATATAGGACTATGGTACTCGTTGGAAAGATAATAAAACGCTCGTTAATTTGGTGTAATTTTTTTCTTTAAAAAATCCCGTATATAAAAGATATAAACGTTTAAAAATTATGGAAGGAAACATGAGAGAGAAAATTTTAAATTTATTTTTAAATTCTTTTTTTTCTAAAATAACTCAATTTAATTTAGGGTTTTATTTTTATATTTTTTTAATTAAAAAAGAAAATAGTTCAAAAACAATAAAATCTTTCAATTATGATGCCACGTGGCACTCTCAAGGGGAGGTTGAGGCCTCTATTGCATGTCACGTCAGCATATACGTTTTCTTTTATATATATAGATAGATTACATTTTTATCCACCTTTTCTTCTTAACCAAAGTAATAAAAATAAGGTAAACAAGATTATTTATCTTATTAAAATGTAAACTTATAGTCCCGTGTCAGCCCTAATAAATCGACTGAGCGTGACAAGGTTGAGGGCGGTAGTGACTTCAAAGAGATGATAGACTTTTGGTGAAAATGTTTGTAACCTAGAGATTGGATGGAACAAACTGACATAGTGACCATCCTTCCTGCATAGTTGACAATGAGGGGGTCGTTTACCACGTCTACGACCAGCATTGCGACCACGACCCCGATTAGTGTAAGAGGAACCTAAAGAGGAACGATAATTATTACCATAACGAAACTGTTTAGCAACAAAGGCATCCCGAGGAGAGTAGATTGGCCATGAAGAGAGGTCATGAAGGTCTCTTAATTTTCAGCTTTTCCAAGAAGTTCCTGAAAGGAGGATGTGCCGATAGCACGATGAGTAGTAGAAAAATGTTCAAAGCTGGTTCTAAGGCCACATAAAAACCAGTGACATTTGTCACTTTCTTCAACCGGATGGCTGATGGCAGCCAGTTGATCACAAAGAGTTTTAAATTTGCGACCAAAATCTGCGACGGTTGAGGAGCCTTTTTGCAAAGGACGAAGGTTATCTAGGAGCGTATGCATACAAACAATGGATCAATGGCTATAGGCAGTCTCCAAGGCAAGCCAGATTTGATGAGCAATGTTAATGTCGTTGATTTCAGACATGGCTTCTTCGGAGAGGGAAGATTGGAGTATAAGGCATACAGATTGATCTTTGGCAAGCCAATCTGCATGGGCAGGGTTTGGGATGGTTTTGTCTGATTCGGTTATGGTTGCGGGAGGGGCGAAGATGGTGCCATCGATGTGGTCGGTTAGGGATCAGAGGGAAAGGACAAGGGAGACTTGTTGGGTCCAAGAAAGGTAATTGGTAGAGGTTAGTTTTAGAGGTATAAAGTGAAGAAGAGAGTGTCGAGGGGTGGTGGTGGTGAGAGGGTCGAGAGGTGTTGTGGTGATGTTGTTGTTAGAAGCCATAGAGATGGTGGCATAATTAGGTTAAGCTGGAAAAAAAGGAAAAGAATTGGATAGAGGGTAGGATCAACAATTAGGCTGATACCATGTAAATGATTCAATCTCACATCTTATTCAAAAAAAAAAAAAAAAAAAAAAAAACTTTACAATATATAGTATTACAAGAGCGCTTAATCTAGGAAAGTAACATACAATCATTTATTACAATATTGACATATAATCTTGAGCATGATATGTGATGACGTGGGTAGTCCAAGGCTAAAAAGCTGATTATATAACATAACTTGATTAAAAGGTTGAAGGCTTAAAGGGATCATAAAGTAATGCTTGCCGTCAACAAATGAGATCAGACCAATGACACGTCTTGTCACCACTTTCTCGTTTGACTCCACCAGCTGGACACAGCCATCACGTGTAAGAGTCACACTCTATTACCCGCAGGTTTCAAGGCTTCGTCGGCTTAAGTGAAAAGTCCTTGGTAGTAACTAGAATCAAGAGTTTTGACATTCTTAATATAGAAGATTCCTCTTCTATTACCCGCATGTCTCAAGCCTTCATCGGCTTAATTGATGTTTGATGGATTTTCACCCATTTTGGGGATTTTATGCTATATTTAGGGTTTGTACCTGATGATAACGATGATGAGATGATTAGGGATTCACTAATACATGTAAATCGGTGCTTGATTAATCTATACATGAGGTTATTTTGATAGTTTCCTTTTTAGGTGAAGTTTTCATGCAATTGATGTGACATTTCCATAATTTACTATTTTGGGTAAGTTGTAAATTGTTATGTGAAATGGAAGGATTTATGAGTATAGATGGTAGGGTTACATGAGGATAGAATAGATATGATTAACTGTTGTGATTCGTAGCTTTTCGTGACATTTTCGGACTGTTTTGATGGGATTTTGTTCGTTTAAATGATGCAACAGGTTGTTGGGTCAAACCAGTATTCCATTCGACCCATTAAAAAGGGGCGAACCAAATGGGAGATTTTTGGTTCGTACCTACGACTGTAGAAATGGAAATTTGATGTAAATTAAGTGTTTTATGTGCATTTCTTGTATGCAAACCATGTATGCTTGATCAACTAATGTAACGGGTCACCAACGGGATGTCAAGTCGTGTGTGGTCAGGCCAAACACTTAAACATGGTTTCAAACATTCAAAGTCATGATCTTGATAATTGGGGATTAGTTAACCTACGGATTATTAGTCAAAACACTTATACACGTTTTATGATAGGTCGCCGGTATTAGGGGCTATCAGTTCATTATTTGTTATTCTATTTTAAGAAGACGCAACCTAAGGTGAGTTTCACGGTCCCGCTTTCACACACTTTCTCATGGGGGAGAAACATGCTACACATTTGTGATTCATAAAGATCATGTTATACTATGGTTATCTTTTGTTTACTATGCAAGTCATCTAAGTCCTTGGAAAACCATGAATATGTGGGTTTACATAACGGTGAAAATGTGGATAGATCTATTGGGCCTGACAAACCCCACTTGGGTCGGCTGGGAGCCGGACGGGTGCATATTGTCTCGATCACGAGTTCTACCGAGGATGACGGTAGTCCATTTGGGCTGTGTCATATGGTATCATGTCAGTAATGGTTTCAATTCGTAGTAGTAGCATACATAGTGTCTATCTAACGTTCGCATAACATAATAGTAATGGGAATGATCTTTCAAACATATGAAAACATTTTCTTATAAAACCTGTGAACTCACCAGCATTGTATGTTGACATTTTTTAACAAGTTTTCTCAGGTCGCTGAAGTAGCAGCTTGTGGATAGGTGCAGGAGTCGCACTTGCGTCTTGGTTCATGATCAGTGTGTCAAAAGATTTAAACATGTGCCTTACTTTTATTTTGGTTGCAAACTTGAATTGCTTCCGCTGTGTTTGAGGTTGATGTTTTTTTTTAATTGCATGATTTAGTTACGTTATTTTACTCATATAGTTGTCGTTTATTCTGGCCGTTGACTTGGACCCTAGTGTGTCACGCGCCTCGCGGTAAAACCCCACAAGTGGAATTTGAGGGTGTGACATGTGGTCTCTATTATGCTAAAAGAGCCTCAAATTTAAAATTCGTTTTAGGCCCCTAAAATGGTCGAGTCGGCCATGGTAAATCACATAATACATCAACTTTTTAAAATTAAAAAATATATATATTAGCATAACTATACTCAAATTAAAGAGAATAAAATTCTCGTTTTTATGATAATTTAAAAAAAATAACGTATGAAAAAATTATGGTCTTTTAAAAATCGTGAGGGTAGTTTCCTTAAAACAAGGAAAAACATGTAACTATTATTTTTCGTCTAATTCGGTTCGTTTTCGTTCCAGTTATTACTTAACCTATCATATCATTTTTATATAAAAAAACTACACCAATACTATACTCAAATTAAAAAGAATAAAATGCCCGTTTATATGGTGTAATAATATTAAGAAAATATTAACGCACGAAAAAGTTATGGACGTTTAAAAATCATGGGGGTAATTGGTTAAATTAACGGTGCAAAAGTGTAATTACTATTTAAATAAACAAAAGTTGAGTAAAGATGGAGGGGCATGTGTGCAAATATTTTTTTAAAAATGTGTTTGCCCTAAAAAAGTAGTTAATAACTACATTGTGTTTTGTACTCTAATCAATATAGTTGTAAAACTTGAATTTTCAAAGATCACTGAGAAATGTATTATAATAAAGTTTAGATGATTTCAGTTCGTTTTCGTTTTTTCCTTTGTTTTCGTTTCGGTTATTGGTTAACCCTAACATATAAATTTTTAAAAATTAAAAAAACTATAGCAATACTATACTCAAATTAAAGAGAATAAAATGTTTTTTTATACGGTGTAATAATATTAAGAAAATATTATCGTTTGAAAAAGTTATGAATGTTTAAAAATCGTGGGGGTAGTTGGTTAAAATAAAGGTGAAAAAATGTAATTACTATTTAAATAAAAAGAAATTGAGTAAGTTGATGAGAGCAAATATGTAAGTATTGTATAAAATTATAATATAGTATAGATAGATAAGAGAGAAACTGTAACTAAGAAGAGTTATATGTGCAGGTTATGTTTGAAAAGACATAAATGTCTTTAAAAAGTAGTTACTACATGCATTATGTGTTGTACTTTAAGCATTTATGATTGTATTACATAAAAATTAAGAGATCTTTCTGAAATGCTTTATAAGATAGTGTAGATATGGCCGTAAAATAGTAACACTAAAAATAAAAATAGTGATAATAACGGTGTAAGGGGTTGTTTGGTAGCCTCTTAATCATTCATTGCTGAATGATTCAGCATTAAGTGCGTTTGTTTCAGCCTCTTAATGGAATGGTTAAGGCTGAATCATTAAGACTTGGGATGTTTCTGAACCATTAAGCACTGAATCATTAAGCACTGAACTAGGCTAAACCTTAATGAAACTCTCATACCAATGTGGAACAAGAAAACTAATCATTAAGAGGTCAAACTTAATGATTCAGCACTTAACCATACAGAGCTTTTAACCATTCAGACCTCTTATTGATTCAGCACTTAATCAACCAAACAGCCCCTAAGTGTTTTTATAAATAAATTGTAAGCTATGAGGTTGTGATAAATGACTTGTAACTAATTTTATAACGGTATATTCATGATATAATAAATAATCTGATATAAATAGTAATATATACTATTAATTTACCATGCTAATGAATAGTGATTTCATTATTATCATTATTAATGTTATGTTAAATACTTATAATTTCAAATAATTTCAACATATGTGGTAGTAGTGTGGTGGTTGGGTATGTTGGTTTATATGAACATTATTCAAGTTCAATTCTTGCAAGCATAATATGGGGTCTATTTTGGCCACATTTTTTTTGCTTTTCTTATTAACTCTTTTTTTTCTCATTTTGACCACCAAATTTTTTTTAAAGTTTTTTTTCCTCATTTTGGCCACACAATGTTTATTTACTTTTTGTTTAAGTTTTATTTTCCCGTTTTGGCCACCAACTTTTTTATTAAGTTTTTTTTTTCTCATTTTGGCCCCGAAATAATGCGTTTTTTTACCCGATTTCACACGGGTTTGGTTTTTGTTTGTTTATTATCTATATATTTAACAACCACGAAATGAATAGCTGCTTCACTCTAACGTACGCAGCCGGCTACCGACCACATCTACTGTGCGTCATCTCCACCATGTGCCGCGGATCGCGGGAGATTCCTGGTATTCTCCGCGTAGCCACTGGCACTTTTGTATTTTCTCATTGTCCACAGTTAGTCTCAATGCCTTTGTCGGTTACCAAAATCCGCATTAACACGTCATGTGAAAAACGCACAACGCGCGTATCACCGACCACATCTACCGTGCGCCATCTCCACCATGTGCCGCGTACCACGGGAGATTCCTGGTAAAATGATACTATTATTGGGGATGTTTACCAAAGAAATTTCACGAGCATACGCAATAATTTAGGTGGAAAGTTTATGTATGATAAACTAATATCACGAACACAATGAAAATTGATTTAGGTTTGATTTGGAATTTGAAATGTCGCAACGCTATGTCATCACTTAATTATTTTTAGATCATATTGATGCCGCCGCAACGCGCGGCTGGATAAAAACCTAGTTTTATGAAATTGGGAAGATGATACGAGATATGAATATCATATTGGTATAGGAAATATTGTTTATTAAAAAAAATAAAAAATGTTTTGTGAAATTTCATACTCTATTGATTAGGTACGTAAATAAGTCTCCTTCTCTCTCGGTATGGGCGACAGGAAAAAACCTATTCCGGTGGAGATTCTTCGGCGGCTTACTAAGTATTACGTATCTAATCTTCCAGATCGGTGCAGCGGGAATGATTTGGCAGGAGTTCTACGGGATTGTGGCACTATTTTTGACATTTACATTGCGAAAAAACGGGACAAGTTCGGATGTAGGTTTGGCTTTGTTTCATTCTTGGATGTCAAAGATAAGGGTGAAATGGATCGTAGGTTATCAAACATTCGGTTGGGAGATTTCAAACTGTTTATCAAAGTGGCAAGGTTTGTTCTAGAAGAAGGGGAAATCAAGGAGAGGATTCCCGTTAAGAAGACGGTTGACGTTCCGGCACAAAAACAGGCAGATGTAGGGATTAAGATGGATCCGGTTAAAAAAGATTTCGCTTCATTTAAAGATGCTGTCAATGGGGTTGAAAGTTCTGCTGTCAGTGAGATGAAATCTTTTGAGATTGATGATGATTTTGAAGCTTATAAAGATTTTCAAGAGAGAACTTTGCTTGTTAGTATGAAGTCTTTTGAGTTTCTTTGTAAGGTTCGAATTATATTGAAGGAGATGAATATTCCAGGAGGGATTATAAGATATTTGGGAGGGCTGAAACTTCTTATTTCCTTTAAGTTGGCGAAGCATGCTCGTATGGCTTTAGATGAGTTGAGAGCCAGAGAATCTATTTTTGCGTCATCCTCGATATGGACAGGGCAGGAGATTGACTTCGAAAGACTTGTGTGGATTAAGGTGCATGGTTTGCCGGTCTCAATTCTCAGTAATGAGGCACTTAATGGGATTGCTAGTTTGTTTGGTGAAGTGGTGCAACCGGCTCAACATGAGATTAATGATCTTGATTGTTCATATTTCTACATCGGTGTGTTGGTTAACCATGGGAATCGAATACAGGAAGAAGTGACCGTTCGGTGGCGAGGTAAGAATTATGTAGTTTGGGTTTCGGAAGATCCTGGGGCATGGTTACCTGATTTTGTGGACGGTGAACATCAAGCGAAAGAGCAAGGTATATCGGAAGTTGTACCGGATCCGGTAGCTAGAGATGACGTTGATGACAGGGAGAAAAAGGAAACTGCATGTAAATTTGGTATGAATCAAGGCATTCAAAATCATTATGGTGTTTCCAAAGTTGATGGTCCTTTTGATATGGAAAGCATTTTAGACTCTTTTAAACAAGATACAAAAAAGAGTTTAAATATTTTTGGTGGTCCGATGGGGTGGGTGGACTGGGTGACACTAAAAAAAAGAGGAAGAAGTTTAAGAAACCTGGGCCTGTTTGTGACAAGTCCAGTATTAGAAGAGATGATGGGCTTTTTGATGTTGCTAGTAGTGAAGAAAGGCCCAAGAAAGGCAAGAGGCCAAGGAATGATAATACCAATAATGATGATCCTTTTGGGTTGGACCATATTATTGGGATTAAGAATGCAGAGGAGCAGGGTGATTCTTCAGATGTGATAGTGGACGATTCTCAAGGTTCTGATAATCTGAGTAGTTTTGACCTGAACACTCCGGCAGAAGGTAAGAGCTCGAGTGGACAGATGTTAAAATCAGACAAGTTGGAGGAAGACATGTGTGACGGGGAGGAGGTGTCTCGACCAGAGGAGAAAGTTTTAGAGAATGAAGTTAAGATAACTACACAGTTCGGCCTTGCTCTTGGGGTGCAATTTCAGGATAATGATAGGTTGGTTCGTCAGGCTATTGTAGATGAAGGGTTACAAGCAGGTAAGTTATGAATATGTTAACTATTAATATTCGGGGGATTGGGGTTGACGGGAAGGCTGGATGGATAAAGGGTTTGAAAGGGTTTCAAAAAGTCTCTTTTTTAGCGATGCAAGAAACTAAGTGTACTGATCATAAAGGGTTTGATTTTTCTGGTTTTTGGGGAGGAGTCGATTATAGTTTGGATTTCGTGGAAGCGAGTGGTAGATCGGGTGGGCTGGTGAATCTGTGGGATAAAAAGGTTTTTAATAAGGTGGAAAGTGTGCAACATAATAACTTTTTGCTTACTAGTGGGTTTATAAAAGGTTGTGATAAGATTTTAAATATTATGAATGTGTACGCTCCTCAAAGGTCGAATGATAAGAAATTGCTATGGGAGGAAATTGCAGCTGTGAAAAATAGTAAACAAGGTTTATGGATTATATTGGGTGATTTTAATTCTGTCCGGTACAAAGAAGAAAGATTGAATACTAAGTTTAACGCTGGCAGTGCTGCTACTTTTAATACTTTCATTGACGATTGTGAGTTGCAAGAGTATAATATGTAGGGCAGCAGATTCACTTTTCTTGCAGGGAAGGGTAAGGGCATGAAAATGAGCAAAATTGACAGGATATTGGTTTGCTTGGAGTTTTTTAATAAATGGCCAACGGCATGTTTTAGAGCTCTGCGTAGGGGTTTTTCGGATCATTTTCCTTTGGTGTTGGTTATTAATGATCTCAACTATGGAGCTAAACCATTTCGGTGGTTTAATTCATGGTTTGAGAAAGATGGGTGTGATGAAATAGTTGAAAAAACTCTGCTTGGTTGCGACTTGTCTGGTACTCCTGATAAGATTTTGGCTGGTAAATTGAAGCTGATTCGTGATAAGTTAAAGGAATGGAGAAGGGAGTGGGTAAAAAAAGAGGGAGAGGATGTTGAGGCGATGAGAATTGAAAAAGAAAGAATGGAAGAGCTTATGGAGACTAGAGAGTTGGAGGAGGAGGAGTTTTGGGTTTGGTCTGAATGTAATAAAGGGGTTGAAGATTGGGAGTCTAAAAAGTTACAAGATTTAAAGCAGAAATCTCGGGTGAAGTGGACGACTTTTGGGGATGACAATTCATCGTTTTTCCATCGCTTTATTAACGGGAGGAAGGCTTCTAATTCTATTACGGGATTGGAAGTAAATGGGAGATGGGTTTCTACACCTAGTCTAGTTAAAAAAGAGGTGTTTAAGCACTTTCGGAACCATTTTCGGGAAGACTACAAGAATAGGCCGCTGATTTTCAATGAGGGTTTTAAAAAACTTTCGGACGGTAGTAAAGATTTTTTGGTTCGGGTTTTCTCTAAAGAGGAGATAAAGGAAGCGGTGTTTCAATGTGGTGCGGATAAGGCGCCTGGTCCAGACGGTTTTAATTTTAGATTTGTTATGAAGTACTGGCGGCTTTTGGAAAATGATTTCGTAAACATTATGAACTATTTTTTCGATACCGGACATATTTCATTTGGTTGCAGCTCGGCATTTATTACTCTTATTCCGAAGAATTGTGTTCCGGTTGGTCTCAAGGATTTTAGGCCAATTACTCTTATTGGCATAATAAGCAAAGTGATCTCCAAAATATTAGCTAACCGGTTAAAAACGATTATGGGGGAGATTATTTCGGAGTCACAGTCGGCTTTTCTTAAAGGCCGATACATATTGGATGGTCCTCTTATTGTCAATGAACTATTGGCATGGATGAAAAGAAAGAATAAGAAGGCTTTTTTGTTGCAAATAGACTTCGAGAAGGCATACGACAACGTGAACTGGGGTTTTCTCTTGTCAATTCTCAGTCAAATGGATTTCCCTAGTAGATGGATTTCTTGGATGAAAGGGGTCTTAGTTTCGGCTCGCTCGGCTGTTCTAGTTAATGGAACACCTACTTTCGAGTTCAACTCTGAGAAAGGTCTTAGACAAGGGGACCCGTTGTCCCCTTTCTTGTTTCTTTGTGTTATGGAGGCGCTTTCAATTACTTTAGACAAGGCGGTGAATTTAGATTTGATGAAGGGCGTAGAGATTGGGAATAGTAAGGTGGCGGTTTCGCATTTATTTTATGCGGACGATGCGTTATTAGTGGGGGAGTGGAGTCGGGACAATGTTGAGAATGTTGCTCGGATTCTTAGATGTTTTTATGTTTGTTCTGGGCTAAAAATCAATCTCCATAAATTGAATCTTATGGGGGTTGGGATCGGGTCTGAACAAGTGACGGGGATGGCGTCAGTGTTGGGGTGTATAACAGGAGTGGTTCCATTCGATTATTTGGGCATTCGTGTTGGAGCTAATATGAATAGAGAGTGTAATTGGTCTGGGGTTATCGATACGTTTAATAAAAGACTTTGCAAATGGAAGGCGAATACTTTATCATTCGGGGGTAGGCTGACCCTCATTAAAGCTGTTTTAGAGAGCCTTCCGGTGTATTTTTTCTCTTTGTACAAAGCGCCTAAATCAGTTATTGACAAGTTAGAAAAGGTTATGAGACGGTTTTTCTGGGCGGGTAATAGTGAAGTTCATAAGATTAACTGGGTGGCGTGGAAGCGGGTCACGCGTCCTATTAAATTGGGAGGTCTTGGGATTACTAAACTGTCCGTTGTTAATGAAGCGCTGATAGCTAAATGGGGATGGCGTTATTGGGAGGAGAATAACAGTTTATGGAGGAGGATAGTCGATGAATGTCATGATAGCAGAGTGGTCTGGTCAAGGCTTCCATGTAATAACTATATTGCGAGTCCGTGGAAGAAGATAGTCCAACATTGTGAATTGATTCGGCATAATGGTACAGGCTTTTATTCGTATATCTCTGATAAGTTAGGGGACGGTAAAAGGCTGATGTTTTGGGTGGATCAATGGGTCGGGAACGTGGCGCTGCATGTTAAATACCCAAATCTTTTCAATCTGGAAAGAAAGAAAAGGATATGTGTCGCTGAGCGTCTGCAAAGTAAGGATGGCAGTTTGTTTTTGGCCTGGGATTGGAAGCGAAATGCACTTTCAAATATTGAGATCAGCGAATTATCTTGCATAAGTGAGGAGTTGGCCAACATATCTCTATACTCTGTGGAAGATAGCCGTAGATGGTTAGGTAATGGAGATAAGGATCCATGTTTTACTGTTAGTAGTTATAAAAAACTACTTACTTCAGATCAAATGCAGCCTGGGCCGAGGTTTGTTTGGGCAAAATGGGTCCCGATTAGGTGTAATATTAATGCTTGGAGGGCGGTTGATCATCGCATTCCTACCAAAGTCGAGCTTTAAAGAATAAATGTTTTTTCAGGTGATACAAGCTGCCCTATGTGTGAAGAGTATGCGGAAACGGTTGATCATTTGTACACAGGCTGCTCTTTTGCTTTGGAAGTGTGGTCGAGGATTGCTTGTTGGTGTAAATTAGCGCCGATTTACGCTTTCGATGTCGGGGACTTAGTGAATTTATACAAGACTGCAGCAGCGGATAAGAAGAGGAAGAAGGTTATTCACGGTATTATTATAGCGTCGATTTGGAGTATTTGGTTGAGTTGGAATGATAAAGTCTTCAATAGGAAGCGGAGTAATCCAACGGCTTTAGTAGAGAAGATTAAACTTACAACATTTTTTTGGTTCAAATATAGGGCTTCTTGTAAAAGTATTGTTTGGAATGAGTGGAGGAAAGACCCCATGTATATGATGTAATGGTTTTGGCTTAAGTCCTCGTTTTGAGGCTTCGCCTTTTTCTAATGAAGTTGATCGTTCAAAAAAAAAAAAAAAGTGTTAAGACGATCTCTTTAATTAGAGTACAGGGAACACCCACCACTTACTCACACTATCAGTCTATCACTAAAAATCAAATAATTATAAGTTGTTATATCATTTCACCCAATTTTATCACACCATTACTAAATTACTTGCACAATCCATTGCACCATCGAGCTTCCATCACTAGATTCTTTTTTAAAGTTAGATGAAATAAGTTAAAAACAACATTTCCATATACATAAAATTAAATATGAAAGTCAAATCAAGTAAAAACATATTCTATTAAAATTAGAATTTTTTTTTATTAAAAATAACAGTAAACATTACAATTTAGAAAAACATAAAGATTAAAAAAACCTATAAATTGACATGTCAACCCTCCATTTTTTAAAGAGTAATGTAATGTAGTATTTTTAATGAATGATGTGTGTGTGAAAAATGTATAAATGTTTGGTTATATAAACCCCTCAAGCTAAGGTTTTGGGGTGTGGTGATCGGGGAAGGGATCGGTGTGTGTCACATCACTTTTCTACCGACAGGAACATCACCCCTTCCTCCTGGTAGGATTTCAGTGCCAACAGGAGGTTTTCCCGTCCTCCCCGTCCATGTATATATGCCATTTTCCTCTTTGTCTTTTAAATAAAATAATAAAAAAATAGAAGCGGGAATGAGAAATCATTTCCATAATAAGAGAGAGGGGAAGAGGGAAATGTCGTGCTGATGTGGAAAGGGGGAGGACGTGGAAGGGGGAATGCGAACCCTAGTCTACCAAAGACAAATCCTTGCCCCCTAGAGATGAACTATTGTTGTGGACGACCCGTTGGACCCTGGTCAAGAAACGAATAGCTTCTGGCGTTAGGAAACCAAAGGTATCAAAGGCCAAAGGGATAAAGACATGTTGGTTCTCTGCACAAGCTTTAGTATGCTTATCTACTTTCTTTGATTCCGCCATTTTCGATACTTGCACAGCTACAAACCTTGTTTCCCTTAACCTAACCAAAGGAGATACCTCTATAAGGTCCACGTAAGCATGTTTCCCCCTCTCCCAACCAAATACAAATAGAGAGTGGTAACATGTAACATTTTTTTAAAAACAATTATCTATTAGAATAATTTTCTTTAACACATAGTTTTATAAAATCTGTTTATTGAAATAGAAAAGGTCAGACAGAAAATAATAAAGGGGACCCACACACATCAATATTTGAGACACGTAGAAGGGAGTGGACCCACATCATGCCGACGAGGGTCGGAGTATGTTGGACCGCTTCAATTAAACTTCTTTCATAAGGAAATAATACTTCTTTTTATGCACTAAATTAATTAATTAATTCCACAAAAAAAGTAAACTCATAATAATAATAATAATAATAATAATCACATCACATGAATAAATAAATAAACAGATGGTTTATTAGTAGTAAACTGAAGGAGTTTTAAAAACAAGAAATTAAAAAGTAATAATAATAATAATAATATTGAGTTGAGTGTAAGAAGACACAGACGAGACGACGGAGAAAGAGGGTTTGTAAATTGTAATTGTTGCTCTGAAGCCTTAATTTTTCTGGCGATCTTGACAAGAGTCAACTGGCATTCTTTGATCTTATCGTCTGCCGCTCACATTTTCGATATTCTTGATGATGATGAGTTAACTCTTCTTGCTTCTTGGGTTGGGTTGGGTAGGTACCCTTTTACTTTCTTGTTTAATCAATCAATGGCTTCTTCTTGATTCATCTTTCGGCAACGCATATTCTTTTCTTTAGCTCATTTCTTCGCTTTCACCCCCAACATTTTTAAATTGGGATCATCTTTCTATGTTTCTTTTCAGTTCCTTTTTTTTAATTTTATTTGATCATTGTTATTTCCTATTTCATGTTATCAGGTAAGGTACTCTTTCAAATGCTAATGTCTTAATGCTGTTTTGTTGCATCAGATATTATATTTACAGCTCATTTTATTATGTATGCCCTTCAACTGTTTGATTAAATTCCTAATCCAAATTTGTATCTCATAACATGTTTAGCCCTGTTGACTTCAATTTAAGGTTATGAATCTTTGCAGGATTGTCTAGGCTTTGTATGGTAAATTCGGTATGCTTATGAGTTTATAGTAAACCCGCGGAGTTTCTTAGGCTGCTGACATATCATAAGAAGATATGGCTGGTGGGAGGATACGGGCTAGGCTAAAAAGAAGCAGTCTGTACACATTTGGAGGATGCATACGGCCGCCTCGTGAATCTATAGACGAGCCTCATCAGTTTGAAGGGCCAGGGTTTTCAAGACGTATTTGTTGTAATCAGCCTGGATTCCATAGGAAAAAGCCTCTCAAATATTGCACTAATTACATATCCACCACCAAGTACAATGTCATCACGTTCTTGCCAAAAGCCCTCTTTGAGCAATTCAGGCGTGTTGCTAATTTGTATTTCCTGCTAGCTGCAGCGTTATCTCTCACACCCGTTTCACCTTTCTCGCCTTACAGTATGATTGCACCTCTAATCTTTGTAGTCGGCCTTAGTATGGCAAAAGAAGCTGTGGAGAATTGGCACCGGTTTATGCAGGATATGAAGGTTAATATGAGAAAAGTTTTAGTTCATAGCGGAGATGGTGTGTTTGTTAGAAAACCATGGATGAAACTCGAGGTTGGAGATGTGGTAAAGGTGGAAAAGGATCAGTTTTTTCCAGCAGATTTACTCTTCTTATCGTCTAGTTATGACGATGGAATTTGTTATGTGGAAACTATGAATTTAGATGGTGAGACAAATTTAAAAGTTAAAAGATCTCTAGAGGTAACCTTACCGTTAGATGATGAGGCATCTTTTAAAGATTTCAAAGCAACAATCAAATGTGAGGACCCGAACCCTAATTTGTACACGTTTGTGGGAAATTTTGAATATGATCGCCAGAAGTATCCTCTGGATCCTAGTCAGATTCTTCTAAGAGATTCCAAGCTTCGTAACACTGGTCATGTATACGGTGTGGTGGTATTTTCTGGTCATGACAGCAAGGTTATGCAAAATGCTACTAAACCACCTTCAAAAAGGAGCACAATTGAGAAACAAATGGATAAAATCATTTACATACTTTTTACTCTTCTTGTGTTGATTTCACTAATCAGCTCAATAGGGTTTGCTATCAAGACCAAATATCAAATGCCCAATTGGTGGTACATCCCTCACGATGATCAGGGATTGTATGATCCGAAAAAACCTTCATTGTCGGGCTTTAGTCATTTGATTACTGCCCTTATTCTTTACGGGTATTTGATACCGATTTCACTTTATGTTTCTATTGAGCTTGTTAAGGTTTTACAAGCATTGTTTATAAACCAGGATATACACATGTATGATGAAGAAACAGGCACTCCTGCTCAAGCCAGAACATCAAATTTGAACGAGGAGTTAGGTATGGTGGACACAATTCTTTCTGATAAAACTGGGACATTAACGTGTAACCAAATGGATTTTTTAAAGTGTTCCATAGCTGGAATCCCGTATGGGACCCGTTCTAGTGAAGTTGAACTTGCTGCTGCCAGCCAAATAGCTATGGACCTTGACGGGCACGAACATGAATCTTCAAGAATCGGTGCACGAAGTGGGCCCGAAATTGAATTAGAAGTCGTACCTACTCCTAAAAGTGTAAGTTCTCAAAACCGAATCAAGGGGTTTAGTTTTGAAGATACTCGGCTCATGAATGGAAATTGGGCTCAAGAACCCAATAAAGATGTTATCTTGTTGTTTTTCCGGATTCTTGCTCTTTGTCATACTGCAATTCCCGAGTTAAATGAAGAAGCGGGTAGTTTTAACTATGAAGCCGAGTCACCAGATGAAGGAGCTTTTCTTGTTGCAGCAAGAGAATTTGGGTTTGAATTTTGCAAAAGAACTCAATCAAGTATATTTGTTCGTGAAAGACACATCTCATCTCATGAGCCCATTGAGAGGTATAGATAGGATTTTGATTTGTCATCATAAATTCATAATGTTAATATTCTTACATATTATTGTTAAATAGGGAGTACAAAATTCTAAATATTTTGGATTTTACAAGCAAACGAAAGAGGATGTCGGTTATTGTTCAGGATGAAACCGGGCAGATATTGTTACTGTGCAAAGGCGCAGACAGGTCAGACCCTTAAAATTTGGTTGTTTCTAGAGGCAGGAAAACAGGTGGGCCGGGTAAGTTAAGTGTCAAAGCGAGTAGTTCTTATAAAGGATCAGTTGGGTTGGGTTGCACCGAAACACTCTTTGTGCAAAACGTTGAAATCTTTATAAATGGTTAGCGAAACAGAAAAGATTACATACATCATATTATTATAATAATAACAACTTCACTTTATTTATAAAGTAATACACTTTTGATGACTGTTGAGCTGTTTCCTTTTAAACTGGTTTTTATTTTGTTTCACCCGTTAGATAGAAGTATATAACATACCCTAATCGATCCATTCATAGGTAAGTGGGTTGTATTTTTCACCTCTAGTTGTTTCATTCCAAAATCTAACAAAATTTATCCATTCCTGTGTTAAAAATACAGCATCATCTTTGACCGTTTATCCAAAAATGGAAGATTATACGAGGAAGCCACCAAAAAGCATTTAAATGAATATGCAGAAGCTGGATTACGTACACTAGCATTTGCTTACAGAAAGCTTGACATTTCTGAATATTCTTCTTGGAATGATGAATTTTCAAAAGCCAAAACTTCCATTGGTGGTGATAGAGACACAATGCTTGAACGCTTATCTGACATAATGGAAAAAGACCTAATTCTTGTCGGTGCAACCGCTGTGGAGGATAAACTTCAGCAAGGGGTATTGATTAGAGATTAGTAGCATCTTATCAAGGTTTAATTTTTTACGTTTTTCCTCTTTTAATATAATGGTTTCTTTTGTAGGTGCCTCGGTGTATTGATAAACTGGCGCAAGCTGGTTTAAAATTATGGGTTCTTACTGGTGATAAGATGGAAACCGCAATCAACATAGGGTATGATCTGATGTCCTAACTGAATTTGTGAAATTCTGTATAAAATTTCTGACCTATTTTTTTGGATTGTGCAGATTTGCTTGCAGTTTGCTTCGGCCGGGGATGAAACAGATATGTATAACAACAAATGCGGACATGGGGACCCATGCTTCCAATACGGTACTTGTTCTTTTTAGGTCATACAAAGAGGTGGATTTTTATTTTATATTTTTTTGGGGGTGGGTGGTGGAATGAGCTGAGTTTGGGAACGGTCAACACCGGTTAAGGTCAGAATTGGTAGTTTTGATACTAGTATCGGATCAGTTCATCTTGATCCGCAAACATTTTCTTGCCCCTTTTTTCTTGAAACTTATATATAACTAATGTTCTAAATATGAATATATGATTACAAAAAAACTATAGTAGTAAACTACTAACATAATTTTCTTAAATAAAGGGGTTAAGACTACTAACATCATCATCGTCATCATCATCATACTCAGTTAATCACACCTATAGCAAAGCTAAGGTAGGGTCTAAGGAGGGTAAGATGTAGATAGCCTTACCTCTACCCCTAAGAATAGAGAGGCTGCTTCCAGTGAGACCCCCGGCTCGATGTGGTTTGGTATCAAGCCTTGGACATAAGGCACAGAACACTTAGCAATCGGGACCAACCCGATCGGTGCATGTACCCCTTTGTCTTTTGGCTATCCACGCCACCACATGATGCATGATTAACCGTCCGTCGTTTTTAACGTTATTTTCACGAAATTAGTAAAATAACGTTAAACCTAGTGCAACTTTACTTTTGCCCCCAAGGGCCACACATATATACATTATATGCGCACACCGTAAGTGGGGCGTCAGTTAAGACTACTAACATAATTTTCTTAAATAAAGGGTTTCTTAAATAAAGAGGTTAAGAGGTCATATGCATACTTGATTCAACTTTCGGCCACTTCCACCCATTTGATTTGTTTAATTTTTACTATGTTTTGAAGCTTTACTCATCTTATAAGCATAAGTAACCCATTTCTAGGTAAATGGGTTCAAATTGCCACCCCTAGACTCATGCATTTTTTAGACAAAGATAGATTAAAAACTTGCCTTCATTTACTTGCCGTGCTAATCAGGTTATAAAAGAAAATATTTTGTTGCAAATTACCAACGCATCACGAATGGTCAATCTGGAAAAAGATCCGCATGCTGCATTTGCATTGATTATTGATGGGAAGACACTAACCTATGCATTAGAGGATGATTTGAAGCATCATTTCTTGGATTTAGCCATTGATTGTGCATCCGTCATATGTTGTCGTGTTTCGCCTAAGCAAAAAGCGTTGGTAATGATATATTTTTGTTGATAATTCCATGTATAGTGCATAAAAATGAATTTAACATGTAAATGTTTTAATTAGGTTACAAGATTAGTGAAAGAAGGAACTGGTAAAACTACGTTAGCAATTGGAGATGGTGCAAATGATGTTGGAATGATTCAAGAAGCTGATATTGGTGTGGGTATTAGTGGTGTTGAAGGAATGCAGGTTTGTAAATATATTAACAACCTCTTTTGAATGAGTTGGTTTAGGTTATGCTTTATTTCTAGTAGGTCAAATGGGTGAAATAAGAAGTTAGCTGAAAATTAGATTATGTCTGTTATAATATATTCAAAGAATTTGATTGTAATAAAAATTTTCTAATCCATATTTAACTCAATTATTATATGTAAAATAATAAAAAAGAATTGGACAAAAGTGGATATACTAAGTCATTTTATTCAAAAAGTTAGTTTCTGATTGTATCAATATATCTTTTCTAATCATATTTAACAAAAGTTAATTATAAGAATCATATAAGGATTGGGAAAAGGTGTTTGTGGTCAACCTGGCCTGGTCCATTCCGTCCAAAATGTAACCCTTCTTTTGACTAAACTCGTCCGACCCAATGTTCCACTTCTAAATCTAGTGCATTAAATGTCACTTACAGTCTTAGTGTCTTACACAACCTGTTTGGTTTTCTGCAGGCTGTGATGGCAAGTGATTTTGCTATAGCACAATTTCGGTTTCTTGAAAGACTTCTTGTTGTACATGGCCATTGGTGCTATAAGAGAATTGCTCAAATGGTACAAACCAATCTATCTTGGCATAAATTTAATATCTAGATTGTAGAGGCAGCAATTTCATTCTGTTTGCTTCTAAATTGATTGATTTGGGTTGTGTTTAATCGCAAATGGGCCATATTCATAATATAAAAATGGGAAAAGGTCAAATGAGTCAAACCAAGGTTGAAAGACCCCAAAAGCTTATATTTATTGCATACAGACTTCCGCTAAATGTAGACATAGACTTCTGCTAAATGTAGACATAGGTCCCTGGACTTAATTTTGCTTGATTCAATCCCTAGACTTCTAAAGTTTAATGAAAATGTCATTTTAATCAAGTATAGACTTAATCATGCAAAAAAGACGTTTCCATTAAATTTCAACCCGTTTCCCAATTTACTTGACATGTACATTGTTCCACCTCTATTAAATTGCTAGCATGTTGATTGAATTTTCTTGCAACACAGATTTGTTATTTCTTCTACAAGAACATTGCTTTTGGGCTAACGCTTTTCTACTTCGAGGCATTTACGGGCTTTTCTGGACAATCGGTTTATGACGATTGGTATATGTTGTTATTTAATGTTGTTCTTACATCATTGCCCGTGATTTCACTTGGAGTTTTTGAACAAGATGTTTCTTCCGAGATCTGCTTACAGGTTAGTCATCCTGAATTTCATTATCATGTTGAAATGTGACAGTTTTGTCCTATTTACTAATTATAAACAAGTCGTTTTGGGCTATGTCTTATGTCTAACTTGTTAAATCGGTCAAATAAGAGGAATAGCATAGAAGATGGGACCCAAATCCACAACGGGTTTAAACTGGTCAAACTTACAGGTCAATTGGGATAGATAATAGACAAAACGAGTAAAAAAAGTAGCTTAAAAGAAAATGGGTAAAATAACGTAATAGCTTAAAAGAAAATCAGTCAAATGGGTAAAATTAAAAATTATCTTAAAATAAAATTGGTCAAATTGATATAATCGCGAAGTAGTGTAAAAGAAAACTGGTCATATTGGTTAAAAGTCAATTCGGGTCAAAGGGTGAAAATAAATAACTAGCTTAAGGTATGCATTGAACGGTCAAACATGTCAAAAAACCAACCAAAGTATATTTTTAAAGCATTAAGCCTCCTTGTTCATTTTATTCTGATCATTCTTGGAACAATACAATTCTTGTAACCATATTGACATAAAAATTTTGTAAAGGAACTCGAACTTTTGGTATACGTGTATCCAAAAGTATCTGTTTTAACATTTGATCCATTACGCAACCTGCAGACCCCACCATTTTTGTCCAGCCCTAAAACTTATTATTGATTTTATGAACAATTACAAACCACTGCAGTTTCCAGCATTATACCAGCAAGGACCAAGAAACCTGTTCTTTGACTGGTACAGAATCTTTGGATGGATGGGGAATGGTCTCTACTGCTCCCTAATCGTATTCTTCCTCAACATCATAATCTTCTATGACCAAGCATTCCGGTCAAATGGTCAAACCGCAGACATGGCGGTGGTGGGGACTGTAATGTTCACATGTGTCATCTACTCGGTCAACTGCCAGATCGCTCTCACCATGAGCCACTTCACATGGATCCAACATTTTCTGATCGGGTCCAGCATCATCACATGGTACATATTTCTGATATTATACGGTATGCTGTCACCCAGTCTCTCAGGAAACGTGTACAAAATCTTTCTAGAAGCCCTTGCTCCTGCACCAATTTACTGGCTTAGCACATTACTGGTGACGGTTGCTTGCAATCTGCCTTATTTGGCTCATATATCCTTCCAAAGATCATTTCATCCAATGGATCATCATGTGATTCAAGAAATCAAATATTATAAAAAAGATGTTGAGGATCGACATATGTGGCGAAGAGAAAAATCGAAAGCTAGACAAGATACAAAGATTGGTTTTTCAGCAAGAGTCGATGCAAAGATCAGACATTTGAGGTTGAAGTTGCAAAAGAAATCATCTCCTCGGGCTGTATCTGGACCAATCCCTAGTTAAGCTGTATAATACCTGACTTTTTTTTTTTTTTTTTTTTTTTCGTTTGGTTAATATGCAAAAGGGTGGTTTAACAATCTGCATTGAACTTGTATTGGGTATAGTGAGTGACAAATGGAAAGTATGTTAATGGTAGGTTGCTTGTAAGTAGTAGAATTGTAACTTGTAAGAAGGGGGGGTTGTTTGACTGTTGGAAAGCTGATATAGATAGTTTGATATAATCTACAACACTATGTTTTTACTGTTTGTTAGAAACTAGTTTTATACCCGCCGCGCGTTGCCGCGGCGGGGGCGAACGGGTTACTGCGTCATACGTTGCGCTATTGTAGACCTGCACCTGACTGAAACCTAGCTCACGCCAGGGATTAATATATTATTTTATTAATATCTTTACATGGATTAGAAGAATTTAATTGATAATTCGTCGTTATATATGATCGGATAGTGAGACTGTATTCAGAAAATATTCATTTTTTTTTAACATTAGGAAAGAATATGGTTATTTTAATAGCATGTGTACTGTCGTACACGTGGTTAAACAGCAGGCGCTCAACCAATTGTGCAAGAACGATTTTCACGCAACCATGTAAGAAACACAGTAGCCAACACACGATTTGTTGTATAACATAAAATATAAATTTATATATATTATTAAACGTTAACAATCGGTACAATAGGTATATTTTATGCCTTTAGCTTTTTGCCACTCAACTTTCACTCTTTGCTACTAGTTACATTAAAAGCTTTATAAATATCTTAAACCTTTTTTTATCACATATGCACCAAGCATAACAATCGTATAGTTGATTAAAAACGCCTAAATATGTTTTTTTTAAGACCATAGCTAGACACAAATAGCTGTAATATTTATTAGAGATTCTAGAAAAAAGAAATATCACTTGGGTTAGTGTGTTTTTTATTGTGTGTATCATGCTTTAAGATGGGTCCACCAAACCTCTAATAAAACCATTTGATGGTTTCTAAAAAAAAACCGTGTAACAAAATGATGGATTTAAAATAAAACCACTTATCCCCACCCATATATAAACCCCAAACCAAGGTGTAAATGCTGGAGATTATTATTATTGTCCTTCTCTCACTCACTGTAAGTATCTCACTTTTTGTAATACGTGTCCCACCACCATTATCTATTCTATATAAAGATGATATAAAGATTATTATTATTATTACAGTGGGTTTGGAAAGAAACTGAATTGGAGCAGAATAAATGTGCAAGATGAGAGAAAATTGATGGAAGAGAGGAGAAAAAGGAGACAAAGGGGAGACGTGAGAAGGCAAAATAAATACGTTGATTGCAGAGAGCTTCTGCTCCTATAACTTTTTTTATAAGCAGGGACGACAACGTCTTTGTCGATGAAACCACTGGTGAGCTGATCAATCGACGAAGACGCGAAGGAGATCGGAAGTGGTTCGGTAGCGATATTATTAAGAAAGAAACCAGAGGTACGGCCGCGCAACCACACGCCGGCGCATTCACCGGCCTACCATCCATCTCAGCCGGCGCCGCCAATGGCAACATTTATCGCATTCGGTGCGCAAGATTCTTCGTCTGAAGACCGATCACCGGTTCAACAGGGGTGAAGAGGCTCTCATCGGCACTTCTTCATCTTCGTTCCGTCATCGCCCATCATCATGTTGCCTACCACCGACTAACCCCAGCTCCACCGGACGTCCACCTAGTCGGAAGAAAATCGCAAAACAGTGGTCTGTAAGGTTCTGTTTAGAAAGAGAAAGATGTTTGCATTAAAGAGTTCGTACGTGACGTTGGCTGACATCGGCGATGACGAAACTGTGTTTTAAACGATTGTATCGAGCGAAATAGTGTTCTCCTCTCACATCAAAAGTTACCATTTGTTTATATATATAATCTCTCTCTCAATCTTACCTCCCTATATTTGTGTGTGTGTAATGTCTAAGAAATGTGTGCTGAAATCACATTGAATAATTATTCACAATTAATAGACAAGAAGAAATCGCATCTACTTGGATGAGCTCACGTTCAAAAATCCCCTGTTTCGGTCAAGGAATAGATGAAATAAATCAAAAAATGGATATAATTTTGAATGATTCTTGAGTACCCTGTTTATTATTATTATTAGTAGTAGTATTGAAAATCTATTCTTTCTTCAAAAGGGGGATGTTTGGAGTCTCGTATCCTAGTATTATTGTTGTCTAAAACACAGTTAACCACAAAATTTTAACTAGATATGTTGTCTTTGTGGCCCAAAAGTGAGGTGCTTAGTTAGTAATGTATAGTGATGTGTGTTGATTGAAGTACCAAATACCTCTCATATTCACAACTGATGAAATTTGTGAAATAACAATGAGGGCAGAAAACACTCAAACCCCACAGCAAAAGCAAGGATATTCAGGGCAAGCATATATATATATATATATATATATATATATATATATATATTCGATGTATTGTGTGTTTGGGTTGGGTTGGGATGTACATGGTATCAGGTGATGTATGCATGTCTCATTACCATAAAGTAAAAGCAATCCCATACATGTTCACCCATGTTGAAACTGAATACATTAGCATAATAGTATAACCTTAAAAAATGGGCAATTTGCACTAGGAATCCTGCAAACCCAGGAGATATAAGACATGCTTTAAACCTCTACTAAAACTCATTTTGTACCTTGTAAGTATATGGTCTATATATCGAAAATACTTGAGGCATGAAAGAGCATTTTGCCTATTAGACGAATAAATGATTTAGCTACTTGTGCTAAGTGCTAATAATACATTCAATGAAATGAAATGGTAACCACTGCAACTTCTAACACACATCCAATTACCATAAAACTATTCCAATGTTAATGATGTTGATGATATCGTTCTCACACAGCGATCGTCTTTTAAAGACCATCATTAATACACTTTCAACTGAGTTTGCCATGACAGATTTGGGTCCGTTACACCACTTTTTGGGGATAAAAGTCACACAACAAAAGAATGGTGTTTTTTTGTCCAAAGCTCAATATGCTAAGGATATTATTGCACGAGCGTCAATGACTTCATGCAAACCATGCTCCACACCGGTTGATCTCTCGTCCAAGTTAAGTGCTACGGATGGTCAACTCTTTTCGGATCCGACTTTATATCGGAGTCTAGCGGGTGCGTTGCAATATTTGACTTTTACTCGTCCAGATTTATCTTATGCTGTTCAGCAGGTGTGCCTTTTTATGCATGAGTCTCGGGAACCTCACTTTGCTTTCATGAAGCGGATAATTCGTTACCTGCAAGGGACTATTGATTACGGTATTCGGATCTTGAGGTCCTCTTCTCCTGACTTAGTTGCCTACTCTGATGCTGACTGGGGTGGGTGCCCGGATTCACGACGATCTACATCGGGCTATTGTGTTTTTCTTAGGGATAATCTTATATCTTGGTCCGCAAAACGTCAACCCACCGTATCGCGCTCGAGTGCCGAAGCATAGTATAGGGGAGTTGCAAATGCTGTTGCCGAATTGTCTTGGATCCGTAATTTGCTGTTCGAGCTTCACACTCCATTGCCTCGCGCATCAGTTGTGTTTTGTGATAATGTTTCTGCGGTGTATTTGTCCAACAATCCGGTTCAACACCAAAGGACAAAACACATCGAAATTGATATACACTTTGTCAGAGAGAAGGTCGAATCAGACACATCAAGGTCCTTCATGTCCCGTCGTCGATGCGGTATGCGGATATATTTACTATGTAACATCGCGTGATTTTTACTCTTACATGTATTTAAATTCCATATTTAACAAATTCCAAGTTCGTCTTTATTCGCTTCTTTTATGTTACTCCTACTAATTCATAACGAGTCGTCATTATAATTTATCCTATTCAGTTTAGTTGTTATAACAAGAAACTCATTTAGTTAAGATCTTAATGTATATTTATTTTATTATAAAACTAATATACTTTTAATAATATAAATTTAAGATTAAAAAAAAAAGAAAAAGAAAAAAATTAGAAAACGTGAATGTGAAGATGTTGACTTCAACATCCGTTTGTTTGTTTTATTTATTTATTTTTCTTTTTAGATATATATCCCACTTAATTCACTTCTAACCACCCTAATTAATTCATTAAATACCCAACCCCTTCACCCCAACTATAAATACACCACTTCCTACCCATTCTAACACTTGCTCAATCCTAAATCCTCTCTAAACCTCCCAATTATTCAAAGAAATCCCAAGTGTGGAAGTCCACTTTTAAGTGAGTTTTCTCATAAACTCCAACTTTATTCTTCTTTCTCCACTTCTTTTCTTCTTCTAACCCCTTGGAGAAACCTCTAGGACCTAAATCTTGTTTGCTATGGCAAATGAATACGAGTAGGGCACCAAAATGAGGCCTCAAATGTGGTTTATCTTCTATTGTTTTTATGCACTAGAAGGTTAGTTGAAGTGATACCAACCAAGTTCACCAACAACTTAATGTTGGATGGACTTGTGCTATGGTTAGTGGTTGACAAAGGAAAGCCAAGGCTCTTCCAAACTAAGTCACCATACACTACTTTAACCCTATAGTTATATTAATGTAAATACTAAAATATATACTTTCAAAACTCTATTATTCTATTAACTTGGAAGGTTTGTGGATACATCCCTACCTTACCAATACTTGACTCTCATGACCATCCGAATCACCTTTATGATGGTTTGTGTTTTGGTTCGCCTAAAAGGCACTACTTGAGTCTCATGACCATCCGAATCACCTTTATGGTGGTTTGTGTTTTGGTTCGCCTAAAATGCTTGCTTGGCTCTCTTGAATCTAATAATCCAACTCTTGAACCTAAAACGCTTTCCTTTCTAATTATAGTTATTCGGAGCTAAAATCTTCAATTCTCAAGACCCGTTTTTGGGAATTTATTAACGCACTCTAAGGTGAGTTCATACTTGTCCCCCTTTTATTCTTTATTCTTTGGGGCTCATCATGTATCACTATCAAAACTTAAACGATTTCATACTCTTAAAACTATTATGCTCAATCTAAATGCTATTATGCTATGCCATGCTAGAATTCAAAGTCTTACATACAAATGTACGATTAGTTAACAACCCACCTTACATGTATAGCGCTATAGGTTGACACGCCGCCCCCTTTATGGGTCATGATAAGATGAAGTCTTTTGTGTTATCGAGTGTTGTTGCCGTTTGTATGGTTCTACGTGCATATGCCTATAACATGATGATTCGAGTAGACTTTTCTTATACTATGTACTTAGACTCAAAACTCATATGCTCACCAATGCTTTATGTGTTGACGGATATTTTATACATGTTGCAGGAAATGTTTAATGCAGGATTTTCAAGAAAAACTACTTATGATTGAACTAGAAACTCACGCTAGTTTAAGTTCTATGTTTTGATGTTGTATTTCTCTTTTTCATGAAACAATTTGTATTCCGTATCTTTTAGACAATATTTATGCTATGAATGAAATTTTATCTTTAAATTATATTGTCACGAATTCTAGTGTCATGAAGTCTTTGAACAATCTACCACAAGTCTCACCCCGATGTATTCCGCCATTGGTTGGGGTGTGACATACTAAAGGGTTATCTCGTGAACTATTCCAATCGTTTTGGTCCAGCTTGAGCGTCTGTCCTCCGCCCGCTCAAACTGAGGGGGTGTCTTAGCAACCGAAGATTTGCTATAGTTTAGGAATAGATATTGTTACATAATTAGAGATAATCATTGTATTTATTTTGTATATATCCTTTCCATATATCGGTTGTATCATTCCTTATATATAGGGTATTGTTTTATCAATAATAATCAATCACAATTACAATCTAATTGCTTTTAAAAACATGGTATGGTCATATGCATATCCCAAATATATACTAAGTTAATGATTTTTATTTAAAGGTTGAAGTCAAGTGGGGACATATGCATATCACAAGTGTATCTACAAATCATTGAGTGTGTGTAACTTCCCATAATTAATTTTATTTTATTTTAGGAAGATATAGATATTATGAAAAAGATGATAAGACCATGGGTAATGGTTAATGCCTTCTAAGGGACATTTTTCACCACATCATAATGCCTCATTAAAGAACGTGTAATGGTTAACCCCTTATAATCTTCTTTCAATCATTACTTTCCTTATTTTTATTCTCTTTGAGCATTATACCAGAAATGCCCCTCCTTCTTCATGCTCCTATAATGTCCAAGGAGACGGTGTTAAGGGCGTTACGTAATTTTCATTCAAGTACAGGTAATGCCGGTTTAAGTTTAGTGGCAAAGTGAAATTAAGAAAACGCAGAGAATAATAATGTGGATATTAAACAAGCTGGGGTGGATTTGGGTTGGGTTATCAAAGGGGTTGTCGGGAATGGGTTGGGAATCTACTTTTGGATTGATCGCTGGGTCGGAGATGTGCCCCTTGCAGTCTCCTATCCGGCGCTGTTTTCACTGGAAAGAAACAAGCTTGCGTATGTTGCGGATAGGGTCAATCATCAAGGGCTGGGTTGGCTTTGGGATTGGAAACGGGGCGTTTTGGACGGGGCCGAGACAACTGAATTATCGGATTTCCAGAACCGTATTGCTGTCCCAGCTTTGTCGCTTACTGCAGATGCGTGGATTTGGGATTCGAACAGTTTTGGGACCTTTTCAGTGAGCGACCTTAAGCCGCGACTTCATCATCACAGGTTTGTTCGTGCCCCTTTCGTAATGCAATGGAACTCGTGGGTTCCAAAAAAAAGTGGAACTACTAACTTGGAGGGCCGACTTGGATAGACTTCCCACTCGTGATGCTTTAATCCGAAGATGCAGTATTGCTGCATGTAGGACACTTGTACTGCTTAATGTGCTCTGCTCTTGCTGGAGTGATTTTCACACACTTACCATGAAACCATTTTTCACAAATGTCACAGCAAATCCAGAACTCATCTGACGCGTAATTCTCACCACAGGCCCCACATAAGGTTTCTACATGCTCATCCTCGTCATCATCCTCCGCCTCGTCTTCATCGTTCATTACTGGCGGTGGTGGAGGCTGCTGCCTTGAGTACTTCCCCTGAGATTCTGGGTCCCGCTTCACAATCACCAAAAACGATAATCAATCAGCTAACATCTAGAGTTGCGTCAACCGGTGGCAAATGGGCTGGTCTACAAGATTGATTAGCGGGCCTAAACGGATCAAGTTAGCATAAAGGAGTTTTTGTTTGTATTTTACAAATAAACAGAGTATGGATCGGGATTAAGAAAACTATATCATCGACTTACTGATCTGTTTTTTTTTTAAAAAGAAATTTAAGAGGATGTAAACATTAAATGTATATCAGGGTCGTTCCAATCCTTTTCCCATTAAGTCATCTATGGAGGAAGCGAATGTTGTTTCATTGATTAACACTCTGAATGATAGTAAATGGGGCCATTTCCCCATCTTTAACTAGTTTCGACTTTGAGTGCAAATAACAATGAAACACCAACGTATGGCTTACGAACTTCAGTCAACCCAAGTCCATTTGACTCCATTTTTAACCAATTTTTTAGAGTTCGCTAATAGCCCGTTTGACCCAAGAAGTATAACATAACCCGAATCAGCCCAGTTTCAGGTATATAGGTTAACCAACTTTCCCTGTGACCTTTTGCAAGCACAGAGAAACGTATCCGAATCTCTTTTTACCACTTTGGAGTTTGACTTGGATTTGGTGCTGCTGTGATTAGATGCAGCAATTTTCTCCTTCTGGTTTTTCTTTGCAGTACCGCTTACAACCTCAAATATTGTTGGGAGATCATTTATCATATTGAACAGCCGCTTCCTGCATCATTGGAGTAAGATAAATAAATTGCATGATACTTGGTAATTATTCAAAGACAGAAGAAAAATGACTAAAGTTCTGCTGTTTTACAAGAGTTAAACATGAAATAAATATAAAAACTCCACTACGTTAAGCATTAGCTTCAAGGATAAAAATAGGAGGCAATTATGTAGACCCTACACATTTCATAAGAAGTATAGTATTTCTCAACTTTAAAACACTAGGACACACTCTAAACATTATTTACTTAAACTATACGCTTCTTGTGTAGTTATGTGTTAAATCAGGGCAACGAGTTAAATAAATAATATAACACATATGTATCATATTATTTGGCTTAAAGACCATAATATTCAACTTTCTAAATCACATGTGCAATAGAGTACAATATAACGATTTGAGTGTCCAAACTATTGACCAAAATTTCTTTATCCAGAAACATTAAGGTCCCCCCGCAACATTATTTTTAAACTGAAATCCATAAACTAAATAAACAGTAGCTTTAAATTACACAAAGTCAACTCTGGTCTAGAATTGAAAAGGAAAGGCATGTAAGATGCTAGAAAGCTGAACTAAAAACGATATATAATAGCTAAAACAAGTAAAGCAGCTTCAGTTTCTTATACTTACTGAACAAGAAATAGAAACTTCACAATAACTTCAAATATACAAAGAAATATTAGGCAAAAAAATGAGCAAGTAATATACCTCGTCATGTAATCTGAATAGCTAACAAAAAAAGCAAGTCCTTTTGTATTAGAATACAACAAAGATTAAAAAGATTTACCTGTCAGCTTTATCAAATCCAAATATGGCACCAAAATAGAATGCGACAGAAAGCAACCAAGCATCACTATGAACAGCAACCAAAGATAACCAATCTTTTTTCTTGCATCCCATCTCTAGCAAAGTTGATACCCAATGCTGGTTCTGGGAGTTCGGGTGGGACCTCTTCAGCAGGCAAATTGACCTCCCATTGCTCGCTTGGGAAACCATACAAACACAAATTCTCCTTTTCTGAAAAAAGAATTGCAAAAATAATAAACATGGAAAATACAAACAGTAATGAAAAATGATAATGTACCATATATAAAACTGAGAAAGCAATGTCAGGCGCTTTGCATGTGTAGTAGCCGAGTAAAAGAATACATGGCATGGGAGCCGCACGATATATCTTTGAAAGGAACCATACTACATAACAGATTTTGCAAATCAAATTCACTAGATGGAGCAGTTTTAAATGGTAAATGTTGTGTAAAAGCACTGAAACAAGGAAAACCCGAATCTGGTGGTGATATTTTGAAATAAAATCCTTATTAATTGTGTGTTAGAAAGGGCTATGAAGAGGTACTGCTTGCAGGAGTAGGAGCAAGATATTCAAAAACACATAAAACATGGAGACGAAAACACATAGACATGGAGATAAATTATGAGTTAGTGTATAGTAAACATGTGTTAAATCATAAATAATAATAAGGTTAAAGAGTAAGGTAAATGAAGAAAAATATAGAATAGATTATTAAATATAAATAGAAGTGTGTGATTGATTAATGGAAAGACGAAACATATGTTAAATAGAATTGGTGAGGAAATAAACCTAGACTAGAGGATTACTTACAACACAGTCTGAAAGAAAGTTGGTTTTGAAATAGAGATGCAGAGAAAAAAGAGGGATGAATTAATTAAAAACAAAAAGATAGAGAAAGAGATATATATATATATATATATATATAGAGAGAGAGAGAGAGAGAGAGAGAGAAGGGTAACGAACCAGGATCACACTGGTGGTAAAAATCTTGAACCTCTGCAACAAAGGGAAGAAAACAAATGGGTAAGCAAAAAAGAAGAAAGAGTAGAAAGAATGAAAGTAAAGTGATATAATGTAATGTAATGTTACGAGTGGTGAGAGCCTTGATCAATCCAGCACGACGGCCTTTAAAATCCCTAAAAACCTCTTCGACCGTACGGGCTGCTGCCTCCCTCACCTACAACACAACACAACACAACACAACACAACAATCTACTAAGCCAGGCACTAGGCAGGCAGGCAGGGGCAGGGGTTTTCTTTTCTTTTCTTTTCTTTCACTACGGGTGAGGGTGATGATGATGAATTGATGATGACCCCGATGATAGATATATCTCAATATCCCTTTTTTCAAATTTATCAAACCCTTCTCTTCCCTAATTTTACCAATTTCCTTTTTGTTTTTCTTTATTTAATCTCTTATGTTATTTGATTTAGGGCTCACAATTTGACACGAACATTCCTGATCGAATTCCGACCTGGTTAGCTTTGTTAAAAAGGAGCCTGAACATTCCTGATCCGTCTTGTACACTATGTGAAGCTGTTCATGAATCGGCTGTTCATATCATGGTGGATTGCGGGTTTACTTTTGGTGTTTGGAGCAAGGTTTGGAATTGGTGTAGAATTTATGGTTGGCGGGTCGATTCGGTCTCCGATTTGTTGCGGATGTTTTTTTTATCTAAAAAGACCAAGTGGGAAAAGAAGATATTAAGAGGTATTATTATGGTGACTTGTTGGATGATTTGGAAGGAACGCAATAATTTTTTTTTCACAACTCGAAGCCTCAAGTTGTGGAGATAGTTGCGGGGGTTAAGAATTTATCCTATTTTTGGCTTAATAATCGGTCTAGGTTTAAGGATATTGTTTGGAAAGATTGTGGGAAATACCCTTTGTATATGATGTAAAGTTTGTGGCGGTCCTTGTTGTGAGGGCTCGTATGTTTTAATGAAGTTTTCTGTTAAAAAAAAAAAATTCAGACACGAACATGAATATAATATCCGACACCAACCTACATGATTTTAACAGGTACGTGTATGACCTTAACAGGTTTCATGTACTAAACAAGTAGACACGAAATATACCTGTTAATTTTCGTGTCTAAACAAATTAAATACTTGTTACATGTTTAGTACCCGTTAAGACATGTTAAGGATTTAAAAAAAAAATATAGGTTGTGGGCGTGGAGTATTGGAGTTATACGTTTTTACTAGGTGGAATTCTACCTTTTTAATGCTAGATAGTACCCATTTAACATGTCGAATTTGGAAAACATGTTCGTGTATTATCGTATTAACCTGGTATAAACAGGTATTATCGTGTCTTATCATATTAACTTGGTATAAACTGGTATTATCGTGTCTTATCGTGTAAACCATGTATAAACAGGTTCGAGTTCGAGTATCAAAAAAATGACACGATAAGTTATCGTGTCGTGTTCGTGTATACATGTTTCATGTTCGTGTCTTAACATGTAGGGTATACACGATTTTCCAGCCCTAATTTGATTCTTGTAAAACTAATGTATTTGGTATGGGGTAATTGAATAGACTAGATAATGGAAAGGACGAGGTAATAAAATAGAATATTACGATTTCATGTCATGTTTGGTTGCCATTTGAAATGATATAAATCATTATTTTGTGTTGTTTGCTAGGCATGAAAGACGAAGAAAATAAAATTGGTGGTGAGTGGTGGTTAGTGGCGATGACGGTGGGTGGCGGTTATTGGCTGCGAAGGAAAAGGGTGGGTGACGATGGTGGGCGGTGGCAGTGGTGGGTAGCCTCATATAGAGCTATGAATGTAGTACATGTCTCGTATAGGTCTCATATAGTTCTATGGGTGTAGTATAGGTCCTATATAGTGCTACGTGTATAGTATAGGTTCCATCTGGTCTCATATAGGCCTATGAGTGTTAGTGTAGTATAGGTCCCATATAGGCCTATAAATGCAATATAGTTATCGTATATTATCGTATTGTATCATATCATATAGTCTAGTATAGGTCCCGTATAAGCCTATGGGTCTTCTAGGCCTCGTATAGGCTTACGGGTGTAATATAAGTATCATATGGGCTTATGGGTGTAATATAGGCCTCGTATAAGCCTATGGTTGTAGTATATGTCTCGTATATGCCTACGGGTGTAGTATAGGTCCCGTATAGGACTACAAGTGTAGTATAGATCATGATCTCACGTATAGATCTCATATAGGCATATGAGTGTAGCATAGCTCCCGTATGGACCTATGGGTGTATTATAGGTTTCGTATAAGCCACTGGGGGTAGTATAGGTATCTATAGGCCTGTAGGGGTAGTATAGGTCTCGTATATGTCCCGATTATGCATATGAGTGTGCCATAGGTTTTGTATAGGCCTCATTAAGCCTACTAGTGTTGTATAGGTATCGTATAGTCTATTATAGACGTATAGGTCTCATACATATATTTGACCCTATAGTGTAATATATTGTAGTATCGCATATCCTATACTCGACCCTATTGTATAACTCAATAGTAAAGTATATCCCTATACCAAGCCTCATTTTATGTATCATATAGATGTTTATTTTATGTGTCATACAACCCTATAATGTTAACAAATTTACATCTAATTCTTATATAAAGTTGTTAATTTAATAATGTTTTCTTTAAAAAAAAATCTGAAATTTTTATTAAACTTGCTAAAAGATGAGTATAGTTTAAAAATATTATAAAAACAAAAATAAAAACACAAAAAAGGATAAGCATTGCTTAACATGTTAATTTTTTTTTTTACTAGTATACGAGGCAAAATGCTATACAACCCGTATAGCTTTATACGTGTCGTATAAGCTAGTCGCCGAACAAGATTTGACAGCACTACCATTTTTGATAAATTGAAAAGGTTATACATATTAACAGGGTGTCTAATTTTTTACTTAATTGTATTATCATAGAGTATGGAATAGAATTTTGATGGAAAAAGTAATGGGAAATGGAATCTAATAATCCCAACTTTGAGGGGTTGGAAGGCAGCAGTCCCAACTTGAAACTTGTACCACATCAGTCCCAGCTTGTCAACCATTTTATTTGGTTGGTCCCAGACTAACCTCAGTTAGTTTTTCCAGTTAAGTGTCACGTAGGCATCCCACGTGGCAGTCCTACGTGGCAAGAATGGTGTATCTGTCAAAAAACGAGGTGGGGCCCACATGTTTTAATCAAATATAATTATTTTTCTTAAAAAAAAAGTGGGACCCACAAATTAAATAATAATAATAAAGAATTATATATATATATATATATATAATATTACATCTTCTTCATCATCATCTCTTCATCATCTTCACCACAACCACAACCACCTGCCACCACCGTCAACCACGACCATCTCCGACGACACCCATCACCACCACCAAAAACACCTCAAAACCCATTACCCAAATCCACCCACTATAACCTTCCACCACTGCCGATAACATCAGACGCCACCACCATAACCTAACCACCATTCTCCCACCTCCATTCTGTAACCCATCACAACAATCAACATCCTAACATTACCACTACCTATCAACACCATCTACCATAACCACGAATCCATCACCAAAATAACAAGAATTAATAATCTTACCACACTAATCGGACTCCTAATCTGAACCCTAACAGGCCGCCGCCGCCGTCGCATCTTCTTCCTCTCTCTCTCCTTCTCTCTCTCTACCCGGTATTCTCTCTCTCTAAAGATCTGGTTTCTCTTTCTCTCTCTAACTTCCCTTCAGCTTTCTCTCTCTCTCTATAATAGGGTTGGGTAAAGAGTACAAGATGGGTGGTGTTGGTGTTGTTTGGCCGTCGTTCCGCCGGAGCTCCGGCCCCTTTCTCTTTCCCGGTTCTCTCTCTAAAAGATCAGTGTATGTGTGTGGGTTATCAGATTAGAGAGGAGTGAGTTTGAACGGTGGTGGTCGGTGGGTAGTTGGTTGTGGTGGCAGGTGGTTGGTGGTGATGGTTGTGGTGGTGGTGGGTGGTACAAAGACAGAGAGAGAAGAGAGAGATGAAACTGTGTATATGTGTGTGTTTTTATGTATATAATATATATATATATATATATATATATATATATATTTTGATAAAAAAACTTAAATAAAAAAAAAGACACCTACATTGTGGGCCCACATGTTTTTTGCCAAGTGGGATAGATTGGCCACGTCAGACGCCACGTGGCAGTCCACGTCAGCATTTAACAGAAAAAGTTAACCTCAGTTAGTTTAGGACCATTAGAATAAAAACGTTGACAAGTTGAGACCGTTATACTACAACTTTCAAGTTAGGACTCCTCGAACCCTCCAAAGTTGGGAGATTTCATTTCCTCAAAAAGTAAATGAAGGATGGTTAAAATTAAAAGAAAGATCCGTTAAGAAACCGTCCTTGAAAACCCAACAGACTTAATTGTTTGGTCAGACCAAGAAGATCATCACTAGAAAAGGAGGCCCTTTGTGGTTTTTTTTTTTTAAATTGAATTGAATTGAATGGGGAAGGCAAAGAAGCGATGGACAACGAAGGAAGAAGCCGCTCTTTTCGCCGGAGTAGCCAAGTACGGCACCGGCAAATGGAGGGACATCCTCAAAGATCATCACTTTGCTCACTCCCTCCATCATCGCTCCAATGTCGATCTCAAGGTTTTTCTTTTTCATTCCTTTTATTATTATTATTATTATATCTTTCAAAACATCTACCAGGGGACGTTAACAATGTTTTCAAAACTGTTTTACTTACCCATATCCATGTTTCATGTTATTATATTAGATTAGATTAGATTATATTTAGCATCAACATATATATCATTCGATCAATCGTGCTATATGTCGATCATTTGCTTTTTCAGGATAAGTGGCGTAACTTAAATTGTAACGCGTCAAACAGCCAAAGCGCGCTGCGTAAGCATACATCTTCTAGGTATGTTTTCATTTTCCAAAACTACTTAATAAGATAATAATGTACTAAAGAACTAAGTCATCCATTCATTAGTTCATGGGCCTGAATTCACACCATCATGTCATTGACCCATTATATTATGTGTGTAACAGTTGCATGAGTCAAATGTGGAGAATGGTAGGATTAATGAGGCTATGCCAAATAACCATGATAATCGCGATAGTTACAATGTTAGGCCTCGGAATATTGCAAACGCAGTATTGGAATAAGCTGCCACTTATGCTCACAATAAGGTTTTTATGGCTGGAGAGACGTTACCTGATGCCCACAAAGCTTGTAAAGAGGTGGAAAGACTTGAAAAGATTTATCAAGAGACTTTGCCACTTCTACAAATGGCTCCAGAACTTTAACGAGAATGTAAATTGCATCGCAGAGACATGTGTTCAGTCTAACCTTATCTGTCTTCTTTTAAACATGACTATTTTTATTTTGTTTTACAGGTTAAAGTTCACCGGATGGTATAGGGTTACATGATTATGTGAGGTAGGGCTCATCTATGGAAGATTAATGATGTTTACAGGCAAGGTGCATATTCGTTTTAGTTAGCGTTAAGCACCTGGCTAGGTAGTTAAACTTTGTGCTCGTATGTTAATATATTATTCATTATCTTCCCTGTATTCATTTTTTGATGGAACGTGCCAAGATATGTTTTTAGGCTTGTATCTCTCTGTTAAGATGGGAGTTGGGACACAAATGTGTGTGATTTCATAATATTTTTACAACCATGTCATCGACCAAATGTAACCAGTAATGAATCATTATCAGTGTCTATGAGGAATTCTTATAAAAAATGAGTTCTCAACTTAACTTAATCCCTACCATGTATGTGTGTGTAAATTACATAATCATGTTTAGATGTTCATGTATAGAATCAGAGATGTAATCCTTTAAAACAATAAAACTTTGTTATGTATGCATTTAAGATGTATAAGGTATTGGACATCTGGGCCCAACAGCAACATGACACTCTTTTATCTACTAGAAGCCCAACATGTTTCTACAACTTTCATTTTGATGGTTGTAGTTTGGAGATGTTAAGTAAAATAACCAAGAACCCAGTTGCATGCCCTGTATTCATGCATTGCTCATCCCACATAGTTCAATCTTGACAATGGGTAATGCATCCTATGTTTGTGTACTGAATGAGCAATAGCTGTGAATTGACTTACAGTTAAAAGCACTTCGGCACATATTAATGATTGGTCTTCGACGTTCATGATTGTTTTAAGTTCAAACATAATGTTTACCAAAAACCTATACCCAAGTTGTGATTACAAACTGCTTAGCAAGCAACACATACTCTGATTGCTACAAATGATAGTTGTGTGGTATACATCAAAAATCGATTAATAGGTGATAATTAGCGTGTCATGAAACGTTCAAAACCTGCTTAAATCTTATGAAAACCATCACATTACCATGCCGACCAAGTTGGAAACCTACTAGTAGACACCTTACAACCTCCGCTCAATGCCAAAAGTAGTTAGCATTGACTAACGCCCAACGTGATTGATTCCTTCGTCCTTTGCTTTGCTTTGTTTCATCTGTTTTGACCCGTAAGGATATAGATTGGTCAAAGTCTTATGCTCACAACAATTATAGGTCCAATTATCATCTTATATTCATGTATACCAATGACCTGATCACCTAATATGCAAATTTATATATGATCTGATGATTAACATAAAAAAACATTGATCCATAACCATCCATATCCATATATGATATAAAAGAAATACTACTTGCATTTATGCCCAAATCATGTGTAGTATTGATAACCTTGTTTTTTTTTGGTAATAACTATTATGCAACAAAGTCTTCAGTTTTAAGCTTAAAGTTTGTCACATAACAAACAAGTAACTGTTTACAAAGGACATGTGAAAGAAGTGTTTGTTTTACTGTCAATTAACGCGAAAAATACCAATATTGTAGTTGATTGAAATTTTGTAGAACTATATATTACAAATAGTTACATAAAGTTTAGGGCCCTACACGTAACAACCTTTTGGGGTGTGGTAAAGTAGTTTCTATAATAAGTGTGAAGAGACTAGAAAATGTCAACTTACTGTTGATTTCATGTAGTGGAAAGTTAGTAAATCCGCTTCAGATTGTTTCATGCTTTGGATAAAAATAGAGTTGGATGTTATATATACGTTACATGATATTATTTCATACTTTGATTTCAATGAATTGTTTGAAACAAATATCACTGGCCTAGTTCACTTTTATGCAATCAATTCAGTTTGGAATATTAGTATATCATAAAATGAAAAGAATCGCATATAGTAGTAGTAGTAGTTTTGGCAAAATTGAAGATTACAATATGGAGTTGTACGGGGAGAGACAAGTAAACATTCAAATTGCTGCAACCCTGACCTTTGGTTTTTTGTACCCTCAACTTATTATTATGCTCCTTCCTTCCTTCCTACATTATTATTATTATTACACACATACATAAACATTCCTTTATTATACACACATACACATACCCATTCTGGTAGTTTGGTTGGTTTACATTTACACATTCACTTCCAATATAAAAAAGGTAACTTCAACCCCCATTTATTTCTATTTATTTGAAATACCACATCGAACCCTTATAATTCCTTTAGTTAATTTTGGTTGTACACATGATCACCACTTTTTAATTTTAATAAAAAGGTTAATTGTCTACTGTCTATCTGTTACTCTCTCCATCAAACTTCAATTTTGTTCCAAATGTGATTTCATTTTCATCCACTGCTACAATGGACACACATTCATACACACGCCCCAGAGAAAATCCCTCTTTCTCCTCGACTTTGCTTGACGTCATCTCCCGATCCATTGACGAAAGAGACGATAGAAAGCCCGTGCGGAATAGACAAAGCATTGATGGTTGTTTCCAAGTTGATAAGCAAATTCCACATCCATCAAGTGCTGCCTCCAGACGGAACTCAGCTACAGGCCTCGAAAGTAATTGCTACTACATCACCTCTAATACCGCCGCCTCTTCAGGTTCTAATGCAGCAGCGTCTGAAGCTGAAACAATATACGGATTTCCAGCAAGGCCTAGACCAATCCGTACCAGCATTAGCCATGAAGCTGATGAATTATGTAACACACCAAAAGATCTAAAACCCAAGGCGAAATCTCGAGGTATGAAGAAGATCTACGCTTACCTGAAGAAAGGCAAGCAGCCCATTTCACCAGGAAGTCGGTTGGCCACGTTTTTGTATTCACTTTTTAGTACAACAAACACAAAGAAATCCAAGATTCGATCGGCTTACTATGTAGGTAACGATGAGGCAATAGTTGATGCAAACAGAAACCCAAAATCGGGTTCAATGTCTTCATCAGCATCTTCATTATCACGGTCGTGTATGGGTAAATCCTCTGTGAGGTTTTATCCGGGGAGCGTGATCGTGAACGAATATTCTCAGCCTCTAGGACACAAATCAGCAAAGGGAGACAGACCCAGTCCCCCGGCCGTAAGGATTGCAAGGAACTTGATCAATGAAGAGGTTAAGAAGCATTTGACAGGTATGGAAGAAACTAGCATGAATATATTGAAGAATTGCCAGAGAAAGGTTGACTACGTGTTTGATTCAATTGAAAACAATGTTACTGAAAATGATGATGATGATGATGATGAAGGTTCGAGCTACGCAAGCTCTGATCTGTTTGAACTGGAGCATTTATCTGGCATTGGGTGTATGCAGGAGTTACCACTGTATGAAACAACTAGTGTTGATGCCAATCGAGCCATTGCTAATGGTCTGCGTGTGTGATCATCATCTGTCTACCATGCCATAAACCAAATATGCTGTTGGCCGGGTTATTGCAAACATAAACATCACAATTTGTTGAAAAGTATGTATTTATAAAAAGAAACAAAAGCTTTGAGAAAGCTTTTGTTTGTTCATATTATCATGTAAGAATTTATTTGTAAGTTTAAGTTTATTTTTTTTTCTTGGTGATTCACCTTTGCTTCAAAGAAGTAGAACATTTTAATTTTGGGTTGTATATTATGTATCTTAATTTATCTTTTTTATTCAGCTAAATTTCTTCCAACTTACCTTTATTCATCATCTTTTTAACTCTTTTTTTCTCTTCACATCAACAAGTCTCTAAAAACTTTAATTTTTCTTTCATCTCTTTGATATTCTATTTTTTTTAACAAAATGGTGCCATACTTAGAACTTTTTGTGTATTCGGTGTGTGGTGTGTGTCAGGAGTGTATTTTGGCAAAGGGTGAATCCGCAACTTCAAGTTGCGGATTGTGGTGATGTGGACGACTGCTCCTTTCCAAGTTGACAACCTCCCTCCTAGTCATCCATTTCCCCCCTACTCATCTATGGGTCATCCACTTCCCTCCTTCATTCTCTCCTACTCATCGGCCACATCACCACAATCCGCAACTTGAAGTTGCGGATTCATCCTTTGTCAAAATGCACTCTTGACACACACCAAATGCACAAAAACGTTCTAACTGTAGCACCATTTTGTTAAGGTCATGTGTAGTGGAGGGGCGTTATAGGGCGTTATGAGGATTAAAATATTATAAAGTAATAAAAAGAGGGTTATGGGGCGTTACGGAAAAAGAGGGTTTAGTGGGAAGGGGCGTTATAGGGCTTTATAAATGATTGGGTAATCATATTATTATTATTATTATTATTATTATTAGACATCGAAGCTTGATCCATTTACAAGTCCTCTTGGTTGGAAATGGTTCTAGGAAACCTGTAAGTGCTTATCCCAAAACCCACCGTCCCAATACACCTACCAATTTGACCACCAATATAAATCTCCCAAAACCCAAACCACCCCTTTACACACACATAGAGAGGGGGCAGGACAACGAAGAGATCACGGCAGCGACACCATCTTCTCCGGCAAGTTTTTTTTTATTATGCAAATGACCGTTACCAACGGTCTACCGATCATCAACGTTCACTTTTCCATCACAACGCCCGTTGTGTGTGTAACGCTCAGCCCCAAAACGCCACCACTACGCATGAACTAATAAACAATTTAAGGGGTTAAATTATACCCAATATATATACATATATACATATAGGGAATGGTTATAGAGAAAACCCTCCTTATTTGGTAAACTCTGGAAACTCTGACTTCCCAATATTTTATTTTTTTTTGAAAAAAATAGGGCAAGTAATATACATGATTTTAAGCATTTTGGGGCAAAAAAATTAAAAAAGCGCGAGTACTTTTTTTTAAAAAAATAAAATAAAATTTTGACTAACACATGTTAAGCGCTAATAACAGGTGTTAACAATGTGTTAACTATATGTAAACAGTAGACGTTTTTTATTTTTAAAAAAAAAAACCGTTCGGCGCTTTTTCGATTTTTTTGGCCCGAAATGCTTAAAAAAATGTATATTACATACCCTATTTTTTTCAAAAAAAAAAAATGTTGGGAAGTCAGAGTTTCCAGAGTTTACCAAATAAGGACGGTTTCCTCCATATACTTTACCTATACATATATATATAATATAGGCTAAGTATTCATGGAAATGCTTAGAATTCTGTATATTACATGCTCTAAAATTTTCAGGCCCTAAAAAGCTCGGGAAGTCAGAGTTTCCATGGTTTTCACCCTAATATAGGGTTTTCCCTCAATCCTTGCCCTATATATATATATATATATATATATATATATATATATATATATATATATATATGGAAAAATAAAATGAAAACTCTCTTGAGTTGAGAAAACCTTTGAAAACTCATGTAAAAAACCATTATTTTTTTTTTGAAAAAAAATAACCAATGTAAAATACATAATTTTAAGCATTTTGGGTAAAAAAAAAAATAACAAAAGCGCCAATTGGATTTTTTTTTTAAAAAAAATAAACAAAGTTGTTAAAAAACATATGTTTTCAGCTATTTACCTATGTTTTTAGCAACTTTGTTTATTTTTTAAAAAAAAAATCCCATTGGCGTTTTTTTTATTTTTTTGGTCCAAAACGCTTACAAACATGTATTTTACATTGGTTATTTTTTTCAAAGAATTTTTTTTTATATGGGTTTTCAAATGTTTTCTCAAGTCAAGCGGGTTTTCATTTTATAATATATATATATATATATAGATATATATATATATATATATATATATATATATGTTAGGTATCTTTATAGACAGAAAAAGTTTGGTTGGACACTCAACAGATCGACCCCTTAGACTCGATTTCCTATAGCCGCAATGCATTTAGTTTGTATTAATAATTAAACTTATTGCTTTAGAGTTAGGATGGGGTCCAAACAACTAAAATCGATACACCGAAATTAAAGTAAACTAAATTGGACGAGAACCAATTATGTATCAATATAATTGGGAATTTTGAATTAAAAGCATATAATGATGATGATGATTAGGAGGGGGAGGAAAAGTGGGACATGTGTATTGATAGATATTTGCTTCTAGTATCATTTTTCATGATTAATCACACCATTTGTTAACTTGTGATAAGCCAACCAACTAATTATTAGATCCTTATATAAAAATAATATAATATAAATAAAACAAAATGTATCAAATTCAATTTTATTGCTTACTTACTATTTATAGGTAGCCAATATTGTATTGTGGATAATTATTAACAAATTAATGAGAATAGCAAGCGTACGTTGATGTAGCTAGGTGCACTAAAGGCCACATTCATTTTTTTCTGAATTAAGTAAAGAAACGATTTTTACATAAGTTTCATTATTTTTGGCTTTTTGCTATGTCATAATATAAAAGATCACTAGGTAAATCTATCTAAAGCTTAAATAGTAAATCTAAAGCTTAAATAGTAACTTTCTTATATTACCCCTTCAATTAATTATCAATTTTACTATATGAGGAACCAACACTATTCATTTTTTTACAACTTGAACTATACAAATTTGTGATGCACACTTGAGAAGCATTAGTAGGGCTAGTAAATCGTGTCTTAGCCGATTAACAGGTCAGTGACGACGCAAAAAACACAAGCATCAAACATGAATACGACTCGTTTAAGCACTTTATATCTTATGTCTATAACACCGTTGTATGTTTTGCGTACCGAGAAAGAGAAATAATAGAGTCTAGCTTCCTAATTTTAAATTATTATTTTTTAAAGTATAAAATTACATAGTGTATTTTTTTTTTTTCTTAAGCAAGTTTTATCGTATCTTGAATATGTAAAAAATTATCAGTCCTATGCATCAGAACTCTTCACTCGCTTCATTTATCAGGCTTTAAATACAGACATGACCTGGTTAGAGATGTTCTATGGGATGTTTTACGAAGGGCAGGGATTTCAGCCAAAAAAGAGGCCCCCGTGAATTTCTTGACGGACCCACGTGACGGCCGGTCCACATTGAGGCCAGCGGATGTTCTTGTGTTCGGATGGGCGCAAGGCAAGCATGCGTGTGTTGACCTGACTGGGGTATCCCCATTGGTGGGACTTCGGGATTCAGGTTTTGTGGCTGGGCAGGCAGTTTTGAAAGCTGAGGGCAAAAAAGTGGATAAACATGAAGCGGCTTGTCTAGAGAACCAGCATGTGTTTGTGCCCTTCGCTTTTGATACTTTTGGAGCGCTGGCCCCGCAAGCAATCAAGCTCCTCGATCGCGTGAGGAAAGTTATGCAAAGTAATTCCCCAGCTGCTAAGGGCCAATGTTTTATTTTCAATAGAGTAGGTTTTGCAATACAAAAAGGAGTAGCGGCGCAACTTGTGGCCCGTTTACCTACGTATCACTTGTAATTGGTTGTCTTTGGTTTGATGAAATAAAATTTTATTTTGCTCAAAAAAAAAAAAATTTATCATTTATCTTACATTACTGGGTAATGAGCATCCTCTTTCCATCTCTCCAATCTACATATTCCGCTTAAAACACTAAATAATCCCACAAAGCATAATACATGATCTTTTTAATTTGTTCACCGTTTTGTGTGTTTTTTTATTTGTTTTCCTTTTACTATTTTTTTTCTTTCAAATCATGCTTTACGGAGACATTCGAAGACATGTACTAAACATTTGGAAGTCTAGTATTTTTTTTTTTTTAACGACTACGGGTATGTTTGGCAAGGAGCTTTTAAGAGCTTTTAGGACCTTCAAGCTTCAAGCTTTTAAGAAAAAGCTCCTACTTAATAAAAAGCCTTGTTTGGTTAAAGGGGCTGGAAGCTTTTAGGTTAGAGAAAAAGCTCTACAGTGAAAAGTTACTAGTAGTAGCTTTTAAGAAAAAACTCTACTAGCTACAAGCTTTTAGTTAGTAAATGACACAAATACCCATTCTATTTTAAAAATAAAATAAAAACATTCTTTACAATCTTATAATTATGACCATTTTGGTCATTTTATAAATTTTATTAAAAGCTTCAGCTACTCTGCCAAACACCAAAATATATTTAAAAAGCTTCCAGCTAACAGCTACCAGCCTCCAGCTAGTTTTGACAAACATACCCAACTTTCATAAAACATGGCAACTAGCAAAAAAACACTAGAGCCCAAAAACAAAGACAAAGGAAACGTTACACTTTAAACATTAAAATGCATCCAATTTATCCATTTCAATGACTTTAGAGGTGATCTATTCTTTATCCAAAGGAAGGAGAGTGATTTGATATCCATAAAAACTTTTTGTATCCTTAATTGACCATCTGAGAGTAAGCATTCATTTCGTGTTTTTCAAATGCACCAACATGCCACCATAATTATCCCTTGTATTAGTTTTTTCTACGCCTTTAAAAGGTACAAGTGCTTGTGCAACTCTAATAAATCTTTAACTGAAAAAGCGTACATTGGAGGTAAACGACACCAATTAGATATACGATTCCAAACTTGATCCGCTACTAGACATGCCGTAAACAAGTGTTCTGCCGATCCTTCGCTTTCGCCACAAAGTTTACATGTTGTAGACCCACTAAAAATGTGTCTAGATGATAACCCATCTAGAGTTGCAATGCGAACCATCTCAGCTCTCCACAAAAAAAAAAAAAAAAAAAAAAAAAAAAAACATTTAGCTTTTTTTTGGAACCCAACTATTCCACTCCATAACGTATGGAAAGCTTGAGACCGAAGCGTTGAAGAGAACCGTTTTTATTGATGACACTGAAAATTGCCCCGAGCGGTCTTCAGCCCATATTCACTTATGTCACTAGTTTTGTCACTATTTAAGAATATGATGCATTTTCTATTATTCTGACTCTTTATGTCGATTATTTGTAGTGTTTTGTCTCTCTATTTTAATATAGTATTTTAGCTATTAGATAATTTTATTTAAATACATGTTTAGTCTCTTTGTTTTAACTATATAATATACATGTTTAGTCCTCTACTTTTATTTGTTTTGGAATTTAGCTTTTTAGTGTGTGTGTGTTTTTTTTTTTTTTTTTTTTTTTTTTGCTAAGTGACGAATCAATGCAGAATTAAGATACAATGGTTTATGGTGGAAAGTGATATGGGCTCTTCACCACTCGTCTAGGAATTGGAACTCGATACCGGTAAGATTATTCGCGTCGGGTGTTTGGAAAAATGTGGCGACTTCTATTCAACAACTAAAACAATCAGGAGTCGATATTCAAGGTGCAATCAAAGGGGTGGTGGGAAACGGGTTGGGTGTAGCAAATGGGCTGGACATTTGGGCGCTGGAGGTTCCTTTAGCGTCCAGATTCCCTGCTCTTTTTGCTGCAGAATGGAATAAAGGGGTTACCATTTCTGAACGGGTTGATTCATCTGGGCTGGGTTGGGTCTGGGAATGGGCTGCAATGGGGTTGGGCGCTGATGCTGTCGTTGAATTGGACCAGCTGTTGTTGGTGGTTACAAGGCCGACATTGAACTCGACAATGGACAAATAGGTTTGGGGACTTGGTGTGTCGGGTGAATTTGCTGTTCGGGATGTAAAAAGTGCGCTGCAGATCAGAAGACACTGGACCACAGCTGCAGTTTTGAAGTGCAATTCTCGGATTCCAAAGAAGGTTTGGATTCTAGCTTAGCGTTCGGCTTTGGGAAGGTTACCGACGAAAGTAGCACTAAGGCGTCGAAACATAAATGTGGGATCGGATATGTGTCCGTTTTGTGGTGATTTTTCAAAAACGGTTGAGCATCTCTTCGTATCATGCGATATGGCTCAATGACTCAATCAATATGGCAATTAATTACACAATGGTGCAAGATTGGAAACATTTACGCTTTTGAATTCAAGGATTTGTTGGAGCTACACAACTATGGGAGACATTCAAAAGAAATGAAGAAAACGCTTAATGTTATATATCTTATGGCTGTTTGGTGCATTTGGAACAATCGGAACGAGGTGGTGTTTAGACAAAAGCAAGGCTCACTACACAAGATTATAGGTGAAATTAAAGCGTTGAGTCTATTGTGGGTGAAGACACGTGCAAAACTAAACGATTTGGAATGGGAAAAGTGGTGTAGTTTTAGTTTGGATAATGTTAGGTGGTAATTGTATGATCCATAACTTTATATTTTGGGTGTTTGCTAGTATCCGGCCCGCTAGCACTTTGGTGATGAAGAAAATATTTTGTTGGCCATTCAAAAAAAAAATTACTTTTGAGTTTATTTTCACAACCTCGTTACCTTATACTAGGTGCTTGCTCGACGTGCGTTGTTGCACCTATTTTGGCTTTGTATTTCTGTTATTAATAGTTTGTAAACGTACGGTAGCTAATGTAACATCGCAAAAATTTTTTCCCCAAATTTCGATTTATAAAACCCCTCATTTTGTACCTAAGCCCTTAGTCTCCTATTTCACAACTTATATATATATACATATATATATGTATAGTAATAATAATAATAATAATAATAATAATAATAATAATAATAAAAATTCAGATTTGTTTTTATAATGTTTTGTCAAATTTTTAACTAAGCCTAGCCCACAAAACACCTCCCTTAACTCTTTACCCTAAGCCCAATCTGGATCTGGCCCACCCAACAAACCTCCCCTTTTAAACTGAAGCCCAGATACGCGGCCCAACACTAGGCCCAAAGGCTGAAAGCCCACACCCCTTCCCCTCTTTGAACTGTTAACAAAAAATAATAATAATAACGCCTCAGCCGGGTTTCGAACCCGCGCCGAGCCGTACTCAGACACAACCACGAACCACCTGGGCCACACCCCTTTGTTGGATTAAACCCAACTTAAATTATATATAAGCACACTCTCTTCTCTCCCTTCTCCTTCCTTGGCTGTTCATCGAGCAGCAGCTGATATGTTTATATATTTTTTTTTCTTTTTCTTCTTTTGACTCTTTTAATTGGCCAAATTAACTCATGTTAATCATGGTTTGACTTAGGATACGCGATTTCCGGCCTATCAAGATTAACCTAATCGTAAATTATCAATCAATTGAGAATCAATTGACCATTTACGCGTCAAACATTTAATCGAGGTCAAACCTTCCAATCTAACGAACCAGACCCCATCCCTATAAATTGAACAGCTCCAAACCTTCACAACTCGCCATTTCATCTTTCTCCACCTTTATTTCTTCAAAATTATACGCTGATCTTGCTCCATGATTGTATTTTTGACTTTTGGCTTGACTAACCAATCGAGCTCGATTTCACATTGTAAGTACGAATTTTTGGATGGGTTTTAATCTTCGGCATCCACACATCAATAACCCCAAGGTTAATCTGGTTATTGATGTGTGAATCGTCCAATTGCAAATCTAGGGCTCGAAATTGTATAATTTGGGGAAGAACAAGTCTGTGTTGTTTGGTATTTATTTTAAACTAACAGCAACCAAACACAACCACTGGCTTGGACCAGGTGGTTGTGTCTGGTGCCCACAAGCAAGACCACGCGGGTTCGATACCCAGCTGTGGCATTTTATTTTCTTTTTTTTTGTTGATTTTATTATAAACAAACAAATATATATATATTACATTTAAACTTATAAATTCATTTTTAAATATCAAAACCCTTTTATAAATTCTAAAAAAATTATTTTTAACAAATCTGATGTCAAAGCTTTATCTACAATTTTTATTTTTTTGAATTTCATTTATTTAATATTTATAATAATTAAATCAATTTTACACTATTATATTTATAAAAATCCATTAAAATATCAAAACGATCTTATAAATTTCCACAAAAATTATCCTAAGTTTTTATAACATTAATCTTTTCAGAAATGATTTTTATTTCTGAAAAATCATTTATTTAATATTTTTAATCAATTTTTGTTAGTTTTAATCATAATTAAATCATAATAAATCCAATTTTTAATATTTTTGCACCAAAATTTTATACAATTTATTTCTGAATATTTAGAACAGAAATATAATTTTTAAACTAATAATTCTTTAATTTTAGTATTTTTAAGATATTAAAGTTAAAGTTTAACAATTTGTTATAAATATATTTAATAATCTATTTTAAAGAAAATAATTTTATAAAAATTATTTTTATACTTTAAACAATTTCTTGTGACCATCTTAGATTTAAAATTCATAAAAAGATTTTTGGTTAATTATTTACTAATATTCTCTAAATTATCAGACATTTTTAATAATAATCAAACGAGCGTTTATCCCCAATTCGAAGCCCTAGAAACTTATACATTTGTAGACTTGATAGACTTAGACATATTTATTACCTCATTATAGGATGATAGTTGATACATTGGGCAACACAATTATCCAAATTTTCCAACAGATATAACATTTTACCAAGGTGAGTTTTACATAGCCCCTTTTCTATTTATCACCATTTTTGGGGTGAAACATGTTACAACATCATTTATGCAATTCAATCATCAATGTGTCTATGTGTTTTCTATGTTGCATTATGTCTTGAGCATGATTAGAGTAAGCACCATTCTAGCATAATCATTAACTCCGTACAAGCCGACGGTATACATTGATAGATCTATTGGACTGACAATCCCACCCGGATACGTGCCTCCTACAAAGGTAGCGTGGGTGTTTGTTATCGTATAACATATTCAAGTGAACCATGAGCGTATGGGATGTATCATATTATAACAGTCATCAGGGTTGGTTATGCACTCGATTTATTTCTAGTATGTTCTCACATATGGACTAGATTGACATGACACATGAATTGCTCAACATTTTTATTCAATTATCAAAATCCTATGTAATTCTCACCAACTTTTGTTGACCCAAAACATTTTCAACTTAACATGTTTCAGGTTCTATTTGCTTGAAGATTTGAATTGGTGCTTGAAGATATGTGTATAGTTTTATTCAATTTGATGTAAAAATTCTAGAACAATTGTATGTAATTCATTTAAATTATTTAATGGAATTTATTATTCACCATAAGCTACTGAACAATCATCAATACGTGGCACCCCGATGTTTCCGCCATCGGTTGGGGTGTTACAGCTAATACTATTGTTAAATACAAAATTCACGCTTGAAAAATGTTCACTCGGTTTTTGGCTCGATTGTAAACAAGCCATTCAGCTCAGTTCGGTTTGTAAACAAGCCAAACACGAGCAAAGGTCCGATCGGTTCGACTCGGCTCGTGAATAGTCCTAATAACCATAAAGCGAAACCTTATAATAACCGGGATGGGCCTTCACTAGCAAATGTAGTCCACTAGCAAATATGATTCATCATTCATCAGCAGGCCCATTATCTTCACTAGCTTATAAGCCTCAACACATCCAATCAAAGCCCAAGTTAATAACATGTAACAAACAACGTTAGCTTACAAAATATAAAATATGAAATGTTTAAATTTAGTTATTGAATTGCTAATATTATTTTAACACAAACATACCCCTAAATGATCCTATACCTATACCTTGCATGTTTTGAATTCTTCACTTTTTTTTTTTTTTTTGGACGATCAACTAAAGTATTGCGGGGTACTCTGTACGCGGCCCCCAATGGCCGAAAGGGGCCCCAGACGGCCTCTAGTCCGTACGGACAGAGCCCTTCGGCCCACCCGTCTCCTGTTCCAGGGAAAACCCTGCCCACAAACCCGCCCGAAGCACGACGGTAGTGAACCGGTAAAACCTGGAGGGATCAGGAGTCGAACCCATGATCACAAGGGTCAAGGGTCTCTCCATCACTTCCCAACCACCTACCCCACCACAAGGGTGGGGGTATCCATCACATACCTCCTGTGGGAATCGAACCCAGCTCCCCCCAAAGAGAGAACGGCCCTTTTACCACTAGGCCACATGATCAGAATTCACTTTTAAGAGGACTTTACCACAACACCATGTCCACATCTACTTGCTAACTACCCTATCCGTTGATACGTGACCACTTCCTACACATGTCTAGTTTATACATCAGTTACCTATTCTCATGTTTCCTTAACACGTTTCCCATGCATGCATATAGAATATTAGTCCACGTTTCCTTGTTTGTTGGAAAATAAAGTGCATGATAGGGAAGTTATTTTTAGATCGTGCATTCAGTAGGTTATGTTTATTTTCTTTTTGTTTAGTTATATAATGAGGTGTAATGTTTCAATTGAAAAAGAGAAGAAGAAAATTATCAAAGTAAACTTTAGTTTATGTCTCTATTCTTGTCTTGTGTTCTTGGGAGTTTGTAGGTTTTCTTCGTAAACCTATCATCCGTCAAGACTAAAAATTGCATACTTTGTTTTACCGAAAGGTTAATATCATACAGAAAGAAAAAAAAAACACATACGTGGAAATTATTTAAAATACATGAACTTATTTAAACTAAACAAACATGTGAAATCAGTAATAATCCCTCGTTATCTCCTATGTAGAAGTTACATATAATTATATATGAATCGTACTTTAAATTAAAACTCGAAACATCTAATATGAGAAAAAAACATTTATCCAAGCTGGTGTTGTTGCACACATTGGACATCACTTCATTAAAGTTAGACTGTCTTAAGGAGTTGCACTATTTTTTTAGAAAGATCATATGTACATTAAACAAGTTCAAAGTTCAAAGAGTTTAAAATGTTTATGTGTATATAGTATTTTGGATAGTTGATGACGCAATTTCAATAGTTAGCACTTATCAACTTAAGATTGATGTATCCATTGGCGAAGCATTGTGAGGGCCAGGGGTGGCCCTGGCCCCCCTGTTTTTTGGCGTAGTAGTGAAAATTTGCGATTTTCGTAGGTAAATTTAGTTCGGGTTGAGTCCGGCCCCCGCTCATTTGCCACTACCGATCGAAAAAAATTGAGTCCGGCCCCCGCCGATTGGCGAACCAAGCTTCGCCACTGCACTCCTTATTGTTCAATTTGTTTTTCATTTAAATTTAATTTAATTATCAACTTTTCTATAAAAAAATTTCTGAACTTAAGACTTTTATATGATCAAACTATATTAATAAATTAAGAAATTCTTATTTTTAATTTACCTGTATTTTTAAAAGTACGTGCGTCTAAAATAACTGCAATAATGCGCCCATAGTGGTGTGGTCACGTTCAAAGTTTTACCTGTGAGGTTGTTTGAAATAGAAGGATGTAGTCAAATAACATGATACCAGAAAACGAGTAGTTGTATTTTCTGGTCAATTAATGTATTGATACCCGAAAAGAAAACGAGTAGCAATGTAATTTTATTAATAATCAAAGAATTCAAGGCCTAAGTTTCTACATCCTTCTATTAATAAATTAAGATGTTCTGTCATTACACAATTATGCGGCTGGCTCGATGAAGATGAAAAAGGTCTTTTATGCGGTGTGTTTAACTACTATGTGGTGTCTTTGGCGAAGCAGGAACGAACTAGTTTTCAAACAGGTGCAGCCTTCCTTACACAAGATCATCGGGGATATTAAAACGCTCAGCTTTACTTGGGTCAAGGCGAGAGCGAAACTAAATGGTTTGGAGTGGGAAAGTTGGCGCGGATTTAACTTATCGCATATAGTCTAGGTTGTTCTGTTTGTTTTTTGATATGTATGGGTGTTCACTGCTGTAGTTATGTGTATAACGGGCGATACTGCTAGTTTCCCGCTAGCGTGGTGTTTAATAAAATTTGTTGGCCGTTCAAAAAAAAAAAAAAGTTTCTACCTCCCACCAACTCCATATTTAATTGATTATGACCAGAATATTACACATGTTATATATAATCGAGTAGTTGTATTTTTTTGTCAATTAATGTATTTAAATTCGTATATTAGTTTCTTAACTTTAGTTCTTTTGTTTAATTAGATATCAGGACATTCAATTCACAAACTATTTAATTATATTCCTCATGTAGATTTTATAACAAAATGATTTGACTTTTGAGTTTACGATTCAGCATATTAAAAACAAAAACCTTATTATAATAAGTATTTAAATATGAAAAGTTAATCATGTGAATATTGAGATTGAACTAGCTAGCTAGAAGAAAAGAAATAAAATAAAATAAATGCATTGCGTTATGAAACAATATATATAATCAATCCATAAACGTTACAGATGGTGTACGTTGTGTTATTACAAATTATCTTCCTTTGAAGATAAATCACAATTCACCATTAAGCTTCACATTCCTTTTCTATACAAAGCTGTGTCGGAATATACAGCTCCGGATCGTATCCTATGCTTATGCTTATGCCTCTCACCTGTCCTTCCATTATAACTGCTGTTTTCTTTCTTTTCAACCGCGGTCTCCTCCGCTTCTTCTTCTTCTTCACAGTTTTCTCCTTGTATAGGAGGAGCATTATACACAAAAGAATAATCAACCGGGGAATCAATTAATTCCAATACATGTTCCAAGTCCTTGACCACTTCAGTCATGGTTGGTCTGCATTTTGGATGGTGGCTTAGGCACCGGCTAGCCAGAGCCGCTGCTTTCTTAGCCCCTACAATTGGATACTGACCATCTAGCTTAGGGTCCATGATCCGTTCGAGATTGCTTGAATCTTTCAATAGCGGTCTAGCCCATTCCACTAGACATTGTTCTCCATGTGGTCGTTTTTTGTCCATTGACCTTTTTGCTGTTAGTAATTCTAGCAAAACCACCCCAAAACTGTAGACATCACTCATAGTTGTTAGATGACCTGTCATGATGTACTCAGGTGCAGCATACCCGTGTGTTCCCATCACTCGTGTACTCACATGCGTCTCATCTCCTTCTGGGCCGTCTTTTGCTAACCCAAAATCCGATAGTTTAGCGGTATAATCCTGTGTATATCACCAAGAATTGCACAAAATAGCTGAAAATTTTGGCTAGCTTATAATAAATGAGTTATCTCAAATATGACGTCAAACAATATTTAGTGTCGTTCAAAATCTTTCTTATGTGGATATTTTTGACAAAACTAAAAGTAACAATATATTACATACCGATCCAAGTAGAATATTTGAAGTTTTGAAATCGCGATAAATGACAGGTTTTTCTTCTCCATGAAGAAAGGCTAGTCCTTTTGCAGCACCCAGTGCTATTTGAATCCGGGTTACCCATGGCAAAGAAATGGAATACTCTGAATCCAAAAAATCACCTTGATCAATACCTACCATGATTTTAAATTGCAAGAAAATAACAAAATTAAAGTAGAGTACGTACGTACTTCCAAAAAGTTGATTCTCTAAATTGCCCCTTTCCATGTATTCATAAACAAGAAGCCTGTTCCTGTCCTCGCAACAATAACCGATCAACTTCACAACGTGTGGGTGCCTCAATTGCCCCAAAAACGTCACTTCAGCCTATATTAATAATTAATAATCACAAATACAATTAAATTAAATTAAATTAAATTAAATTAAAAAAGAAAAGGAATATGATATAACATATAAGTAAGTATACAACTAATTAAGTGATGAGTTAGTTAGTTAGTTAGTTACCAGCCATTCCTTGTGACCTTGAGCACCATCCAAATCCAACAACTTAACAGCAACGGGTTGAGCCTCTAACCCGGGCCTAAGCTTGTCATCGATGAAGCCTTTATGAACGGTTCCAAAGCCGCCTTCACCAAGGTAGTTACTAGACGCAAAATCATGTGTGATCATGGTAAGTTGATCAAAAGTGAACTCGTGAACATCCCACCCAACAATGGAATTGGAAAGACCATTAATCTCGGAAAGTGATGAGCTAACATCGGTCATTGATAACCTCTGTGAGGAACCTGCAGCAGCAGCTGGTTTAGGAGTATCAGTAATTGGCTTCTTGTAACAAGAAAATAAAAGGGCAATGGAGGTTTTCAACTTCCAGTTCCAGTTCCAGTTATCGGAGGAGGCCATAACGGTGGTGCAGGTGCGTGCTTATGAATATAACCGCTGCTTCATATAACCTTTTCTCTACAACTCTTGTAGCAGATTTTTAATTAAAATATTGATTAATTAAAGTGTATTAAGCGTCTAGAAGACGGAGAAGAAGTTGAACTAGTCTAGTCCTTTTCTTTTTTATATTTCTCTTTTCCTTACCAAACCCCCCAGGCCCCACCCTTATCTTTTAATCTTTTAATCAAACAATCACTTTTTTATTTTTAAAACAATATCAAAAAAAATTTTAAAAAAAAAATTACATCAAAATAAAAGCTAGACGAGCAACAAGTTACACCGCTACCCCTTTCTGAATTGCAAACTATAATCTACCAAATACAAACTCCTACCCCATTGAGATTAACTATTATTGTAGATAACTCTTTGGACCCTGGTTAATAAACGAATAGTTTCTGGTGCTAGAGAGCAAATGTATCAAAGGCTAAGGGGATAAAGACATATTGGTTCTCTGCACAAGCTTTAGTGTGCTTATTCACTTTCTTTGATTCCGTCTTTCTCAATGCTTGTTTTATTTTTTTTAAAAACAAATTTGCTCGAGGTGGTTTGCTTAAATTTTACCTATAGTCTCTATCTTTTCAAATTACACGTATAGTCCACACTTTTTGATATCGCTTAACTCGGATAATACCCAGAATGGATGGAGGTTAAATTATCCAGATAAATGGGTGTGAAATGACTAAAATACCCTTACTTTAATAAATAATAAAATACAAAATGACCCTACTTAATCCCTTAGCCAATCATTTGCCTCCACCCTGTCATAGTGGGACCCGCCCACTACATCTTCCCCACCACCACCACCCCCACCAAACAACCACCATCTCCCCGATCATCTTCTCCATTGATGGCCAAAAAACCCACTAACCCATACGAACAGGGGGATTTAGTTCCGGCGAAATGGAAGAATGTTCAAGCGGGGATTAATATTACTAAAAAGGATTACTAAAAAGGAAAGGGGAAAAATGGTTCAGGTATGTTATTGAGGAGGTAACATTGGTGGGAATTTGAAATTTCATTTACTTTGATATGGGAATTTGAAGTTTGCATCAGAAATTGGGTGGACGGCGGTGTTTGTGGGGCGGTAGAGAGATGGTGGTGGTGGTGGTTTTGGGAGGTGTTGGTGGTGGTGGTTTGTGAAGGTGATGGAGTGGGGAGGATGAATTGGGTGGACCCCACATAACTTATTATATAATTATTATTATATTTTAAAATAAGGGTGGTTTAGTTATTTCACACCCACTTAATCGAATAATTTAACATCCATCCACTCCAAGAACTATTCGAGTTAAACAACATTAAAGGGTAGGGACTATACATATAATTTTAAAAAGATAGAGATTATAGGTGAAATTTGGGCAAACCATAAAGACTATTCAAGCAATTTTTATTTTTTTTGGATTATCTATGAAAATTATTTAATTTTAGCCTTGGGTAATAAACTAGTGATTTAAATAAACTAGGACAATCATACCCACAAATAGTAAAGCTACTCTTAGGTGAGATGTACATATACCTTATCTCTAAGACCATAAGGGGTGTGTGTGTGTGTGGGGGGGGGGGGGGGAATGAAGCGTCATGTGGCACTTTTGAGTCCCACGTGGAAGGATAAAAATTATGAGGAGTGGAAGGGGGGACGAGGGGGGGGGGATTATTATTATTATTTGCGTGTTAAAGTTAAAAAAAATTCAGCCAATCAAAACAAAAAGAAAGTGCCCCACGCCAAGCTAATTCTCCCCGCCTCCCCCTTCCCGCCCCTCTTCCAAGCCCACCCGGGACGGTACCCCCCTCCCCCTTCCTCCCCCTTCCCGCCCCTCTTCCAAGCCCACTCCATGTGGTCTAATTGTGTGCGTATAAAAGTTGCTTCAAGAGAGAACATTGGCTCAAAACAAACACTACACAAACAAAGTTAGAAATACAACAATAGCATAATAATATAATAGGTGGTGACCGAATAATATGGTTACATAGATATAAAGAAATATACTATCATAAAAAATCTATATAGCTCTCATAAAGTAATCACATGGAAAGTCCACCTAAAATGTAGAAACATCCATATCCCAACACAAAACTAAGACCTAACTATAACATTTTTTTAGAAGGTAAGACCTGACTATAACTTAATCCTACGATTTCACGAACATTTTTAAAATATGCTACTGTTGTATTAAAACAAAATTAAAAGACAAGTAGGTTTAGTAGGCCTATTTCAGCACCCTAGACTAGGTGTAGTGGTGGCGGTATATAGCGTGATTTTGCAAAATAGCTCCGGGAACACCGCTAGGGGGGGGCGCGAGTTCCCAAAAACTTCCTCCGTCGTTATCTTAATAACACTTCAACACAATTGAAACAACCAATACAAACTTGACACATGGAGGGAATGGACAAAAAAAAAAAAAAAAAAAAAAAAAAAAACGGGGGAATCACCATCACCACGTTTCTTCTTCATCATCCACAATGTTGTTGCAGGTAGGTGAATGGTGGTGGTGGCCAGATCTGTAGAGAGAGAGAGAGAGAGAAGAAGACGAGGTAGGTGAATGGTGGTGGTGATGGTGTACGGTGGTGGGTGAGATGAAGAAGAAGGGTTTGGTGGTGGTGGTGGTCAGATGAAGAAGAAGATCGGGTTTAGACCATGGTTTTTTTTATATTAATAGCGCCCCATTTTTTTTACACTCACACTACACCCTATTTTCACTTCAAGCCCCATGCTGACTCAGCTGCCACGTGAACCAATCAGAATCAGAAGCGTTATATTTAACCCCCTCCACTACACATGGTCTTATAGTCTTATATATGATTATCGGAACGTTTTCGTTTTGGTTTCTTTTTACACTTTCAAACATTTACCAAGTTATTTATTTCATATAAATTTACACTCACCAAAATAATAATAATAATAATAATAATAATAATAATAATAATAATAATAATAATAAATTTTATTATACAGTACTAAAATATAAATAATTGATATCTAAAAAAAAAAAAAAAAAAAAAAAACTAAAGTATAATATAAATAATTGATATGTCCAAAAAATACCTAAAAGTATATCTTGTAAAAAAGATTAGATACTTAGAGGGTGTTTGGGATTGCATTTTGAATCTGATTTTTAGATTATTGCGTTTTGAAAACGCAGATAATCAGTTTTTAGTGTTTGGATTGTGTGTTGAAAACGTAGATAATCAGTTTTTTAGGCTACCAAAACGCAATAATCTATAAGCAGTCCCACCCCTACTTTTTCAAAACTCATAATCTGTTTTGAGTAATCAATCTCAAACACCCCCTTATTGGACTTTTATTTTCAGTTTCTAAAACAAAGATTAAGCCAAACTAGGACAAACCACAAACGTAATAATCGAATCATTTTTGTAGAACGGTAACTTTCCTTAATCTTTTCTATGGGAACAAGTAGGTCACACCTGCCTCTTAGCAGGCCCGCCACCCCACATTCAGCCAGACTATGTTTGCCTTAACCGGATGTCATTGGTGTGGGACTTGGCATTACACGAGAACATTACCACGTCTGTTCTACCGTACTAGACGGGGTGACAACCATTTTGCCCTATGTTCTCTGAGGTAATAATCGAATCATTTGAGAGACTAATGATTTGTTACGATTTTGTATGACTGATTTTTTTTCCCATTTATGATTATATGTATACAAATAATTGGATTAACTAGATCAAGTGTATATTAAACCAGTTATAGTGTTTCTTCTTTATAAATTAAACAGATTGCTAATCTTTTATTAGATGGTTGATCGAATTAACATAAGCAACTTTTTTCAGTTTTTAAAACCTAATTAACCGAACCTTATAACAAAAACCGCTAATTTATACAAGTATAAAATCGAAACATCGACTATAGGTTTGGTATTAGCTCATGGACGAACTGGCGGTGCCGTCGAAACCCACGATTAAACCTAACGATTAAAGATATATGTCTAGTCCTCAATTGTTATAGATCAATTTAGTGACTTGGAATATTATTGTTTAAATAGGTGGGTGGCCCGGCACTTGACTTAGACAACCTGTATTAAAATACAAAAATAGCGTACTTATCATCATAGTCAACTCAACTTTGCTCAAAGGGTCCCGCTAATACGTGTAATATTGGAAATATATGCAACTTTTATTCGCGTTTCATAACTTTAAAAGTTTTTGAATTTCTTTTTCATGAGTTTTGACATTTTGTTTCTAGAGTTAATAGCCATTTTCGTCCCTGAGGTTTGGGCCAGTTTGCCACTCCAGTACAAAAGTTTTTTTTTTTGCAATTCCTTCCCCGAGGTTTGGATTTTTTTGCCAAATTCGTCCTTTTCACTAACCCAGTTAAAAAAGCTCGTTAAGGTCAGGGGTATTTTTGTCTTTTGCCAAATTCGTCCTTTTCACTATCTCTCTTTCACTCTCTTTCTCTTTCATTGTCTCTCTCTCTAGATCTCTGCAACTAACAATAATAATAATAATAATAATAATAATAATAATAATAATAATAATAATAATAATAATAATAATAATAATAATAACAGAATCAACAGCAGCAGCAACAACACAGATACGAACATGGAGTCGATCGAGAAAATATTCTGGGTTTAATTCATGAAACAAAACATTACAAAATAAAAAAAAAATAAAAAATAATAATAATAATAAAAGAGTAAAGAAGAAGATAAAACAGACTTACAGCCCAATAATGTTTCTCACTGATATTCCATCCTCCTCTGTATTTATTAAACCCATCAAGTGGGTCTTTTCTTGTTGTTCTTTCTTGAGCCAACACAAGAGATGAATTCACTTCATATGGTTCATCAGCAAGTAACCTTTTAGCCCCTACACTTTCCACTAACTCATATTCTCCCCCTGTAAATACAAAAACACATTCTGTTCAAAACCCTAAACCAAAATCCCACATACAAATCATGTTAATAATAAAAACCCATAACAAATTTGTTGATATAAGTGCAAAATGGTTGATGGGTCGAAGGAAGTACCTGAAATAGATGTTTCATTTGAGGAAATGAAGAACAGGGGAAGAAGAAGGAGGAGTAGGAAATGGAATGGATAGGGGTTTTTGATGGACTGCATTGTGGTTGTGAGTGGGTTTGTGGTCCGATGTGAATGTTATTATTATTTGTTTGACATACGATGTTTTTGCAATGTGATTTTTCTTGGAGGATTTGAAATAAAGTGAAGAACAGAGGAGAGAGAGAGAGAGAGAGAGAGAGAGAGAGAGAGAGAGAGAGAGAGAGAGAGAGAGAGAGAGAGAGAGAGAGAGAGAGAGAGAGAGAGAGAGAGAGATAGAGAGAGAGGTGAGGTGGGTAGGGGAAGACTATGGGTTTTTTTTTTATTAAAATAATTATAGGGTATCAAATGACAAAATTGTCCTTCATTAAAGTGGCAAAAAGACAACCATACCCCTGACCTTAACAAGATTTTTTAACTGGGTTAGTGAAAAGGACGAATTTGGCAAAAAAATCCAAACCTCGGGGAAGGAATTGCAAAAAAAAAAACTTTTGTACTGGAGTGGCAAACTGGCCCAAACCTCAGGGACGAAAATGGCTATTAACTCTTGTTTCTACTTTCAACCATGTATTATTTATATTTACTATAATATGAGAGTCGTGAGTGACATAAGAAATCACTAAGAAAGCTGATCTGACAGCTATAGAGATAGGCCAACAATGCTTTGCTTATGTAAAAAGTGATATCATTCTTCAGCTTAAAATATTCAGAAAAATATGCCACTTGCATATATGTGGGCAACTTAATAAAGATTCATTCTCACATCTATTGAATATACATATATGTGATACCCCGCAAATTCAGGTTCTCACTTTAACTAGGGTTAGCTAGATAGTGTTGGATATATAGGATGTCCGATGTAATTAAAAGTCGAGATCAATGTAACCCGAACCGGTACGATCCGAAGAGTTACACGTTGGTACACGAATCAGATAAGTTTACGCGTTGGTGGATTATTATTTATGAAATAATAATTGTTTTAGTCTTGAACGATTTAATATTAATAAGATTAATATTAATGAGTATCTTGAGGGACTTAATGTTAATAAGATTAATATTAAGGAGTATTAAGATATTTAGCAAGGGGGTTTATTGCAAGTTGTTGTCTTATAAAAGGAGGGTTAAGGAGTAAACCCTAATGCACACTTTTGATAAAACAACAAACCATTGCCTCCTCTTCTTGGCTTTTTGCGGCCGCCACCAAAGAAAAGAAGGCCGCCGCCTTCTTCTTTTTTGTTCGGCCATCAACCACCACAAGCCACCACCTTTCTCTTACAAGTGTTGTTTCCCGGTTGGTTCGTGCTCGGTTGTGAACTTCCTACTAGCGAGGATTCGTTGTAACCCGCGTGTTACAATTCCGGTGTAGTCGTCAAAGGTTGATTACTAAACCCCCTATGGTTGTTTATTATTTATTTGTTTATACGCGTTTAACTGAGATCCTGATTGGGAATATTTTATTAATCGGATTAATAAAATTAAATATATATTTATTCATATAAATCGGCTAATATTATATAATGTATATAATCGATTTTTCTAATAAATATAAACCGCTTCCGCTGTGTATACGATACCATGATTCCCAACAGTGGATCAGAGCCACGGTTACGCGCGTATAGATGGTAAAGTTATAATTTTGATCTATGTTTTATTTGTCAAAAATTGTTTATTTTGACAAAAGATCAAAAGCTTTTAGTTGTTCATGGATTGTGATGTGAATCGAGCCCTAGGTATTTGACCCATGTCATGGTTGTGTTTGTGATGGTTTTATTTCTTTATTGATTTGTATTTTTTTTATTACGGATATTGGATCCGGTGTAATAGATAGGATTAGAATAGATTTGATTTTATTGTATTTTCAAATTTATTATTGTAATCCTACAAGTACAAGATCAAGACGAAGATATAAAGGACGAACAGGTTCCATGAAGATAGAGATCTCGGGTCAAGTGGGAGCTATATCAAAATAGTTTTTAAACCCTTTTGACTAGTTCGTTTCGTTTCTGGCTAAAACGAAACGGGCGACCTATTAGGGGCTCGATTCGTTTAATTTTATTGTTATGTTTTGTGGTTGTGGTTTATTTATTGTAAATAATTTAAATAACCCAAAATAAATAAAATTTTCACAATCATGGCAACGGTTTTATTAAAACAAGTTTTATAAAACCGAAAAGCATATTTAATAAAAGGAGTTTTATTAATATTAAAACAAGTGCATTCGCGATAATACGACCAACGTAGTTTAAATAGGGTATTTAAAACTATACCGAGTCGAGTGTTGAAAGGAGTTTCAATTATCACGAATAATATAAAATTGGATTTTATAAACTGTTGTGTGACTCACATCATACTAACGAGTCATTCAATATATATTTATGGTAAATATTAAAAATTAAATCCCAATTTTAAATTGATGTTTCATGCCACCCTTAACGAGTTAACACTCCATTCTATATCGAACCCAAATGTTAGTGCTGACCCTGCATCTGGGCGTTGATCATGAGTGAAGGTAATCATCGCGGTTCCTGTGTAACATAGGCCGGTGTTACAGTTAACAGTAAAGGACCAAACATCGCTTGTTTGACAAGTGGGCATAGTTGGGGTTAAACATACATCGCTTTTAGTGATAACCCCAAAAAGGAGAGTTGTGTAGTGGACACAATTAACAATCGTTGTTTACCTACCTAATCATGCCAGTGGACAGTGCTAAGCCAGTTCATTGTGTATTGATGAATCGGGATCTCATCCTAATTAATTTTGCTTTTTGGGTCATAAAATAATTAGGATACTTAAAACATGAAATACTAATAAATTAGATTTTGAACTTTGTAGATGTCAACTGAAAACAATTTCACCTCCCAATTCTCTCTCAAGTCCATCTTAGAGAAGGACAAACTTAACCACTCCAACTTCATGGACTGGCACCGCAACTTGAAAATTGTTCTCAAGGCGGAGAACAAGTTGTATAATCTAGAAACGCCAGTTAGCACTCGTGTGCTAAAAATGAAGGCATATCTTGATCACTTGGCTCGTCTAGAATACCCCTTGAGCGATGAGTTAGCGGGGGATATTATCCTAAACTCATTGCCCAAGTCATATGACCAGTTCATTATGAACTACAATATGAACGGGATGGAAAAGACAATTGCAGAACTGCATCAGATGCTCAAAACTGTTGAGGTGAACATACCTAGCAAGACTGCACCAGTGCTAGTGATCAAGGAGGGACAAGTTAAGAAACCTAACACCAAGAAAATGGGCAATCAGGGCAAAGGGAAGGGGCAAAGGCAAATATGTTGCAAATAAGAAACCTCGAAAAGATGCCAAGTGTTTTCATTGTGATGAAACTGGGCACTGGAAGAGGAACTGTGCTAAGTATTTAGCTGAGCTGAAGCAAGCTAAGGCTTCAGGAGGAGAGTCCTCAAGTATATATGTTATTGAAATCTTTGCTTTTCCTAGCAAAACATGGGTGTTTGACACAGGATGTGGTTTCCACATTTATAATGTTTTGCAAGGACTAAGAAAGATTAGAAAGCTGAAACAAGGCGACTTGGAGGTCCATGTTGGCAATGGACAAAGAGTTACTGTGAAGGCTATAGGAGAATGTGTTCTCTTACTTCCTTCTGGTTTAGAACTTGTTTTGAACAATGTTTATTACATTCCTAGTGTGACTAGAAATATTGTTTCAGTTTTGGCTTTGCGAGGACAAGGTTTTAATTATCGTTTCAATGGGGAATTTATTTCTGCTTATTTTAACGATGTATTTTACTTTGATGCAAAACCCAACAATGGGATTTATGAGATAGAAATTTAAAACGATAACATATTATGCAATATCTCCCATAAACGTAATAAGTTGGACTTTAATGATACGTATATGTGGCATTGTAGACTTGGTCACATAAGTGAGAATCGTGTTAAACAACTCAAAACCGCAGGAATCCTGGATTCCAAGGGTTCAGATTCGTTTGAAAAATGCGAATCATGCTTAAGTGGAAAGTTAACGAAAGCACCTTTTTCAAATGTTGGAGAAAGAGCTGATGATCTGTTAGGACTTGTACATACAGATGTATGTGGTCCATTCAGAACAATGTCAAGACATGGAGAAAGATACTTTGTTACATTTACTGATGATTTCAGTAGACATGGTTATGTTTATCTTATGAAGCATAAACATGAAACTCTTGAAAAGTTCAAAGAGTACCAAAACGAAGTAGAAAATCAACTAAATAGAACTATTAAAATGCTTCGATCAGATCGAGGCGGTGAATATCTTAGTCAGGAATTCATCGACCATCTAAAGGACTGTGGAATAGTTTCACAACTCACTCCACCTGGAACACCGCAACATAATGGTGTGTCTGAGCGGAGAAATCGAACTCTATTAGATATGATTCGATCAATGATGTGTCGAACAAACCTTCCAAAATCCTTTTGGAGTTATGCTTTGGAAACTGCCGCAAGACTTGTGAATATAGCTCCAACGAAGAAGGTTGATAAAACGCCTTATGAGATATGGCATGGAAAGAAACCTCATGTATCCTACCTTAAAGTCTGGGGATGTAATGCTTATGTCACTCTAGAATCTTCGGATAAACTAGATCCCAGAGGCGAAAAAGTGGTTTTCGTTGGATACGGTAAGAAGATCGGTTACCTGTTCTACCACCCCACTGAAAATAAGATTTTCACCAAACGCAGAGGTACTTTCTTAGAGGAAGAGCTTCTGGCGCGAGGGATTGGAGATAACTATGTGGATCTTGAAGAAATTCAAGAATCACAAGTGACTGAACCAGCTGTTCAGACAGAACCAGATGTAACTGATCCAGTTGTTGAAGTTGAGCCTGAGTGGACTCAAGAAACAACAGAAACACCAAGTGTTCGGAAAAGTATTAGGGATCGTCGTGCACCGGTAAGGTATGACGATATCTTCATGATTGATGAAGCTGAGCCTACTACTTACAAAGCTGCAATCTTGGATTCAGAATCCAAGAAATGGCAAGAAGCCATGACTGCAGAGATGCAATCCATGTATGATAACCAATTCTGGGATTTGGTTGATCTTCCTACCGAATTTCGGACTGTGGGAAACAAATGGATCTTCAAGAAGAAGACTGACATGGATGGGAATGTGCAAACCTACAAAGCAAGGCTTGTAGCGAAAGGTTTTACTCAGACTCAAGGAATTGACTGTCACACCCTCAAAATCCACTTGCGGGGTTTTACCGCGAGGCGCATGACAAAACAGGATCCAAACCAACGATCACAATAAACAAGTCTAAATGAATATAAATGCAATTTCAAAACATAGTTTAAAAATCCCGTTTACAGCGGAAGCTTATTCAAAACCATTATTCAATAATAAACCAATGTTCAATGTTTGTAAATCATGCAACTCTAGCTAGACGCCGTGCAGACGCGTGCGCCCTAGTTCCATTCGTGCTACCTTAGCGACCTGAGAAAACATGTAAAAGTTTACGTCAGCACAAAAATGCTGGTGAGTTTACAGGTTTTGTATCCAAGTACCAAGTCCACCTGTCCATACTATAATAATCGAAAACCAGTATACGCTAGCTAGGCGTACGTTTTGTTACTACCACGATTGGAAAACCATTACTAACGCGAATACCAAAAGTATGCCCGATGTAGTTCCTGTTGTTCCTGTTGTTCCTGTTTGAGACAATATGCACCCGCCGACCCTCCAAGTCGACGAGCGGGGTTGGTCACTCCCAATAGCGCTATTCACATTTCCCCGTTGTGCAAACCCGCACATTCATGGTTCCCCCCGGGACTTCCAAAGATCGTGTAGTACACAAGAGAAACCCATAGTATGACAGTAGTTACCAAATAATCGTTTTAACACATGTTTTCTCCCCCGAAAGTATGAAACCAGTTTAAAAGAGGGGCCGTAAACTCACCTTAAGTTGCGTTACTCCTTAACCCGAGTAAACCCAGCTGCTATGCTAGTCCCGTAAGCGGCGACCTAACATACGACAGTTACAAGTACTTAGACTAATAACCCGCAGGCTAATTAGTCCCTAGATGTCCAGACCATAACCAAGTTCGTTTGAAAACACCGTGACTGTTTAACCGACCCAAAGTACAAGACTCGACATCCCATTGGTGACCCGAGACTCCCCGTGTTATGTTTACGCTCCAAAACATACAATAACGCAAGTACACTTAACATACGTTAACGCACAACAAGTTATAGCACATAGTTCACGTATCACCGAAATACATCCAAATATATGTTACCAAGTTATTAGACATGTTACGGGGTTCCTAGCATGTTACTACATGTTAAATCGGGTCTCGGAATGCTAATTTACACTTACAGCAGCAGTACATGCGATTAGGAAAAGTCAACTAGCAATTAGGTTGGTCAACTAGCAATTAGAAATCCTACTCGCCTCTATTATAGGCGATTAGGAGCTACTCCCCTGAACTTACTAGCAATTAGGGCTATTCCCCTGAACTTATAGGCAATTAGGGCTAATCACCTGATCTTACACAAGAGTAGACCTCTACTCGCCTATAATATGGGCGATTAGCACCCTACTCGCCTATAACATAGGCGATTAGGAATGCTACTCGCCTGTAACCTTGCTGTTCCGGTTTTTCGCGCGTTTAACGCTCCAAATCAGATCCAGAACGTGTGTAACCACCCAATATCATCCCAAACACTATCCTAAACATGTTTAACCCAAAATCCTTCGTTCAACCTCGTATAATCAGTCCTGCATGCAACCAAGTAATCCAAACACCAATTCACATAGCATGCAACATCATACTAACACGTGTAATCATAACCCTAATATCCAATTACTGAGATTCCTATTATCATAATATCAATATCAATACTGATCTATCATAATAACATATCAAATCATCATCATGAATCATAAAAACCCTAACTTTCTAATCATACACACTCATAATGCATGCATATTAGTTATAATCCGATTAACAACCCTTATTGACGATTTTCAGAAAGCTTTTTCGTTTAAGAACAGGTCTGGACCATTAGGGATTGATTAAAAACGTTTATAAAGAGTTATGGATGAAAATCAAACCTTAGGATTATGAAAATATGATGATTCAAGCTTGAAACCTTGAGTTTTGATCAAAAATCGCCTTCCAGAGGTTGTTTATGTGTTGGGGCGGGTTATGGGACGACTAGGGTTGGTATAATGAAGTTTAGGAGGTTAAGTATGGTATTTATAGTCGTTTTTAGTCGTCCAGCACGTAACTAGCGAGTATGCAGCAGTTTCAGGCGATTAGGAATCCTAATTGCCTGAATGTTCAGGTGATTGGGCCTATTCGCCCCTATGTATACACGAGTAGCCTCCTACTCGTGTCTAATGTTCCCTACTCGCCTCCCCTATAGGTGATTAGGCTTCCTAATCGCCTATAGGGGTTGGTTTTGTGCGTTTTGCGCGTTAAACCCCGTTTTAACATATGTTAATGCATATTCACGTACCGACAAGTCACATAATGATTGTAAACACATAACACAAGTAAATACACATATTTACACTCGTTCACCAATTCCCGGGACTCGAGACTCGTACGTTCCGTATGTCCTGACGATCCTACAAATCGTCACCGTTTGTACACTTGGTTAAGGACTGACATCTAACGAACCTCTAGACCAACATCCAATGATCTTCTAGACTAACCAATAGTTCCCGAACCATAACCCGACTTAACTAACCCAGTTAAGTACAATATACGCGTGACTCGCTAAGGTAGACTTTCATCTAGACAACGTTGTTAACCAGAATTTGCCGGGTGTCACATCATCCCCACGTTAAAAGAATTTTCGTCCCGAAAATTGCTCAAGTACCAAAAGAACAAAAGAAATAACGAAGGAACAAACAAAAGATAGAAACCAAAAGAGAGAGATTTACCCGAGTTGTCACATCATCCCCACGTTAAAAGGAATCTCGACCCGAGATTCATTCAGCTGCCGAAGAGACATGTCTCGACTCGAACGCTTCCTTAGGAAAAAGATGAGGATACTTAGACTTCATCTGATCCTCCCGTTCCCATGTATATTCCGGTCCCCGGTCCGAGTTCCACCGAACCTTAACGATACGAATCTTGCTGTGACGCAGGCTACGAATCTTGTAATCAAGGATCTCCACAGGTTCTTCCACAATCCGAAGACGATCATCAACCTTGATCTCTTCTAGTGGAACGATGAGAGACTCGTCAGCCAGACACTTCTTCAAGTTTGACACGTGAAAGACGTTATGTACGTTACCGAGCTCCGTCGGTAAATCAAGACGATATGCCACCGGCCCAATCCGTTCCAGGATCGTAAATGGACCGACATACCGCGGATTGAGTTTGCCACGCTTCCCAAAGCGTATGACGCCCTTCCACGGCGAGACTTTTAGAAGTACCTTGTCATTGACTTGGAACTCCAGTGGTTTGCGACGCTGATCAGCATAACTCTTTTGCCGGTCCCGTGCCGCCGCCAACCGATTACGAATTTGTACGATCTTTTCCGAAGTTTCGTACACTAGTTCAGGCCCAGTGAGTTGACTCTCACCCACTTCAGCCCAACAAAGAGGAGAACGGCATTTCCGTCCGTACAGTGCTTCGAACGGAGCAGCCTTGATGCTCGTGTGATAACTGTTATTGTACGAGAATTCTACTAACGGCTGATGAGCTTCCCAACCCTTTCCAAAATCGATCACACATGCCCGCAGCATGTCTTCTAAAGTTTGAATCGTACGCTCACTCTGACCGTCAGTCTGTGGATGGTAAGCCGTACTCATGTCTAGTTGGGTACCCAAAGCCTTGTGCAAAGACTTCCAGAAGTGAGAAGTAAAATGGGAGTCACGATCCGAGATAATAGAAACTGGTACCCCGTGCTTAGAAACGACTTCCTTCAAGTAAAGACGAGCCAAACGATCCATGGTGTCGGTCTCCTTAATAGCAAGAAAATGAGCTGATTTCGTCAACCGATCGACAATCACCCATATCTTGTCGTTCCCGCTTGGTGATTTAGGAAGTTGTGTGACAAAATCCATAGTAATCCGTTCCCATTTCCATTCCGGAATTTCAGGTTGTTGCAGGAGACCCGACGGTTTCTGGTATTCCACCTTGACCTTAGCACAGGTCAAGCATTTGCTCACGTATGAGGCTATGTCCGACCTCATGTTTGGCCACCAGTAAAGCACCTTCAGATCTTGGTACATCTTATCCGAACCAGGATGGATAGAATACCGGGACTTATGAGCCTCATCAAGGACAAGCTCCCGTAGTCCCCCGAATAAAGGAACCCATATGCGTTCTGCGAAGTAGTGCAGGCCATCAGGCCTTTGCTCGAGGTGCTTGTCGGCACCGTGCATGGTTTCAGCTTTAAGGTTTTCCTCCTTCAAAGCTTCTAACTGGGCAGAACGGAGTTGATCAGGTAACGACGAATGGATGGTGAGCTGCAACGCCCGAACGCGACGAGGTTTAGTTGATTCCTTCCTGCTCAAGGCGTCTACTACAACATTCGCCTTGCCAGGATGGTACTTGATAGCACAATCATAGTCGTTCAAGAGTTCAATCCAACGGCGCTGCCGTATGTTCAAATGTTGTTGGTCGAAAATGTGTTGGAGACTCTTGTGATCGGTGTAGATGGTGCATTTGGTACCGTACAAGTAATGTCTCCAAATTTTCAACGCGAATACCACAGCACCCAACTCCAAGTCATGAGTTGTGTAGTTCTTCTCGTGCACTTTGAGTTGACGAGAAGCATACACAATCACTTTCTCGCGTTGCATCAACACGCAACCGAGTCCATGAATGGAAGCATCACAGTAAACAACGAAATCATCAGGACCCTCAGGTAAAGACAAAATAGGAGCAGAACACAGTTTAGACTTTAGTTCCTCAAATGCTGACTCTTGTGGTTCACCCCAGTCGAATTTCCTATCCTTCTGAGTGAGAGTGGTGAGGGGTTGAGCAATCTTCGAGAACCCCTGAATGAAACGACGATAATAGCCCGCAAGGCCCAGGAATTGCCGCACCTCAGTTGGCGTCTTTGGTGCTCCCCAGTCCTTGATCGCTTCGATTTTAGCGGGATCGACATGAATCCCTAGTTCATTAACCACATGTCCTAGGAATTGAACTTCGCGTAACCAAAAGTCACACTTTGAGAACTTGGCGTAAAGTTGTTCCCGTCGCAAGAGTTCCAAAACTAACCGCAGATGTTCCCCGTGTTCGGTCTCGTTCTTAGAGTAGATCAGAATGTCATCAATAAATACAATGACGAATTTGTCCAAATATGGTTTACAGACGCGGTTCATCAAGTCCATGAAAACCGCCGGTGCGTTCGTAAGACCGAAAGGCATGACCAAAAATTCGAAATGGCCATAACGTGTTCGAAAAGCAGTTTTTGCAACGTCAGCCTCCCTGACGCGCAGCTGGTGATAACCGGACCTCAAATCGATCTTGGAATAATAACTAGAACCCTGAAGCTGGTCGAATAGATCATCAATACGTGGAAGAGGATAACGGTTCTTGACGGTCAATTTGTTCAGTTCTCTGTAGTCCACACACAACCGGAAACTTCCATCCTTCTTCTTAACAAATAAAATCGGGGCTCCCCAAGGGGAAGAACTTGGCCGGATGAAACCCTTGTCCAAGAGTTCCTGTAACTGACTAGACAATTCCTGCATCTCGGGAGGTGCAAGACGGTAGGGGGCCCGAGCAATAGGAGCAGCCCCTGGTACAAGATCAATACCGAACTCGACTTGACGATGAGGGGGGAAAACCAGATAAATCATCGGGAAAAACATCAGGAAACTCGCGTACCACCGGAATGTCGTCGATCTTCTTCTCATCAACAGAGGAAACAGATAAAAGCGCCAAGACAGCTTGATAACCCTTTCGAAGACACTTAAGGGCTTTCATGCTAGAGATGATGTTTAGCGGAACACCACCCTTGATACCGTACACAGAAAGAAATTCTCCATCAGGGAGAGGAATCCGAATAACCTTATCGTAACAGACGATCTCCGCGCGATACAAAGATAACCAATCCATTCCTACCACAACGTCAAAACTACCCAATGGTACCGGCATAAGGTCGATGGGGAACGATAAACCCGACAACTCTAATTGACATTCCCGAAGGATACTAGTAGCTTCAATCGTCTTACCGTCAGCTAACTCAATAATATACTTGGTCTCTAATGGTACGGGTACTACATCTAGCAGTCGACTAACATCCATGGATACAAAACTCTTGTCGGCACCAGAATCAAATAATACGCTAACAGAACGATTATTGAGAAGAAACGTACCGGTGACTGTGTCAGGGTCCTGTCTAGCCTCAGCGGCTCCAATGACGAAGGCACGTGCATTTCTGCCGCCGCCCCCGTTGTTCCCATTCCCGTTGTTCCTACCCTGCTTCAGTTTTGGGCAATCCTTCTTGTAATGCCCAGTGTCGCCACAGTTGTAGCATCCTTGTTTCCCTGTAGTCCCCTGAGTAGTCGGAGCTGAGCTGTTAGTCGGAGCCTGAGTCGATGGAAGTGTAGCCCGACAATCCTTAGCATAATGCCCTGTTCGCTGGCTACGGTGACAACGGTTACTGTCGTAGTTCCCTTGATGATGGCGTCCACACTTGTTGCATTTGGGCAGTTTTCCCGCATAACCACCCTGCTTGTTACCCGAAGAAGATGAACCCCCATTATCAAACCTTTTACCCTGCTGTGCAGACCCAGATCCTTTCCCGTCATTTTCCCACTTGCGCTTGTTGCTCTCTGGCGCCTTAACAGTCGAACCCTTCGCAGGCAAAATCCCCTCATTCACTTTTAAGTCGGTCATCCTATGGGCCGATCGAACTACCTCCGCATAAGTAGGATGATTTCCAGCAGCCACTAACCCTGCAATTTCCGGTACTAACCCTGAGACATAGTGTTCAATCTTACGATATTCTGGCACGTGCAGATCGGGACACAGCACTGCCAACTCATTCCGCCTCACAGTATACTTCTCAATTTCCGATCCAGTCATCTTGAGGTTCCACACCTCATGCTCCAGCTTCTGTACCTCTTCTCTCGGGCAATACTCCCGCTTCAGTAACTGCACAAAGTTCTCCCATGGCATAGCATATGCCTCCCCAATACCCATGTTCTAGGTGATGCCATTCCACCAAGTCAATGCCACGTCCTGAAATAACGCAGCAGAATACTTCACCCGATCTTCTGGGAGACAGTTACACATTAGAAATACCGACTCCACTTTCTCCAACCACCTAAGCAAGCTCACTGCACCCTCAGTGCCAGAGAATTCCTGGGGCATACAGTCCCGGAACATCTTGTAGGTGCACATGGGTGGGGGTGGGTCAACAGGACCACCTGAAATGAAACGTATGAGAACTACGAATAACGTAAACAAGGTTCACCAATGAGGCAAAGAATATGGATAAAACAACTTACCACCACCGTTGTGCCCTAACTGAAAGGCAGCTTGGAGCAAGTTGTTCAGATCAGCCTGCGATAGGTTAATACCTCCACCACGACCACCAGCACCACCGCGACCACCACCACGTCCACCATTGCGACCACCTCCACGTCCTCCACGCACTCCAGACATGTTTCTGGCAGAAAGAACGAGAAAATTTAGTTTTGCAGTTAAAGATAACCACTAATGTTCACAAGATCAAAGCCAGATCCAATCCAGGACTATCCCCTCAAACCCAGAGCTCACTAGGGCTTCCATGCATTTCGTTTTATGATTTTGTGTGCACCCAAAATGATAAAACGCTCTACATGGTCCTCCCAGTGTTCTCCTAGTTCAAAGATCAAATCACCGAACATAGACTCTTAGCTACACACCGTAATACTACGGTAGTTTATGACAAGTGTTTCTATTGGAGTGCGAAAGGGAGATGTCCGAGCCTTGGACAAATCTCAAGAGCACACGAGTTACCCCAATAGACTACATTGCCTAGAAAACAAGTAACCCAGTCTAAGATAGAACGGATGATGTAACGTAGAAAGACTAACGATTTAGAGACACCCCGACAAGACCATACGTAAACCACTATAACGTTTAGTACCATGTGATCGTCTAGTGTGTGCGACTCGGCTATAGACTAGACTCTACATGCAGTCCTAGTTCACTATAACCATTGGCTCTGATACCAATCTGTCACACCCTCAAAATCCACTTGCGGGGTTTTACCGCGAGGCGCATGACAAACCAGGATCCAAACCAACGATCACAATAAACAAGTCTAAATGAATATAAATGCAATTTCAAAACATAGTTTAAAAATCCCGTTTACAGCGGAAGCTTATTCAAAACCATTATTCAATAATAAACCAATGTTCAATGTTTGTAAATCATGCAACTCTAGCTAGACGCCGTGCAGACGCGTGCGCCCTAGTTCCATTCGTGCTACCTTAGCGACCTGAGAAAACATGTAAAAGTTTACGTCAGCACAAAAATGCTGGTGAGTTTACAGGTTTTGTATCCAAGTACCAAGTCCACCTGTCCATACTATAATAATCGAAAACCAGTATACGCTAGCTAGGCGTACGTTTTGTTACTACCACGATTGGAAAACCATTACTAACGCGAATACCAAAAGTATGCCCGATGTAGTTCCTGTTGTTCCTGTTGTTCCTGTTTGAGACAATATGCACCCGCCGACCCTCCAAGTCGACGAGCGGGGTTGGTCACTCCCAATAGCGCTATTCACATTTCCCCGTTGTGCAAACCCGCACATTCATGGTTCCCCCCGGGACTTCCAAAGATCGTGTAGTACACAAGAGAAACCCATAGTATGACAGTAGTTACCAAATAATCGTTTTAACACATGTTTTCTCCCCCGAAAGTATGAAACCAGTTTAAAAGAGGGGCCGTAAACTCACCTTAAGTTGCGTTACTCCTTAACCCGAGTAAACCCAGCTGCTATGCTAGTCCCGTAAGCGGCGACCTAACATACGACAGTTACAAGTACTTAGACTAATAACCCGCAGGCTAATTAGTCCCTAGATGTCCAGACCATAACCAAGTTCGTTTGAAAACACCGTACTGTTTAACCGACCCAAAGTACAAGACTCGACATCCCATTGGTGACCCGAGACTCCCCGTGTTATGTTTACGCTCCAAAACATACAATAACGCAAGTACACTTAACATACGTTAACGCACAACAAGTTATAGCACATAGTTCACGTATCACCGAAATACATCCAAATATATGTTACCAAGTTATTAGACATGTTACGGGGTTCCTAGCATGTTACTACATGTTAAATCGGGTCTCGGAATGCTAATTTACACTTACAGCAGCAGTACATGCGATTAGGAAAAGTCAACTAGCAATTAGGTTGGTCAACTAGCAATTAGAAATCCTACTCGCCTCTATTATAGGCGATTAGGAGCTACTCCCCTGAACTTACTAGCAATTAGGGCTATTCCCCTGAACTTATAGGCAATTAGGGCTATTCCCCTGAACTTATAGGCAATTAGGGCTAATCACCTGATCTTACACAAGAGTAGACCTCTACTCGCCTATAATATGGGCGATTAGCACCCTACTCGCCTATAACATAGGCGATTAGGAATGCTACTCGCCTGTAACCTTGCTGTTCCGGTTTTTCGCGCGTTTAACGCTCCAAATCAGATCCAGAACGTGTGTAACCACCCAATATCATCCCAAACACTATCCTAAACATGTTTAACCCAAAATCCTTCGTTCAACCTCGTATAATCAGTCCTGCATGCAACCAAGTAATCCAAACACCAATTCACATAGCATGCAACATCATACTAACACGTGTAATCATAACCCTAATATCCAATTACTGAGATTCCTATTATCATAATATCAATATCAATACTGATCTATCATAATAACATATCAAATCATCATCATGAATCATAAAAACCCTAACTTTCTAATCATACACACTCATAATGCATGCATATTAGTTATAATCCGATTAACAACCCTTATTGACGATTTTCAGAAAGCTTTTTCGTTTAAGAACAGGTCTGGACCATTAGGGATTGATTAAAAACGTTTATAAAGAGTTATGGATGAAAATCAAACCTTAGGATTATGAAAATATGATGATTCAAGCTTGAAACCTTGAGTTTTGATCAAAAATCGCCTTCCAGAGGTTGTTTATGTGTTGGGGCGGGTTATGGGACGACTAGGGTTGGTATAATGAAGTTTAGGAGGTTAAGTATGGTATTTATAGTCGTTTTTAGTCGTCCAGCACGTAACTAGCGAGTATGCAGCAGTTTCAGGCGATTAGGAATCCTAATCGCCTGAATGTTCAGGTGATTGGGCCTATTCGCCCCTATGTATACACGAGTAGCCTCCTACTCGTGTCTAATGTTCCCTACTCGCCTCCCCTATAGGTGATTAGGCTTCCTAATCGCCTATAGGGGTTGGTTTTGTGCGTTTTGCGCGTTAAACCCCGTTTTAACATATGTTAATGCATATTCACGTACCGACAAGTCACATAATGATTGTAAACACATAACACAAGTAAATACACATATTTACACTCGTTCACCAATTCCCGGGACTCGAGACTCGTACGTTCCGTATGTCCTGACGATCCTACAAATCGTCACCGTTTGTACACTTGGTTAAGGACTGACATCTAACGAACCTCTAGACCAACATCCAATGATCTTCTAGACTAACCAATAGTTCCCGAACCATAACCCGACTTAACTAACCCAGTTAAGTACAATATACGCGTGACTCGCTAAGGTAGACTTTCATCTAGACAACGTTGTTAACCAGAATTTGCCGGGTGTCACATTGACTATGAGGAAACTTTCTCGCCAGTGGCCATGCTTAAGTCTATTAGAATTCTACTTGCCATTGCTGCATATTATGACTATGAGATATGGCAGATGGATGTCAAAACCGCGTTCTTTAATGGACACTTACTGGAAGATGTCTATATGGTTCAACCTGAAGGTTTTGTCGATCCAAAGAATCCTAATAAGGTGTGCAAGCTGAATAAATCCATCTATGGATTAAAGCAAGCATCTCGCAGCTGGAATCTCCGTTTTGATTAGAAAATCAAAGAGTTTGGTTTTATCAAGAACGAAGATGAACCGTGTGTTTACAAGAAGTCTAGTGGGAGCTATATTACTTTTCTTATACTGTATGTAGATGACATACTAATCATTGGAAACAATATCCCTATGCTTAAAGATGTTAAGACCTGGTTCGGTAAATGTTTCGCAATGAAAGATCTTGGTGAAGCCGCTTATATTCTGGGAATAAAGATTTATAGAGATAGATCAAAGCGGTTATTGGGTTTGAGTCAAAGTACATATATTGATAAGGTCTTACGACGCTTCTCAATGCAAGACTCAAAAAGGGGGCTCTTGCCCATGGCACATGGAACCATTCTTGAGAACAAGCAGTGTGCAAATACTGAAGAGGAAAGGAAGAAAATGGAAGGTGTTCCATATGCTTCTGCGATTAGTTCCATCATGTATGCCATGTTATGTACTAGACCTGATGTCTCGTATGCTCTTAGCATGACGAGTAGATATCAACAGAATCCAGGAGAGAGTCACTAGGCTGCAGTGAAGAACATTTTTAAGTACTTAAGAAGAACTACGGACATGTTCTGAATATATAGAGGACTAGATGAGGAGCTGTCAGTTAAGTGTTATACTGATGCAAGCTTCCAGACTGATCGTGATGATTCAAGGTCACAAATGGGATATGTTTTCATTCTGAATGGTGGGGCTGTAACTTGGAACAGCTTTAAGCAAAGTATGGTTGCTTAGTCCACCTGTGAATCAGAATACAATGCTGCATCGGATGCTGTAAAGGAGGCTGCCTGGATGAAGAAGTTCATTGGTGATCTCGATGTTATGCCTAGCATAAAGAAACCAATCGAGATACTGTGTGACAACACTGGTGCCATTGCTCTTGCAAAGGAACCAAGGTCACTTCAGACCACAAGGCATATACTCAAGAAATTCCACTATATTAGAGAGATAATAGGACGTGGAGACATCGTAATAAACAAAGTTCATATAGATCTGAATCTGGCTGACCCCTTTACTAAGCCTTTACCTCAAGTAAAACATGAGGAGCATGCTGGAAAGATAGGGCTTAGAGTTGCTAGACAGTGGGCATGATCTGTAGTTAGTATTGGTGTTTTATTTTGAACTATGACAGTTATATTGAATGTTTATTTGATTTAATGGGTTAAATGCAAATTTAAATATTTATTAACTGTGTTCATTATTTGTATGTTTAAATCCTTGAATAAGAGTATTCTAAATGTCCGTAGTCGATCAAATTGCATGGGAATGAATTTGAATGTAAGACTATTGTGAATTGAGATGCTTGTATTCATGAGATGAATAGCTTAAGGGTTTGAGGATCATAATTGATGTATTGTAAAATACATCTATTTCCAGTGTAAAGTTTGTACAATTTTCGAGTCGTTTATATAGTGTTTTTATTAGTTTTAGGCTTGTACCGGTCTATTTTATTTAGTATAGATTTTTATAGATTTTTATTAGTTTTAGTTATTTTTAGTACTTATTTATTTATTTTATATTTTTTGTAGGTGTTCATGGACGTTGGAGCGTAAACGAACAACTTTGATCAAGTCAAGAACACCCGAGTCGAGAGCCAAGTAATAATAATAATAATAATAATAATAATAATAATAATAATAATAATAATAATAATAAACTAAAAAAATAAATAATAAAGACCGTGACTTTTGTCACTTCCCAAGCCCAAACCCACAAAGCAATATTATAATGGGCATTCATAGGGTTCAAAAGATGGAGGCGCAGATCATTAATAAATTAAGGAAGGAGCCACTAATTGGCTTGAGGCTGCACAGAATAAATTCTATTGAGGAGGCCGCATATAAAATTTGGGTTGGAGTTATTATCAACAAAGGGGAGCTCGGGACAACAACATAAACCGAAAAAGATCAAAAAGAATTAAAGTGAAGGAGTTTAGAGTGGAGGTCAAGGTTGAGGCATAGGTGCCAGCACGGGTCGGTTCTAATTCAACTATTTATTATTTATTTATTTGAAACTCGTGTGAACACCATGAATATGTTTTGCTTTTCTTGTTTTGATTTTATCATGACTTTTATTGGCTAGACATTGATACTACCTAGGCGAAGATGATTGCACTTATTTGATTTATTTTCTTTTGGTTTTGGAACTTTTGGTTGTGGGTGAATTTTAAAGTAAAGAACTCTTTATTTTCTGGTCTGATGTATATGCATATTTAGTTTTGTTTAATTAATTTTTATAAACTCCACTTGCGTTTTTGTGAATGTCTTTCATGTATGAATGCGGGTTAGGTTGCGGACTTGGTGTTAGCAACTAGTTTATGGTTAATTTCTGCTGGTTATCCATAGGAGTTGTAATTGTTAGTTAGATGATTCTAAGTATTCTACCAATTCTCAATAGCTGTGAGGTGTGAGATTGTTGGTCTGTCTAGGGTGTTAAATTGCTAGTTCTAGAGGCTTTGTGAGAGGATCTTCCTAGTTTCCCTAGCATTCCTTGTAGGCCAAGTCTTATCAGAAATATTGTAGTTACCCCTTTCACTTTCGGGTGTACTGTGACTTTCGCGCTGTGAGCTAGACTGTCTAGCGGGTACTTTAAGATTCGAGTAGGTAAGCCTGTGAGGGTAACCTCTCAACCGGTGGTTTAACAGCACAACAATATTCTAGGGTTTCCCCTTGAGAAGGGTCGAGGGTGTCTAGTTTATTCTTGATGTTTAGTATTTTAAGATCCCGGTTCCACACCAGTTCCATAGCCATTAGAAGCTTATCATTCATGTGTAGGATTCTAGCCTAGGTAGTGCCTTCCCAATCATCTGATCCCAGTTCCAGTTCCCAGTTTGTGTCTTTAATTATTTTAGTTTATTTTATTTATTTTTATTAGTTTGTTAGAAAACCCCCCTTAAGCAACAAAACAATTTAAGTCAGTTTGTAGATAAGTAATCGAGTCTAGTTTCCGTTTTCCATTAGAGTCTCGTGGGTTCGATACTCGGACTTACTTTAGCTGTACTGCACTGACCTGTACACTTGCCGGTTGTGTGGTTTAGGTTTAGAGAGTCTTAGGTTATAAATTTAAAACTTAGAGTGTCACACCCTCAAATTCCACGTGCGGGGTTTTACCGCGAGGCGCGTGACACACCAGGATCTCAGTCAACGATCACAATAAACATACAACAGACATGCATTCATAATTATATTTATAACCAAAATATCATGCTTTGAGCTGTAAACCAGCAGCGGAAGCATTCTTGTTTACAACCAAAAGACATATCATTGTTTACAAAGACATTGTTTAATATGTTTCCAAAATAATAGACGCCGTGCATGACCTCGTGCGCCTAGTCCGACAACAGCTACCTTAGCGACCTGAGAAAACATGCCAAAAATGTCAACATATAATGCTGGTGAGTTCACAGGTTTTCTTTCATAAAAGTGTTGTTATAAGTTCGGTAAGATCATTTCCCGTTACTACTATGTTATGAGAACGTTAGCTAGACGTTAAGTGTTGCTACTACTGCGGTTGGGAATCCATTACTAAACCGGTATAAGTGTTGAAGCCAGCCCAGACGGACGGGATTACCGATGCCTCGATAACCCCCAAAGTATTAGAGACAATATGCACCCGCCCGGCTCCCAGCCGTCGGGTGGGGTTTGTAAGGCCCAATAGATCTATCCACATTTCCCCCGTTGTGCATCCCCGCACATTCATGGTTCCCCCTGGGACTTTCTGTAAAAGCCGCATAGTACGTAAAGTAACCATAGTATAACATGATCTATGATGAGTAATCAAATAAGTAGCATGTTTCTCCCCCGAAAGTAAAACGGTAAAAGTGGGGCTGTGACACTCACCTTGGTTTGCGTTACTTGGAAACAGTTAAGTAGTTATGTTATGATAGTCCCAAATAGCGGCGACCTATCATAAGATGTGTATAAGTATTGGACTAATAACCCGCAGGCTAACTAGTCCCCGTATGTCCAGACCGTGACCATAAACGTTTGAAAACACCTTTAACTGTTAAACCGACTGTGCCCGACAAGACCCGACATCCCATTGGTGACCCGACATCCCACGTGTTAGATAAATGCAAGACATCATGCAACATATGCAATTAAACACTTAGCACGCGCAACGATTCACCTAGTCTAGCATAATATCCAATTAACGCATAAACAGGTTCGAACACGTCTTACTAAGTCATTGGGTGTATCCCGGGGTTCCTAACATGTTCCTAGGTGTCAAATCGTGTTCCGGGATGTCAAAACGCGTTCTCGACAGCAGTACATGCGATTAGGGAGGTTACACGCGAGTAGGCTTCAGCCTACAGGCGATTAGGGCCTAATCGCATGAAATATGAGGCGATTAGGGTCCTAATCGCCCCAATTGTCTGCATAATCGCGTGGCATCAGGCGATGCCTAATCGCCTGTTGCTGCTGTGTAACGAATTTTCGCGCGTTAAACCCTCCAAATCAGATCCGAAACATGCAACAACACCCAATATCAAACCTAAATCATTTACCAACCCATTTCAAGCAAAAACCCCCAACATATCACTGATCTAGCATGTTCTATGCAATTATTTCCTAAAATGGCAAAGTACTAGGTTTCTTCCACCAACCTTATCTTTCCTTAAATGGAAATAATCAGATTTCAAACTCTACAACATGTAACTCATAAAATCTCTGATCCAACATCTTCCTAGTGTGAATCCTAACAACATTGTATCAACAATCACACCATAATCATCCTAAATCCTCAAGAACATACAAATGGGTCAAAATATGCATTTTCTTCAAAACACCATAATAATGGCTAAGATTCTAAGACAACCTTCCTAACAACCTCTACATAACAGAAGTACCATCATATCTTGAAAACATTCATGTTAAAATCACCAATAAGACCAACATTTGCATATAAACTTCACATATAACAAGCATTAAGGTGTAAACTTGGTTTAAGACTCTTTTGAAAGGTTTTTAAAGACACATTTGGTAAAACAAGGTCTGGAACTTTGGGGGAACTCAAAATAACAACTCTACAAAGGTTAGGGATGAAGAACACACCTTGGGTTTTGCTAAAGAAAGGTGTGTAAGCTTGGGGATGGTGATTTTTGTAGCAAAATGAGTTCCAGAGGTGTTCTAAGGTGTGTGGGCGACTTGGGAGCTGCTAGGGTTGTTCTAGAGGTGTTTGGGGAGTTAAGGGTTCTATTTATAGGTGTTTTGACCCGAGCCCTGCTGTATACGCGATTAGGGACCCAGATCAGGCGAGTAGGGGCCTAATCGCTCCACTGTTCATGCGATTAGCCACCTACTCGCGAGTAGGGGCTCTAATCGCCACTGTTCACGCGATTAGGCCTCTACTCGCCCCATTCCCTTTTGTAATCGTGTACTGTTCACGCGATTAGGAGTCCCCCAGGCTCCTAATCGCCTATAAGGTGCTGGAATGGGTTTTTGGCGCGTTAAACACTATTTTAACATATTTAAACACGTATTCACATACCGATAAGTCACATAATGATTCCAAACATATAATGCATGATATCCAACACGTTTGCATCCGTTCACCAATTCCCGGGACTCGAGACTCGTGTGTGCGTTAAACCCGGCGATTCCACGAATCGCCGATCCTTGTACCCATAGTTATGGACCGACTCCCGATGATTCCCAGAATCATCATACCGATTCAACTGACCCCGTTAAGGACGTAATATGCATGACTCGCTAAGGTAGACTTACTAGTTTAGTCAACGTTACTAACCTGAGTTTGCCGGGTGTCACATCATCCCTCTGTTGAAAGAATTTTCGTCCCGAAAATTGCCCAAAGCCAAAAGGAAGAGACGAAAGAGAAGAAAAATTTTCCGATTGCCACATCATCCCCCTGTTGAAAGGAATCTCGACCCGAGATTCATTCAGCTTCAGCAGAGACATGTCTTGATTCGAACGCGCGCTTAGGAAATAAATGGGGATACTTAGCCTTCATTTGATCTTCCCGTTCCCACGTGAACTCCGGTCCACGATTAGAGTTCCAACGGACTTTAACAATACGGATTTTACTCCGGCGAAGGCTACGGATTTTATAGTCTAGAATTTCAACCGGTTCCTCCACGATACGCAGACGATCATCCACCTTGATCTCTTCGAGAGGAACCACCAGAGATTCATCCGCCAAACACTTCTTCAGATTAGAAACATGGAAGACATTATGAACATTACTGAGCTCAGCCGGCAGATCAAGCCTGTATGCTACCGGTCCAATCCGTTCCAGGATTGCGAACGGTCCCACATACCGAGGATTCAATTTGCCCCGCTTCCCAAAACGTATAACGCCCTTCCACGGAGATACCTTTAACAAAACCCTGTCGCCAACCTCAAACTCCAAAGGCTTGCGACGACGATCGGCATAGCTCTTTTGACGATCCCGAGCTGCTGCCATGCGGTTACGGATTTGTACGATCTTTTCGGAAGTCTCGTACACAAGTTCCGGGCCGGTGAGTTGACTCTCACCCACCTCGGCCCAACAAAGAGGAGACCGGCATTTCCGCCCGTAAAGAGCCTCGAACGGAGCTGCCTTGATGCTAGAATGGTAACTGTTGTTGTAGGAGAATTCCACCAACGGTAAATGACTCTCCCACCCCTTGCCAAAGTCAATCACACATGCCCGAAGCATGTCTTCTAGCGTTTGGATTGTCCGCTCACTTTGACCGTCAGTTTGCGGATGATACGCTGTGCTCATGTCCAACTGAGTACCCAGAGCCTTATGCAAAGACTTCCAGAAGTTAGAGGCGAACCGAGGATCACGATCAGAAATAATAGAGACGGGCACCCCGTGCCGAGAGACCACTTCCTTGAGATATAACCGTGCCAAACGTTCGAGACCATCGGTCTCTTTGATAGCGAGGAAGTGTGCAGACTTTGTCAACCTATCAACAATTACCCAGATCATGTCGCAACCACTGGGCGATTTCGGGAGTTTGGTCACAAAGTCCATCGTAATCCGCTCCCACTTCCACTCGGGGATTTCAGGTTGTTGCAGAAGGCCGGACGGCTTTTGATATTCGACCTTGACCTTGGCACAGGTCAAGCACTTGCTCACGTACGAAGCCACATCCGCCTTCATGTTCGGCCACCAATAAAGTATCTTCAGGTCTTGGTACATCTTATCGGGGCCAGGGTGGATAGAGTACCGGGACTTGTGAGCTTCATCAAGAACGAGCTCCCGCAAGCCCCCAAATAAAGGAACCCAAATACGTTCAGCGAAGTAGCGTAACCCATCGGACCTGAGTTCAAGGTGGCTATCAGCACCATGCATGGTTTCAGCCTTAAGGTTTTCCTCCTTCAAAGCTTCTTGCTGTGCTGAACGGATTCGATCAGGTAAGCCGGAATGGATAGTGAGCTGAAGAGCTCGAACACGACGAGGTTTAGCCGTTTCCTTCCTGCTCAAGGCGTCGGCGACCACATTCGCCTTGCCAGGATGGTATTTGATGGCGCACTCGTAATCATTAAGAAGCTCGACCCAACGACGCTGCCTTATATTCAACACCTTCTGATCAAAGATATGCTGGAGGCTCTTGTGATCGGTGTAAATAGTGCATTTGGTACCGTACAAGTAATGCCTCCAAATCTTTAAAGCAAAGACCACCGCACCCAATTCCAGATCATGGGTGGGGTAGTTTTTCTCATGAACTTTAAGCTGACGAGAAGCATAGGCGATGACCTTCTCGCGCTGCATTAGTACACAACCAAGACCCCGGATAGAAGCGTCACAATAAACCACAAAATCGTCCGTACCCTCAGGCAAGGACAAGATAGGAGCAGAACAGAGTTTAGCCTTTAACAACTGGAAGGCCGACTCCTGCGAATCACCCCAGTCGAACTTTCTGTCCTTCTGGGTAAGCGAGGTGAGGGGTTGAGCGATCTTCGAAAATCCCTCGATAAAACGACGGTAATAACCTGCAAGGCCTAGGAATTGCCGCACCTCCGATGGCGTCTTTGGTGCTTCCCAGTCCTTTATGGCTTCAATCTTAGCTGGGTCAACGTGAATTCCTTTCTCATTAACAACATGACCAAGGAATTGGACTTCACGCAACCAGAAGCTACACTTAGAAAACTTAGCGTACAGCAGTTCCCGCCTCAGAAGTTCCAAAACAAGACGTAGGTGTTCCTGGTGGTCCACCTCGTTCTTGGAATAGACTAGAATATCATCGATGAAGACAATCACGAACTTATCAAGATAAGGCTTACAAACACGGTTCATCAGATCCATAAAGATGGCAGGTGCGTTGGTGAGACCAAAAGGCATGACCAGGAATTCAAAATGGCCGTAGCGAGTTCGAAAGGCGGTCTTCGGAATGTCAGCTTCTTGGACCCTCAACTGATGGTACCCCGACCTCAAATCGATCTTCGAGTAGAAACTAGAACCCTGAAGCTGGTCAAATAAGTCATCGATACGAGGAAGAGGATAGAGATTCTTGATGGTAACCTTATTCAACTCCCGGTAGTCGATACACATCCGTAGGCTTCCGTCCTTCTTCTTGACAAACAAAATAGGGGCTCCCCACGGGGACGAACTAGGTCGAATGAAACCCTTCTCTAACAGCTCCTGCAACTGGTTCGATAATTCCTGCATCTCGGGAGGTGCAAGACGATAAGGGGCACGAGCAATAGGGGCCGCACCCGGAGCAAGTTCAATACCAAATTCGACCTGGCGATAAGGCGGAAGACCAGGTAAGTCTTCGGGAAACACATCGGGAAAGTCACGGACAACAGGAATATCTTCAATCTTCTTCTCTTCTTCAGACGAAACCGAAACAAGTGCCAGAATGGCAGAATACCCCTTCCGAAGATACTTATAGGCTTTCATACACGAAATGATACTCAATGGGACCCCGCTCTTCTCACCGTGCACCAACAGAATTTCTCCATCAGGGAGAGGAAGTCGAATGACTTTATCAAAACAAACGATCTCAGCATGATACAGAGACAACCAATCCATACCCACGACGACATCGAAACTACCCAAGGACACCGGCATGAGATCAATAGGGAAGGAATAACCCGACAACTCAAGGTGACACTCCCTAAGGATGTGCGTCGCCTCAACTTTCTTACCATCAGCCAATTCTATCAAGTACTTATCCTCTAAAGGTGTAGGTACCCTATCAAGCAACTGACTAAACCCAAGAGATATAAAACTCTTATCGGCGCCAGAATCGAATAAAACCGTAGCATAGCGATTATCGAGGAGAAACGTACCAGTAACAGTGTCGGGATCCTGTCGAGCACCACTTGAACCGATCACGAAGGCGCGAGCATTCCTGCCTCCGCCCCCATTGTTTCCATTGCCCGACCCATTCTTCCCGGCTTCACCCTGTTTCAACTTGGGGCAGTTACGCTTGTAGTGACCAAGCTCACCACAGTTATAGCACCCTTGTTTCCCCTGATTTCCCTGAGAAGCAGCGACTTGAGGGGCTGGGGCTGGTGTGACCGATAGGTTTCGGTTTCCCAAAGGGTTGGACCTACAATCCTTGGCTTGGTGCCCAATCTTATGGCATCGACGGCAACGGTCCTTATCATCGCAAGAACCGGTGTGATGATAGTTGCACCGATCACACTTTGGCAACTTCCCAGCATAAACCCCCGGTTGTCGTTCGGACGACGATCCCCCAGTATCAGTCTTCTTCACTTGTTGAGGCTGAGCCGAGCTCGAGCCTTTCCCCACAGTTTCCCACTTCCGCTTGTTACTATCGGAAGTCTTCACAGCAGCGCCTCGAGGAGGCAAGACCCCTTCAGTCACCTTCATGTTGGTCAGCCTGTGGGCCGACCGAACCACCTCAGAATAAACAGTGAGGTTACCCGCAGCAACTAACCCGGCAATCTCCGGTACCAACCCAGCAACATAATGCTCAATCCTTCGGTATTCAGGTGCGTGCAGATCGGGGCACAACACCGCCAACTCATTGTGCCTAGCAGTATAAGCTTCAATCTCAGAACCCACCATCTTATGGTTCCAGACTTCATGCTCGAGTTTCTGGATCTCATCCCTCGGGCAGTACTCATTTTTCAGCAACTGAATGAATTCTGTCCAGGGCATAGCGTGGGCTTCCCCAATGCCCATAGTCTGGGTAGTGGAGTTCCACCAAGTCAAGGCCTGACCCTCCAGGGTCGCAGAAGCATACTTCACCCGGTCGCCTTCCGGGCAGCTGCACATCGAGAAAACAGATTCGATTTTCTCCAACCATCGGAGCAGTCCCACTGCCCCCTCAGTGCCGCTAAAGTTGTGGGGCTTACAATCCATAAACTTTTTATAAGAACACTGGGATGGAGGAGGATTGACAGCACCACCTGGAACAGACACACAGGTGAGTATCAAGAAAAGGTAAAGTACCCCAGAACGAGGTAGAATAGATGAGAATCGACGTACCACCCATAGCATTATGAGCGGCTTGGAATGCAGCCAGAGCGATATTCACATGTTGCTGCATCAGGTTGTCCAATTCGGCTTGGGTCATATTAATATTCCCACGGCCACCACCGCGGCCACCACCACGGCCGCCCCTGCGACCTCCACGAGCTCCTGACATCTTCTGTCACAACATGAAACAAAAGACTCAGACTTGCCCGTGATATAACCCAATTAAGAATTTCAAGAGACTAGACAGAGCCTAGCTCGGGTCCATCCGTTCAAGCCCAAAGTCCGCCGGGGATCCCATGTATCACAGTTTATGATCTCGTGTGCACCCGACATGATAAACTGTTCCACATGGTCCTCCAGGCGCGCTTTAAGTTTGAAGTTCAAGTCACCGAGCACCAGCGCTCAATCATGGTATTATCATAAGTATAAGTACAAGATGGTATGCATAAGAGCGGGCGTGTTCATTAGGGCATAGAGGGGAGATGTCCAAATCCTTGGACAGATCTCAAGAGTACGCCGAAGCTACCCCAATGTACACCGCCGTCAAGAAAGTTCAATAGTATATCGTTCGCCATCGGATCAAAGTAAGGACGAGTCAAGAAATAGGATGATAAGGAGTAAATAGATGATGTAGCGTAGTAGATGATGACACCGACACCCCGACAAGTCGTATTGTTACCCGCCTGCTAAGACTCGACTAATCGTGACCGTCTAGTGTGTGCGACTCAGTTATAGACTAGACTCTACATGCAGTCCTAGTTCACTATAACCGTTGGCTCTGATACCAATCTGTCACACACTCAAATTCCACGTGCGGGGTTTTACCGCGAGGCGCGTGACACACCAGGATCTCAGTCAACGATCACAATAAACATACAACAGACATGCATTCATAATTATATTTAAAACCAAAATATCATGCTTTGAGCTGTAAACCAGCAGCGGAAGCATTCTTGTTTACAACCAAAAGACATATCATTGTTTACAAAGACATTGTTTAATATGTTTCCAAAATAATAGACGCCGTGCATGACCTCGTGCGCCTAGTCCGACAACCGCTACCTTAGCGACCTGAGAAAACATGCCAAAAATGTCAACATATAATGCTGGTGAGTTCACAGGTTTTCTTTCATAAAAGTGTTGTTATAAGTTCGGTAAGATCATTTCCCGTTACTACTATGTTATGAGAACGTTAGCTAGACGTTAAGTGTTGCTACTACTGCGGTTGGGAATCCATTACTAAACCGGTATAAGTGTTGAAGCCAGCCCAGACGGACGGGATTACCGATGCCTCGATAACCCCCAAAGTATTAGAGACAATATGCACCCGCCCGGCTCCCAGCCGTCGGGTGGGGTTTGTAAGGCCCAATAGATCTATCCACATTTCCCCCGTTGTGCATCCCCGCACATTCATGGTTCCCCCTGGGACTTTCTGTAAAAGCCGCATAGTACGTAAAGTAACCATAGTATAACATGATCTATGATGAGTAATCAAATAAGTAGCATGTTTCTCCCCCGAAAGTAAAAAGGTAAAAGTGGGGCTGTGACACTCACCTTGGTTTGCGTTACTTGGAAACAGTTAAGTAGTTATGTTATGATAGTCCCAAATAGCGGCGACCTATCATAAGATGTGTATAAGTATTGGACTAATAACCCGCAGGCTAACTAGTCCCCGTATGTCCAGACCGTGACCATAAACGTTTGAAAACACCTTTAACTGTTAAACCGACCGTGCCCGACAAGACCCGACATCCCATTGGTGACCCGACATCCCACGTGTTAGATAAATGCAAGACATCATGCAACATATGCAATTAAACACTTAGCACGCGCAACGATTCACCTAGTCTAGCATAATATCCAATTAACGCATAAACAGGTTCGAACACGTCTTACTAAGTCATTGGGTGTATCCCGGGGTTCCTAACATGTTCCTAGGTGTCAAATCGTGTTCCGGGATGTCAAAACGCGTTCTCGACAGCAGTACATGCGATTAGGGAGGTTACACGCGAGTAGGCTTCAGCCTACAGGCGATTAGGGCCTAATCGCATGAAATATGAGGCGATTAGGGTCCTAATCGCCCCAATTGTCTGCATAATCGCGTGGCATCAGGCGATGCCTAATCGCCTGTTGCTGCTGTGTAACGAATTTTCGCGCGTTAAACCCTCCAAATCAGATCCGAAACATGCAACAACACCCAATATCAAACCTAAATCATTTACCAACCCATTTCAAGCAAAAACCCCCAACATATCACTGATCTAGCATGTTCTATGCAATTATTTCCTAAAATGGCAAAGTACTAGGTTTCTTCCACCAACCTTATCTTTCCTTAAATGGAAATAATCAGATTTCAAACTCTACAACATGTAACTCATAAAATCTCTGATCCAACATCTTCCTAGTGTGAATCCTAACAACATTGTATCAACAATCACACCATAATCATCCTAAATCCTCAAGAACATACAAATGGGTCAAAATATGCATTTTCTTCAAAACACCATAATAATGGCTAAGATTCTAAGACAACCTTCCTAACAACCTCTACATAACAGAAGTACCATCATATCTTGAAAACATTCATGTTAAAATCACCAATAAGACCAACATTTGCATATAAACTTCACATATAACAAGCATTAAGGTGTAAACTTGGTTTAAGACTCTTTTGAAAGGTTTTTAAAGACACATTTGGTAAAACAAGGTCTGGAACTTTGGGGGAACTCAAAATAACAACTCTACAAAGGTTAGGGATGAAGAACACACCTTGGGTTTTGCTAAAGAAAGGTGTGTAAGCTTGGGGATGGTGATTTTTGTAGCAAAATGAGTTCCAGAGGTGTTCTAAGGTGTGTGGGCGACTTGGGAGCTGCTAGGGTTGTTCTAGAGGTGTTTGGGGAGTTAAGGGTTCTATTTATAGGTGTTTTGACCCGAGCCCTGCTGTATACGCGATTAGGGACCCAGATCAGGCGAGTAGGGGCCTAATCGCTCCACTGTTCATGCGATTAGCCACCTACTCGCGAGTAGGGGCTCTAATCGCCACTGTTCACGCGATTAGGCCTCTACTCGCCCCATTCCCTTTTGTAATCGTGTACTGTTCACGCGATTAGGAGTCCCCCAGGCTCCTAATCGCCTATAAGGTGCTGGAATGGGTTTTTGGCGCGTTAAACACTATTTTAACATATTTAAACACGTATTCACATACCGATAAGTCACATAATGATTCCAAACATATAATGCATGATATCCAACACGTTTGCATCCGTTCACCAATTCCCGGGACTCGAGACTCGTGTGTGCGTTAAACCCGGCGATTCCACGAATCGCCGATCCTTGTACCCATAGTTATGGACCGACTCCCGATGATTCCCAGAATCATCATACCGATTCAACTGACCCCGTTAAGGACGTAATATGCATGACTCGCTAAGGTAGACTTACTAGTTTAGTCAACGTTACTAACCTGAGTTTGCCGGGTGTCACATAGAGTGTCTAGTTTAGGTTAATTTAGTTAGTTTTTACTAAACCACTTTGAGCACATCAATAATTCACAGATATCATTAGGGAATGATATTGGATGTAACTCGCTTCAAAACGATCTCCATGGATCGGTGTCATGAGATGTTTTGATATTGATATGTTCAATCTGTCCTTTTTCCTAAGGCACATATTAAACTACATTGATCAAGGACTATCTTTGATGTTATCTTACACTATCCTGAAACATGGGTAGGAATAAGGGTAGCGTTGAGAGAAATCCGAGATTAAGTGGGAGTTGTATGACGCTGATGGAATTCTGTACTTCTATATGATTAGAAGTCTAGACATTCTGGCGCCCTCATAAAACTCAAACTGGTATAAACGCGTGGCCACGCTCGGACTAAGGTAGTTCGTTAGACCACTTCGAATTAGAGACGAGAATAGAGAATAGTTGATCACTATATAAGAATGAATGATCCATGTCTTATGATCAACGGATGTCTATACAGAAGGGACTTATTGATATAATTATCAGGGCTATAGTATTTGGTTAAGTAAAGCGTTACTTGAACTCAAAGAACTAGTTGACGACTGTAAAGTGTCATACTGGTTTGGGTGCAATGCGATGCAGCTAGGCGTCCAACTCTGCGCACGTTGACTCATTTAATTAAAATCGTCCAAGTGGGAGATTGTTGGATATATAGGATGTCCGATGTAATTAAAAGTCGAGATCAACGTAACCCGAACCGGTACGATCCGAAGAGTTACACGTTGGTACACGAATCAGATAAGTTCACGCGTTGGTGGATTATTATTTATGAAATAATAATTGTTTTAGTCTTGAGGGATTTAATATTAATAAGATTAATATTAAGGAGTATCTTGAGGGACTTAATGTTAATAAGATTAATATTAAGGAGTATTAAGATATTTAGCAACGGGGTTTATTGCAAGTTGTTGTCTTATAAAAGGAGGGTTAAGGAGTAAACCCTAATGCACACTTTTGATAAAACAACAAACCCTTGCCTCCTCTTCTTGGCTTTTTGCGGCCGCCACCAAAGAAAAGAAGGCCGCCGCCTTCTTCTTTTTTTGTTCGGCCATCAACCACCACAAGCCACCACCTTCCTCTTACAAGTGTTGTTTCCCGGTTGGTTCGTGCTCGGTTGTGAACTTCCTACTAGAGAGGATTCGTTGTAACCCGCGTGTTACAATTCCGGTGTAGTCGTCAAAGGTTGATTACTAAACCCCCTATGGTTGTTTATTATTTATTTGTTTATACGTGTTTAACTGAGATCCTGATTGGGAATATTTTATTAATTGGATTAATAAAATTAAATATATATTTATTCATATAAATCGGCTAATATTATATAATGTATATAATCGATTTTTCTAATAATATAAACCGCTTCCGCTGTGTATACGATACCATGATTCCCAACAGATAGGACACACGTTGCATTGTTGTGAGTTAATAACTGAATACATGATTAGTGAACCTCGGACGTTGGTGAATAATGAAGTATAATAATAATGAGTAAACTAATTTGGATTGATTGCGATTACGTGTCTATGTGATATTCGATGAACTTATGTGAAAACCATACGTGATTGTGTGAACCTAAACCGAATACGTTAATAAAATCATTAAAAGTGGATCATTAGGTTGATTAGGGTCTTAACGCATGGGGTTGCACTTGTTACAGTCCGAAATAACGAAAATGTCGAAGGAAAACACGTCGGGTGACGAAACGGGCCACCCACGCGGGCCAAGGGCCTGTGAGCGGCCGCTCACAGGGCCCGAGCGGCCGCGCGAAATGGTCTGACGGGTCTAAACCACCTCAAACCCCTATTTAAACACTCTTAAGCCCCATGCAACCTCTAAACTCAACCCTAATCGCCCCTTACTGCCCCTTACGAATTATTAACCCCAAACAACCTGCAAAGGCTCAAGATCATCGATTGGGAAGCTCCAAAGGCGTTCGGTTGATTGTATCGAAGAGCTAGGGGTATAATCTTTAATCCTTTACGCTTTAATCTTATTTTTATGTTATAAAAATCATATAACAAGGTTTGTCCAGGTCTGAAAGCTTTTGATAATTATTAAAACTTGAGGTTTTTTGAAGATTTAACGAATTAAACATGATGATAGGCGATTAGTAATATCATAGGTTACTTGTTGCGCAAGTTGTTGAAGTTTTGATCATTAAAGTTGTAATCTTTGCATAAATAATGATAGAATCTGATCACAATAGGTATTAGGAATGTTTAGTAATGGTTATTGATGATTATTAGGTGTTATTGATTGATAATATGCAACTAGGGTTTGATATAATTGATAATATTGCATGATTAGAATCTGGACAGAATCTGAATGTCGACTTGTAGGGTCTGTTTCGTGGCTTGAAAATAATTGTTTTGATCGATTCTTTGCATGAATAGATTGTACATGGTCTTAGCTTTTTAGAATGGGCAAAATAATCTGATTTGGATGTCGTTTGATATGTTTTTGGAAATTTTCTTTGATTAAAGGTCATGTCAGATTTTCGGATTAACAAACTAAGTCAACTTTAAACAATCATAACTCAAGTTTTACAAGGGATTAAATTATGAAATTTGGACAGTAGGTTAACATTGGAATAACTTGGCTTTTCCAAGTGGATTCATCCCGTTTGGATGAATACACGATTTTTGGGATTTTTTCTACTAACCTGACCTGCTGTAGAAACTTTCTGGACATATCTGTGATGTACGATTTTTCATGATTTTTGTGTTTGGTTTTGAAATAAAACAAAAATATGGGTTATCAAATGAATCTCAAATAATATTTAGTAAAAATTTGGGAGTTTAACTCACTGATTTAGTATTTTAAATAAATTAGTTTTGGTGACGCACAATCTGTCCTAAAAACGCAGATTGTGTATTTTGTGTTTGTGTAACTAATTGGAGTCCTATGTGGTATGTGTTTGATATATATTTGAATGGGCACTTATATGAGATGCATATGAAGTGTAAAACTAATGGTAACCAACATATTCACCAATGGGTCCGTAGGATTTACTTATGCATGTAGAATCACTAGGTGTCACTTACACGCTTTTGAACTTTTAAACGTCTTGGACAAACGGATTATATGGTGTAATGGTATTACACATATACTCACTTAGTGACACATGTACTAGGGAGTCGGTAGCACACCCTACTTTGGAGTTGGATTTATTTGCTTGCATTCTAAGGTGTGTTTCACTACTTTTTCTCAAAAGCATGCGTCTCAGGTATGAGACAACTTACTTAACATTTTTCTAGTCCGGTTTGGGACTACTTACATATCCCTGGTTGGGATGCTATGGATCCTTGTGCGGGTCGTTTACTTTGATGGATCCTTGTGTGGTTCGTTTACTTTGCTAGTTCGCAAACTGTGTCCTTGATGAACTAAACCAACTCTATCATCTGTAAGTCCTCACGTACCGAATGAGTTGCCGGGTTATGGCAAGCGGGTTATTAGTTGATAGCGCTATTAGGTCTTACAAACCTCACACCGGCTCGGGGAGCGCGGGCATGAACTATAACTTAACGAAACTTTATCATTGTGGATAGACAATGATGTCAGGCATGCGGCTCACATTTGTGGCTACACGTACATAGCAGTTTGGTATATTCGGTGTTAGTTATCATGAATGGGTTAGCTACCCTTGACATGCGACGAACTAGTGTTTACACGGTTCTTGGAACCAACTCAATTAGTTGTTTACGTGGTTTTGGAAACCAGCGCATTTACACACTCATCTACTTTACTTAGTGAACTCACCAACATTGTTTGTTGACCCACGATTTACATGCTCTTGCAGGTAGTTAGCTTCCGGTGCCAGGATTAGAAAGCACTACACACTTCACTGCATTTGGGGTCTTGGGCATACACCTAAATTACATATTATGTTTTTACATTTTCTATCATATGGTTTTAATTTGGGCGCGTTGTTTTGCGCATGGTTTTAAAAGGTTTAAATTTGGTTTACGCTTCCGCAGCTTAACTAAACTTGGTTTTGAAAACGAACTAAATGGTTTGGGCATTTAGAGTTCGTTCATATGACTTATGGCTATGGGATCCTGGTATGTCATGCGCCTCGCGGTATGAACCCCGCAGTGGAAATTTGAGGGTGTGACAATATACATCTGTTTTGAGCTTTGTGTTATGTACCTAGGCCGTTATCTAAGAAGTCTAAGTGGGATATGCATGAGTCCAAGAAGCTGCTTGAGCCCAAGAAGCCCAGAGGCTAATCGCATGCATGCGAGAGGGATTATCTATCTATATATATAAAAGAAAATGTATATGCTGACGTGGCGTGCAATGGAGGCCTCAACCTCCCCTTGAGAGTGCCACGTGGCATCATAATTGAAAGATTTTAGTGTTTTTGAACTATTTCCTTTTTTAATTAAAAAAAAAAGATAAACATAAAACCCTAAATTAAATTGAGTTATTTTAGGAAAAAAAGAATTTAAAAATAAATTTAAAATTTTCTCTCCCATGTATCCTCCCATAATTTTTAAACGTTTATATCTTTTATATACGGATTATTTAAAGAAAAAAATTACACCAAATTAACGAGCGTTTTATTATCTTTCCAACGAGTACCATAGTCCTATATAAAAAACGGAGAAAATCGACTATTTTTTGTGGGGTTTCGTTCATACAGGAAGAAAACACACAAAGTGTTCATGTTATTCATTAATCATGTTTTTTCTTTTAAACCGTGTTCTTTTCTACGATGTTGAAAATCAACCCAATCGCCATGTTATCATTGGGATTTTACTAGGTATACTTCATCAAGAGAAGTTAAGAGAAAGAATCGCGCAACACTGCAACACATGGTGTCACCTTATAGCAAGGTTATTTTTTTATTTATTTAATTACAAGAGTAATAATTATTACTATTAGTATTAGTATTATTAGAATGCTTATATTTTTCAACCGTGGGACGCTCCCAGAAAGAATTGATAGTTTCTGACGTGGCGTTCAATGGTGGCCTCAACCATCTCTTGATTATACCACGTGGCATAATGAGATGCAATGATTACAACTTCCAACTTAAGTGTTTGTTTAGTTGATTAGGTTAGGAATTATAAGAGCTATTAGAATGTGAGAAATTAGAGAGATGTGATAAGTTTTTTAATAGTTGCAGCTTACATAAGTGATTCTTTAGATGATTACTGATTAGGTTTTAGATTAGGGAATATGAGTTATTACTGATTAGAATACTATGAACATGCAATGATTGAGAGATTTTGTGGTTAGTTAACTTGAACCATTTGCAATAGGTTATCACGTAAAATTAGTTTTTTCAACCCCGGGACTCTCCCGGGGTTATCAGCTAGTTATTCATAGAAGCCTATGCACCCACGTGAAGCCCATGCATTCAATTGACTTTGTCTTGTTTTGCTATTTAGTGATTGTATCATGTGCCAAGAATAAAAGGAATAGAGGGGACGTCCATATCTCCATGTTTAGAGCTGCAAACGAACTGAACTTTTAGCGAACAGTTCATGAACCGTTCGGCGGGAAGTTCGTTTGTGTTCGTTTGTTTAATAAATGAACGATCACGAACAAAAAATTCCGTTCATTTAGTTAAACGAACGAACATGAACAGAGGCCTCGTTTGTTCGTTTATGTTCGTGAACGTTCGGTAACGTGTTTGTTTGTGTTCGATAGTTTAATAGAGTTTTTAATTTTTATATTTTTCTATATTCACTTATTTTTATTTCTTTTACCCAAATAAATACTTTATGTGAGGTAAATATATGGGTACTAGTTTATACCCCAGGAGCGTCCCGGGTTGAGAAATCTAAGTAAAGTGAATAAAATTAGAAGTATCTAAACTATAAAAATGACATCTGCCAATATATGATTAATGAATATTATTATTATTATTATTATTATTATTATTATTATTATTATTATTATTTTAAACAAATCTCTGCCATAAGTTATCATATTCTAATATAAAAAAAATGGTAATTGGGTCGGGTATCACCTAATCTCAGGCCCGATCCAAACCCACAAGTTTTTTTTAAACTAATTCCAAACCTGACACAATACCTGTCGGGTTACAAAAAATAGTCGTTTTTTTCTCCGTTTTTTATATAGCACTATGGTACTCGTTGGAAAGATAATAAAACGCTCGTTAATTTGGTGTAATTTTTTTCTTTAAACAATCTCGTATATAAAAGATATTAACATTTAAAAGTTATGAGAGGAAACATGAGAGAGAAAATAATAAAGTTTTAATATTTACATTTAGTAGATTAAGTATTTAATAGATTATGTTAAATCATATTCAAACCATATTTATTCTTTTTTTTAATTGGTCTAGAGTTGCCACATCACATCCTATGTGGCATCTCTCAAAAGAGAGATTGCATAATATTATGACATGTCATTAAAAATGCTTTGGTTTATTATATATATAGATATAGATATAGATATATGAGATTAATAAACCCTGCTTTTAGTATAATCATCAAATAAATCATTAATGAAGAGTTCTTAATATATGTGAATTCGATCTTATTCGAAAGTTAATATGTGTCTCTTTCTATTTGTTTCTGTTCATGAACACTTGTTTGCGTTAATTAATGTCCGTTTGTGTTCGTTTGCGTTCATAAACAAAATTAACAAACGAACACGAACACTAGTGTTTTCTTAACAAACGAACACGAACGTTCGGTAAGTGTTTATGAACTGTTTGTGAACACATAATTTCCTTAACAAACGAACACGAACAAGGCCTTGTTCGTGTTCGTTCAGTTCGTTTACAGCCCTATCCATGTTACTTATTTTTAGGAGATAGTAATCTTGTTACTTTCTTTTGTGACCAAGCCTATAAAATGACATGAATTGTTAATGTTTGGATTTATGAATAAAAATTATGAATTAGTCTAATTATCTTTCTATTTTCTAATCTGTTTCCGTTTATTTTCTTAGCCAACGATTAACCTTTGGAACCACATCACTTTCCAACATGGCCACTCAACATTTGTTGAGTATATGGAGGTAAAATTAGCATATGTTTCTTTGAGCTCCAAATTTAAAATTCAAAATCAATACCACTGGTATAAAAAGAAAAAGAAGGAGAGAGAAGACCAATCACTTTTTATCAACCGCTTTCTTTCTTCTTCCTCTCTCTATTTCTTCATCCAAGATCCAGATTTCATAAAAACCTCTTCAAGCTTAAATCTTCTTCATCATGGTTGAGACAAGCAGAGGCTCGTCTTCGTCCAAACCCTCACTCTTTTCCCTAATTTGTAAAGGTATGTTTTACTCGAAGTAGGATCAAATACAAACCAGGTTTTGTATAAAAACTATAGGAACCAATAAAAATTTGACACATGTCATCCAATAAATTTTATTGGAGGAGTATAATAGTATTGTTACTCTTAAGAGGTTATGGTAATCCCTTAAATTATGGTGAATTGTTATCATAATTTTCTGGAACGTGGATTCTATATATTGAAGAATATGATATTTTTAGCATAATGAGTATTCAACAATCTAAAACAGATCAGCTTCTTAAATTTATTTTAATGGTGAATAGCGGTGAAGAATAAGGGTTAATCCACTTGATTTGTGAAGATCCTACCTTTTCTTTTAATCGCTACTATGTGTTGGAGTTACTTCAGAATCATCTTTTCCTGCCATGGCACAAGTATATTCTATGGGTTTATCCCTTTAAATTAAGATGATCCTTGGGTTTATCCCTTTAAATTAAGACAAGATGGCTGCAAATGGGTCAGGAAGAAGCATCAAAAGACTGCAACATATAAACAAATCTGATGGGTCAACTTCAAGGCTGCAAATCAAGTGAAAAAGACAAACAAAGCTATATACGAGTCAAGTAGAAGTTTCAGAATTACTGCAGCAAATTAACAGATGCAGAAAACATAATATAAGATTGTGAAAAGACTGAATTGCCCCTGACAGTTTATGAATGCATTTATCAAACGGTGGTAGTTATAAGTCAACAAAAGGACACAATGTTTCGATCAATAACTGTCATCAGACATGCCTCTTCATTGTATATATATAGGATAGGATTGTCTCATTATGTATCTATCAAGATTGTTCACAACACAATCCAATAATATCCTTGTAATCATTCGAAAGTTTCTGTTTTATAACTTCTTGTCCAAAACAATATCATAAATACAATTCTGATTTTTGTTTTCAATCCTTTATTCTATTATTTCGATATGTTCTTGTGTGTTTATCATAATTATTCCGCTGCAATATTGTTTCTGGGCCAACAAAGATGATATTAATTGAAAAAAAAAACGGATGAAACGGATAATAGGTTATAGATTAGCAATATTTTCCAATGAAAATCATACGAGATAAAGCAAGAATATGCATATGCATATGTAATTATGTAAAAAAAAAACATAGGATAGGATAATTATAAGCTTAGATTTTTGCTACAATACAATGAATGCATCATAAAACCAAAGCAAAGCCATTCTTCTATCTCCACAACAAGTGTTGAAGGGAGTGTTGCCAATACAAGAGAAACAACAACATCCCCAAAACCCCAGCTAAACCCCACGACGAACTCCCAATTCTTAGCATCCATGATGAATCATACTCGTACTCACTCGATGATGACGAAGAAGAAGTGGATTTGATGGCAAGGATCAACCCCAAAAGAAGCATAGGCAGAACAAATCCTGAGTTCGACAACACCGTCTCTGAATTATGAGTCTCCTTATAATTCACGTACAACGGGGAGAGCACCACCGCGGTCACCATGGCTAAAGCCATCGCCGCTCCTCTTCTCTGCCTGTAATCACATGCCATTCATTCGCTGGTTAATTTAACGTTGGATGGGTGTTACTGTTATATATATACAAGGGGAATTATTTGAGGAAAGAAAGCAGGTGAAGGTATCGAGTTGGAAAACTTGAAAATGGATCTATAAACAGCCATCCATAAACAAAGTAAAAAAAGAAAAGGAAGGGGGAACATCATCATCATCACAGGCCTTTACGTTTTATTTCAAACTTCCGCTTCAAACAAAGAATCTCTTTTTTTTTTAAATCCTTTACCAATAAGTTTTCTTCTCATGTTAGCAAAATTCATAGCAATTTCTCGACCCCACGAGACAAATGTTTGTCTTCAGTGGACTATGGTTCGTCATATAGAAAGGGGTGGTGACGTAGCTTGTTGTCCGTCTGCATGTTATTGTGACGTAATTTTCACTTTAATGAATGGATTCCAGTATCACTATTAAAAAAAATTAGCATTTTCATTATTTTGTTGTCTAAACAAAACAACGTACGTACGTTTGTTTCTTGACCAACACTGTGGTTTTAATGATGTTAATTAGCTAGAGGTGATATGATTACGACTTAATTTTATTGGATTAGTTCTTAAAATACGTACGTATATGAGATGTCCCTACCCTAGCAGATTGAAAACTGTTAAGATGTTAGATAATAGTACCATAAACCAACACTTGGGCCGTCCAGCCCTAAGCCCATAACAGTATGTGTCAAACTGTCAACACGAGAGAAGATGGTTAGCTTGCTAGAATAAATTTTTATCCTTTATTTTTCTTGTATGCGTACTCTATTATTTAAAACTTACTAGTGAGAATACCCGCGCGTTGCTGCGAGTAATATGTTTTGTCACCTCGTAGTTGTTGTTGGGATTTGTGTTGTGGGTATGGCGTTTGTGAGTAAAAGAGTAATGAACTGATAATGAACAAGCACCAAAACCAAGCAAAAAAAAAAAAAAAAATACAACCGATAAAATCAGATTCTTACAAAAGACATGTCATCCATAAAGTACAAATCGTTATTTCTTTGCGTAACAACATGTCATCCAACGCTGCATGGCGTTTCGGGCTTGCGACAGAGTGTATAATTTACACCGTTGTAGTTGTCTATGTAAACTTTGAATACATTTAAGATCAACACCTTTTTATACATGAGGAAGCCCATGGAGTGGAGAAATACCAACATGTATACTATAGTTTCAAATAACATTGCATTATTCAGAAAAGAAAATGGCAACCACACAAATAATCTTTAATTCAAATAGCATAAAGTATGAATATGTCTAACAATAGAGTAAACCATACCAGCTTAGACAACTGAATGAGCACCAAACCTCCTACAAATGAAATCTACCGGAAGTGTAAGATGTAGAGATAGCTGCGTTTATAATTCGTGAAGCGTGCGGTGTTATTCTTTGCTTTCCTGTACCGGAAGTATCAAATGTTGAGACAACTAGCTTTCTCTTTCGTAAAGATTATGGGTGGCAAAATGGGTAGGTTGGGTGGGTTTGGTTGTTGGGTTAGGATGGATATGGGTCAAGACGGGTAGATTAAAAAAATGGGTTAGGCTGGGTTGGGTCAAGATAGGTTTGGGTCTGGATGGTTTGATTTGGATAGGTCAAATCAAAATAGATTAAAAAAAAAAAATAAATAACAATAAAATTTTAAAAAGTAAATAAAAAAAAAAGAAAAAAAAAACAAATTTAAAATTAAAAAAACAAAAATAAACTTAAAAAATAAAACTTTAAGGGATCCAAAATATTTCATTTCGAACCGGACCGGTTCAACCCTATCGGCCTGGTTATCAACCCGGACCGTTACGACACGACCGGACCCGGTAACGACCCAGACCGTTTCAACCTGACCCGTCCCGTGGCGACCCGGACTGTTTCGACCCGGCCGGGCCAGGTAGCGACCAGAAATGTTTCGACCCGGGCGGGACTGGTAACGACCTTGACCGTTTCAACCTGACCCGTCTCGTAGCGACCCAGACTGTTTCGACCCAGCCGGGCGTGGTAACGACCCAGACCGTTTTATCCTGACCCGTCCCTTAGCGACCCGGACTGTTTTGACCCGGGCGGGCCCAGTAGCGACTCGGACCGTTTCGACGCGGCCGGGCTCGGTAACGACCTAGACCGTTTCTACCTGACCCGTCCCGTAGCGAACCGCACCGTTTCGACCCGACCGGGCCCGGTAACGACCCAGACCGTTTCAGCCTAACCCGTCCCGTAGTGACCTGTACTGTTTCGACCCGACTGGTGTCATCAACAAATGCAAAAATATAATTTTTTTGTTTTTAGTAGGGATGGCAATGGGTCGGGTTTGGGACGGGTTTGGGACGTGTTTAGGTAACCCAACCCCATACCCGATTAGGTATGCTTGTCCCAAACCCGTCCCAAAACCCGTCGGGTTTGTATCGGGTAATTACTCATCGGGTATCGGGTATATCTGCGGGTTTCGGGTAAACCCGTTAATTTTAAAAACTTATCCATTGGGTATATCTGACTAAAAACTTGTCGGGTATCTATTGCGTAACTACTAACCAATACATTTAGCATTATCAAATATGTATGTAAATGATTACAATGTATAGATATAAAATAATTAAATCATATAAAAACACTAAAAGACATAGATAACAGATATTATACACAAACAATTGGTGTTTTTTTAAATAAGATGACAATCTATATGAACAATTAGATATATTATGAATACATATTTTAAAAGATATATAGGAAATTACATCGGGTAAACGGGTATACTTTATCGGGTAATCGAGTCGGGTAAATGGGTATATCATCAAATCCCAAACCCGCGAAAAAAATAAAAACTAATCCCATACCCGAACCCATACCCGATTACCCGACCCCAAACCCGTCCCAAATATGTCGGGTTTCGGGTTTACCCATCAGGTTCGGGTTTGATTGCCATCCCTAGTTTTTAGTGACATTGAATTCTATGAGGTATCTACGCTTTTGGTGTTGGGTTAGTTTTGATTTAGATTTGTATATGGTTATCTAAAAATACCCATCCTGACCCATTTGTTTTTTCGATATACCCATCCTGACCCAATTACTTATTTCCTACAATTAAAATTACCCATCCTAACCCCATTGAAAATTATATTAAACTCATTTTAACCCACAAGGTCAAATTTTAAACTCAAAACAACCCAAACTCAACTAGGTGGGTTGAAATTGTCAGGTCTAGTAAAGATGCTTTGTATATTTCCTTCCCTTTATTTAACATGGGGAAAGCGTTACAAAATTGTGTCCAATTTGCAAGTAGAAAGCCGGCGAAGTGAGTATGTTATATAAAGAAAAGGTAAAGTTGTAAGGCGTCACCGAAGAGAAAAAATACATTTAGCTAAATGGGTCGGGTTAGTTGACCTAGAGGGTTCGTGGATTGACTCTTTTAACCTATTGCTAACTAACATGCCATAAAAAAAATGTTTAGATGACTTTCAACATGTTTGACATGCTCCATAATTCCCAATCCTCCCATAAGCTCATCGATCCAAAATTTGCTAGTTAATTTTGTTATTTAATTAATAAATTTCACATGTCATAAAAATATGATTTTAATAGATAATAGATAATTGTATTTTGTAATTACAGTATAGATTGTATTATGATCTCTATCCATAATTATAGAGATAACACTTGTATTTATAAATATTTGAACAATGAATGGAAAAGATCAAGGGTTCTATTCTATCATGGTATCAAGAGACCATTAACCCTAATCTCCTTCTTCTTCATCGATCCTCCTACCCTTCTTGTTGACGACGAACCCTCGGCCATCCCCACAGACCCACTGTCTGTGTTCGAACCCTCCCTTTACTCTCCTGCTTAACCGTTCCCTCTTTGTTACCCCACAATGTCTTCTCTTGCTTCTTCCACCGCCATTATTCCTCCAATTACGGTGGAGTCTAAGATCCACCCTGCCGCCACTGTGTCGAATATTAAAAACTTCATACCCATCACCCTTGAAATCGAGTCCTCTTAATACTCCTCCTGGGCCACCCTATTCAAACTTCACTGCAAAGCCTTCATGGTTGATGCCCATCTCAAACCTAAACCCGAACCTGCTGAAGCCGAATCCTCTACCCCCGAAGATGATTGGGAACGTATTGACGCCATTGTTTTACAATGGATGTACAGTACGGTCTCTAATGATCTTCTACACACCATAATCAACAACGTCACCAATGCCCATGGAGCCTGGGTCGCCATTGAAAACCTGTTTCACGACAATAAATGTGCCCGGGCTATTTACCGTACACAAAATTTCTCCAACACTCGCTTAGACGGGTTCCCCAACATGACCTCCTATTGTCAAGCCCTCAAGGTTTTGGCAGACCAACTAGCGAACGTTGACGCACCCGTGGACAACGATCGCCTAGTTCTTCAATTGCTTGCCGGCTTGAATGAACAATACAAGAGCATATCCACTATCCTACAAAACCAAAAACCAATCCCTCCTTCTATGAAGCCCGTTCGAAGCTACTCCAAACAGAAACCAACAAGGCTAAACAAGCGCTCCATGCTTCCAAAACCGCTTCGTCTGCTCTCACCGCCACCACCTCTCGCCAGCCGGAACCCACCCGTACCACTAACACCGACCCAGCCCGTCCCTCTGATCGGTCGTACGGCCGTGGCCGTGGCAACCGCCGTGGTCGTGGTCGTGGTTATGTTGGCAGGTCCCCGTTCCCTCAAACAAACATCTGGCAGCCACCCTACTACCCATATTTCCCTTGGCCAAATCAACCATACCACCTTTCGGCCCACACACAATTCTCACCAGCCCAATTTTCTTCACAGTGGCCCAATCCTCCTTGCCCCTACCCAACAACCTCACGGCCCACCAGCAGCCAATCGGCCCAACAAGCGGGTATGTTAGGCCCACGTCCCACTCACAATAACTATGCCTACAGCCCCACTGATATTGAGCAGGCGATGTATACCATGTCTTTACAGCAGCCAGACCTGACACAATACATGGACACTGGCGCCTCTTCTACTATGTCACATGAGCAAGGTGATTTCCTTTCCTTTTCTAACTCTTGCATTCCTCAAAATATTATTGTAGGTAATGGCAATACTATCCCAGTTTTAAGATAAGGCACCAAATACTTACCCAAACCTTTCCCGCCATTTGTCCTTAAAAATGTCCTATACTCACCCAAACTAGTTAAGAACCTTATTTCTGTTCGTCGTTTCACTAGGGATAATTCTGTGTCTGTTGAATTTGACCCGCTTGGTTTTCTTGTGAAGGACCTCAAGACGCGGGCCCCGCTCCTGCGATGCAACAGCAGCGGTGATCTCTACCCTCTGGTGCTCGGGTCCTCCTCAACATCACCTACTGCCATTGCTGCCATCTTTGCTGATCTCTGGCACCAACGTCTTGGACATCCAGTACGATAGTCTTTACATTCTTTAAAAACTTCTGTTTCGTTTAATAACTCTTTTAATAATGTTTGTGACTCGTGTGTTTTTGGTAAAAGTATTAGACTTCCTTTCTTTGCTTCTACTTCTTGTGTGTTTCAACCTTTTGATATTATTCACAGTGATGTATGGACATCCCCTATTGTTAGTTCATCCGGTCATAAATATTATGTTTTATTTTTAGATGATTACACCAATTTTTTTATGGACCTATCCTCTTACCCATAAATCGAATGTCTTTCAGGCATTCACCCAGTTCTCCTCCACCATTAAAACCCAATTTGAACGTACCATAAAAACCTTCCAGTGTGACAATGGTCGTGAATATGTTAATTCGTCATTTCACAATTTCTTTACGACCAATGGCATACTATACCGTCTTTCATGACCATACACCTCCTCACAAAATGGAAAGGCTGAGCGTAAAATACGCACCATTAATAACTTTATTCGGACACTTTTAGCTCACGCCAATCTCCCCACCCATCTTTGGCATTTTGCCCTTGAAACCACTACCTACCTACTAAACATCCTCCCCAATAAAACCATCCAAAACAAATCTCCCACCGAACTCTTATACCATTCCACACCGTCCTTTGACCACCTTCGTGTCTTTGGTTGTCTTTGCTACCCACTTCAACCCTCCACTACCATCCATAAACTTGCAAATCGCTCTCACCCGTGCGTCTTTTTAGGTTACCCTCCCACTCATAAGGGGTACCGATGTCTTGACTTGCAAACCAAACAGATTTATATTTCACGACACGTAGCATTTGATGAAACGACATTCCTATTTAAACAATCCATAGACCTCACTCCCTCCTACCAATTTTTAGATGATCCATTCCCTCACCACATCGCCCCTCACATTCACCAAACCAATACCTCACCCGTATGTCCCAACCCCACTGCAACTGGCCCAACCGCATCACCCTTGGCCCAATTCAACACACCTAATCCACACCACACCTCAACTTCCCATCGGCCCAACACGCGAACAATTAACACCCAAACATCTCCCATCCCAAACCAACAATCGGCCCAAACCAACCCTCCCATTAATAACCAGCCCACGGCCCAAACTCCTACATCCCACCCGAACCAAAACCATACCACTACACCAGCCTCACCGAACCGAACCATCCATACTCGCTCAATGAGCGGTATTTATAAACCAAAACAACCTTTCAACCTAACTGTCACACCCTCAAAATCCACTTGCGGAGTTTTACCGCGAGGCGCATGACAAACCAGGATCCAAACCAACGATCACAATAAACAAGTCTAAATGAATATAAATGCAATTTCAAAACATAGTTTAAAATCCCCGTTTACAGCGAAAGCTTATTCAAAACAATTATTCAATAATAAACCAATGTTCAATGTTTGTAAATCATGCAACTCTAGCTAGACGCCGTGCAGACGCGTGCGCCCTAGTTCCATTCGTGCTACCTTAGCGACCTGAGAAAACATGTAAAAGTTTACGTCAGCACAAAAATGCTGGTGAGTTTACAGGTTTTGTATCCAAGTACCAAGTCCACCTGTCCATACTATAACAAATAGAAAACCAGTATACGCTAGCTAGGCGTACGTTTTGTTACTACCACGATTGGAAAACCATTACTAACGCGAATACCAAAAGTATGCCCGATGTATGTTCCTGATGTTCCTGTTGTTCCTGTTTGAGACAATATGCACCCGCCGACCCTCCAAGTCGACGAGCGGGGTTGGTCACTCCCAATAGCGCTATTCACATTTCCCCGTTGTGCAAACCCGCACATTCATGGTTCCCCCGGGACTTCCAAAGATCGTGTAGTACACAATAGAAACCCATAGTATGACAGTAGTTACCAAATAATCGTTTTAACACATGTTTTCTCCCCCGAAAGTATAAAACCAGTTTAAAAGAGGGGCCGTAAACTCACCTTAAGTTCCGTTACTCCTTAACCCGAGTAAACTCAGCTGCTATGCTAGTCCCGTAAAGCGGCGACCTAACATACGACAGTTACAAGTACTTAGACTAATAACCCGCAGGCTAATTAGTCCCTAGATGTCCAGACCATAACCAAGTTCGTTTGAAAACACCGTGACTGTTTAACCGACCCAAAGTACAAGACTCGACATCCCATTGGTGACCCGAGACTCCCCGTGTTATGTTTACGCTCCAAAACATACAATAACGCAAGTACACTTAACATACGTTAACGCACAACAAGTTATAGCACATAGTTCACGTATCACCGAAATACATCCAAATATATGTTACCAAGTTATTAGACATGTTACGGGGTTCCTAGCATGTTACTACATGTTAAATCGGGTCTCGGAATGCTAATTTACACTTACAGCAGCAGTACACGCGATTAGGAAAAGTCAACTAGCGATTAGGAAAGTCAACTAGTGATTAGGAGTCCTATTCGCCCCTATTATAGGCGATTAGGGGCTATTCCCCTGAACTTACTAGTGATTAGGGCTATTCACCTGAACTTACTAGTGATTAGACCTCTACTCGCCTGTGTTATAGGCGATTAGCACCCTACTCGCCTATAACATAGGCGATTAGGAATGCTACTCGCCTGTAACCTTGCTGTTCCGGTTTTTCGCGCGTTTAACGCTCCAAATCAGATCCAGAACGTGTGTAACCACCCAATATCATCCCAAACACTATCCTAAACATGTTTAACCCAAAATCCTTCGTTCAACCTCGTATAATCAGTCCTGCATGCAACCAAGTAATCCAAACACCAATTCACATAGCATGCAACATCATACTAACACATGTAATCATAACCCTAATATCCGATTACTGAGATTTCTAGCATCATAATATCAATATCAGTTCTGACCTAACATAATAACACATCAATCCATCATCATGAATCATAAAAACCCTAGCTTTCTAATCATACACACCCATAACGCATGTATATTAGTTATAATCCGATTAACAACCCTTATTGACGATTTTCAGAAAGCTTTTTCATTTATGAACAGGTCTGGACCATTAGGGATTGATTAAAAACGTTTACAAAGTGTTATGGATGAGAATCAAACCTTAGGATTATGAAAGAATGATGGTTAGACCTTGAAACCTTGTGTTTTTGATCAAAATCGCCTTCCAGAGGTTGTTTATGTGTTTGGGGCGGTTATGGGACGACTAGGGTTGATATTAGGAAGTTTAGGAGGTTAAGCATTGTATTTATAGGCGTTTCTAGTCGTCCAGCCCGTTACTAGCGAGTATGCAGCAGTTTCAGGCGATTAGGGCTTGTAATCGCCTGAATGTTCTAGTGATTAGGGCCTACTCGCCCTTATGTATACACGAGTAGGGCCTACTCGCCCTTAAGGGCTCCCTACTCGCCTCCCCTATAGGGGAGTAGACCTCCTACTCGCCTATAGGGTTTGGTCTTGTGTGTTTTGCGCGTTAAACCCCGTTTTAACATATGTTAATGCATAATCACGTACCGACAAGTCATATAATGATTGTAAACACATAACACAAGTAAATACACATATTTACACTCGTTCACCAATTCCCGGGACTCGAGACTCGTACGTTCCGTATGCCCTGACGATCCTACAAACCATCACCGTTTGTACACTTGGTTAAGGACCGACATCTAACGAACCTCTAGACCAACATCCAATGATCTTCTAGACTAAACCAATAGTTCCCGAACTATAACTCGACTTAACTAACCCAGTTAAGTACAATATACGCGTGACTCGCTAAGGTAGACTTTCATCTAGACAACGTTGTTAACCAGAATTTGCCGGGTGTCACATCATCCCCACGTTAAAAGAATTTTCGTCCCGAAAATTGCACAAGTACCAAAAGGACAAAAGAATAACGAAGGAAACAAACAAAAAGATAGAAACCAAAAGAGAGATTTACCCGAGTTGTCACATCATCCCCACGTTAAAAGGAATCTCGACCCGAGATTCATTCAGCTGCCGAAGAGACATGTCTCGACTCGAACGCTTCCTTAGGAAAGAGATGAGGATACTTAGACTTCATCTGATCCTCTCGTTCCCATGTATATTCCGGTCCCCGGTTCGAGTTCCACCGAACCTTAACGATACGAATCTTGCTGTGACGCAGGCTGCGAATCTTGTAATCAAGGATCTCTACAGGTTCTTCCACAATCCGAAGACGATCATCAACCTTGATCTCTTCCAGTGGAACGATGAGAGACTCGTCAGCCAGACACTTCTTCAAGTTTGACACGTGAAAGACGTTATGTACGTTACCGAGCTCCGTCGGTAGATCAAGTCGATATGCCACCGGCCCAATCCGTTCCAGGATCGTAAATGGGCCGACATATCGCGGATTGAGTTTGCCACGCTTCCCAAAGCGTATGACGCCCTTCCACGGTGAGACTTTTAGAAGTACCTTGTCATTGACTTGGAATTCCAGTGGTTTGCGACGCTGATCAGCATAACTCTTTTGCCGGTCCCGTGCCGCCGCCAACCGATTACGAATCTGTACGATCTTTTCCGAAGTTTCGTACACTAGTTCGGGCCCAGTGAGTTGACTCTCACCCACTTCCGCCCAACAAAGAGGAGAACGGCATTTCCGTCCGTACAGTGCTTCGAACGGAGCAGCCTTGATGCTCGTGTGATAACTGTTATTATACGAGAATTCTACTAACGGCAGATGAGCTTCCCAACCCTTCCCAAAATCGATCACACATGCCCGCAGCATGTCTTCTAAAGTTTGAATCGTACGCTCACTCTGACCGTCAGTCTGTGGATGATAAGCCGTACTCATGTCTAGTTGGGTACCCAAAGCCTTGTGCAAAGACTTCCAGAAGTGAGAAGTAAAATGGGAGTCACGATCCGAGATAATAGAAACTGGTACCCCGTGCTTAGAAACAACTTCCTTCAAGTAAAGACGAGCCAAACGATCCATGGTGTCGGTCTCCTTGATGGCAAGAAAATGAGCTGATTTCGTCAACCGATCGACAATCACCCATATCTTGTCGTTCCCGCTTGGTGATTTAGGAAGTTGTGTGACAAAATCCATAGTAATCCGTTCCCATTTCCATTTCGGAATTTCAGGTTGTTGCAGGAGACCCGACGGTTTCTGGTATTCCACCTTGACCTTAGCACAGGTCAAGCATTTGCTCACGTATGAGGCTATGTCTGACCTCATGTTTGGCCACCAGTAAAGCACCTTCAGATCTCGGTACATCTTATCCGAACCAGGATGAATAGAATACCGGGACTTATGAGCCTCATCAAGAACAAGCTCCCGTAGTCCCCCGAATAAAGGAACCCATATGCGTTCTGCGAAATAGTGCAGGCCATCAGGCCTTCGCTCTAGGTGCTTGTCGGCACCGTGCATAGTTTCAGCTTTAAGGTTTTCCTCCTTCAAAGCTTCTAACTGGGCAGAACGGAGTTGATCAGGTAACGACGAATGGATAGTGAGTTGCAACGCCCGAACGCGACGAGGTTTAGTAGATTCCTTCCTGCTCAAGGCGTCTGCTACAACATTCGCCTTGCCAGGATGGTACTTAATAGCACAATCATAGTCGTTCAAAAGTTCAATCCAGCGACGCTGCCGTATGTTCAAGTGTTGTTGGTCGAAAATGTGTTGGAGACTCTTGTGATCGGTGTAGATGGTGCATTTGGTACCGTATAAGTAATGTCTCCAAATTTTCAACGCGAATATCACGGCACCCAACTCTAAGTCATGAGTTGTGTAGTTCTTCTCGTGCACCTTAAGTTGACGAGAAGCATACGCAATCACTTTCTCGCGTTGCATCAACACGCAACCGAGTCCATGAATGGAAGCATCACAGTAAACAACAAAATCATCAGGACCCTCAGGTAAAGACAAAATAGGAGCAGAACACAGTTTAGACTTCAGTTCTTCAAACGCTGACTCTTGTGATTCACCCCAGTCGAACTTCCTATCCTTCTGAGTGAGAGTGGTGAGGGGTTGAGCAATCTTCGAGAACCCCTGAATGAAACGACGGTAGTAGCCCGCAAGGCCTAGGAATTGCCGCACCTCAGTTGGCGTCTTTGGTGCTCCCCAGTCCTTGATCGCTTCGATTTTTGCAGGATCGACATGAATCCCTAGTTCATTAACCACATGTCCTAGGAATTGGACTTCGCGTAACCAAAAGTCACACTTTGAGAACTTGGCGTAAAGTTGCTCCCGTCGCAAAAGTTCCAAAACTAACCGCAGATGTTCCCCGTGTTCGGTCTCGTTCTTGGAGTAGATCAGAATGTCATCAATAAACACAATGACGAACTTATCCAGATATTGTTTACAGACGCGGTTCATCAAGTCCATGAAAACCGCCGGTGCGTTCGTAAGACCGAAAGGCATGACCAAGAATTCGAAATGGCCATAACGTGTTCGAAAAGCAGTCTTTGCAACGTCAGCCTCCCTGACGCGCAGCTGGTGATAACCGGACCTCAAATCGATCTTGGAGTAATAACTAGAACCCTGAAGCTGGTCGAATAGATCATCAATACGTGGAAGAGGATAACGGTTCTTGACGGTCAATTTGTTCAATTCTCTGTAGTCTACGCACAATCAGAAACTCCCATCCTTCTTCTTAACAAATAAAATCGGGGCTCCCCAAGGGGAAGAACTTGGCCGGATGAAACCCTTGTCCAAGAGTTCCTGTAACTGACTGGACAATTCCTGCATCTCGGGAGGTGCAAGACGATAGGGGGCCCGAGCAATAGGAGCAGCCCCTGGTACAAGATCAATACCGAACTCGACTTGACGATGAGGAGGAAGACCAGATAAATCATCGGGAAAGACATCAGGAAACTCGCGTACCACCGGAATGTCGTCAATCTTCTTTTCATCAACAGAGGAAACAGATAAAAGCGCCAAGACAGCTGGATAACCCTTTCGAAGACACTTAAGGGCTTTCATGCTAGAGATGATGTTTAGCGGAACACCACCCTTGATACCGTACACAGAAAGAAATTCTCCATCAGGGAGAGGAATCCGAATAACCTTATCGTAACAGACAATCTCCGCGCGATACAAAGATAACCAATCCATTCCTACCACAACGTCAAAACTACCCAAAGGTACCGGCATAAGGTCAATGGGGAACGATAAACCCGACAACTCTAACTGACACTCCCGAAGGACACTAGTAGCTTCAATCGTTTTACCGTCAGCCAACTCAATAATATACTTGGTCTCTAATGGTACAGGTACTACATCTAGCAGTCGACTAACATCCATGGATATAAAACTCTTGTCGGCACCAGAATCAAATAACACGCTAACAGAACGATTATTGAGAAGAAACGTACCGGTGACTGTGTCAGGGTCCTGCCTAGCCTCAGCAGCTCCAATGACGAAGGCACGTGCATTTCTGCCGCCGCCCCCGTTGTTACCATTCCCGTTGTTCCCACCCTGCTTCAGTTTTGGGCAATCCTTCTTGTAATGCCCGGTGTCACCACAGTTGTAGCATCCTTGTTTCCCTGTAGTCCCCTGAGTAGTCGGAGCTGAACTGTTAGTCGGAGCCTGAGTCGATGGAAGTGTAGCCCGACAATCCTTAGCATAGTGGCCCGTTCGCTGGCAGCGGTGACAACGGTTACTGTCGCAGTTCCCTTGGTGATGGCGTCCACACTTGTTGCATTTGGGCAGTTTTCCCGCATAACCACCCTGCTTGTTACCCGAAGAAGATGAACCCCCATTATCAAACCTTTTACCCTGCTGTGCAGACCCAGATCCTTTCCCGTCATTTTCCCACTTGCGCTTGTTGTTCTCTGGAGCCTTAACAGTCGATCCCTTCGCAGGCAAAATCCCCTCATTCACCTTTAAGTTAGTCATCCTATGGGCCGATCGAACTACCTCCGCATAAGTAGGATGATTCCCAGCAGCCACTAGCCCTGCAATTTCCGGTACTAACCCTGATACATAGTGCTCAATCCTACGATATTCTGGCACGTGCAGATCGGGACACAGCACTGCCAACTCATTCCTCCTCACAGTATACTTCTCGATTTCCGACCCAGTCATCTTGAGGTTCCACACCTCATGCTCCAGCTTCTGTACCTCTTCTCTCGGGCAATACTCCCGCTTCAGCAACTGCACAAAGTTCTCCCATGGCATAGCATATGCCTCCCCAATACCCATGTTCTGGGTGATACCATTCCACCAAGTCAATGCCACGTCCTGAAATAACGCAGCAGAATACTTCACCCGATCTTCTGGGAGACAGTTACACATCAGAAATACCGACTCCACTTTCTCCAACCACCTAAGCAAACTGACCGCACCCTCAGTGCCAGAGAATTCCTGGGGCTTGCAGTCCCGGAACATCTTGTAGGTGCACATGGGTGGGGGTGGGTCAACAGGACCACCTGAAATGAAACGTATGAGAAACCACGAATAACGTAAACAAGACTCACCAATGAGGCAAAGAAAATGGATAAAACAACTTACCACCACCGTTGTGCCCTAACTGAAAGGCAGCTTGGAGCAAGTTGTTCAGATCAGCCTGTGATAGGTTAATACCTCCACCACGACCACCAGCACCACCGCGACCACCACCACGTCCACCATTGCGACCACCTCCACGTCCTCCACGCACTCCAGACATGATTCTGGTAGAAAGAACGAGAAAATTTAGTTTCGCAGTTAAAGATAACCACAAATGTTCACAAGATCAAAGCTAGATCCAATCCAGGACTATCCCCTCAAACCCAGAGCTCACTAGTGCTTCCATGCATTTCGGTTTATGATTTTGTGTGCACCCAAAATGATAAACCGCTCTACATGGTCCTCCCAGTGTTCTCCTAGTTCAAAGTTCAATCACTGAACATAGACTCTTAGCTATACACCGTAATACTACGGTAGTTCATGACAAGTGTTTCTATTGGAGTGCGAAAGGGAGATGTCCGAGCCTTGGACAAATCTCAAGAGCACACGAGTTACTCCAATAGACCACACTGCCTAGAAAACAAGTAACCCAACCTAAGATAGAACGGATGATGTAACGTAGAAAGACCAACGATTTAGAGACACCCCGACAAGACCATACGTAAACCACTATAACGTTTAGTACCATGTGATCGTCTAGTGTGTGCGACTCGGCTATAGACTAGACTCTACATGCAGTCCTAGTTCACTATAACCTGGCTCTGATACCAATCTGTCACACCCTCAAAATCCACTTGCGGAGTTTTACCGCGAGGCGCATGACAAACCAGGATCCAAACCAACGATCACAATAAACAAGTCTAAATGAATATAAATGCAATTTCAAAACATAGTTTAAAATCCCCGTTTACAGCGGAAGCTTATTCAAAACAATTATTCAATAATAAACCAATGTTCAATGTTTGTAAATCATGCAACTCTAGCTAGACGCCGTGCAGACGCGTGCGCCCTAGTTCCATTCGTGCTACCTTAGCGACCTGAGAAAACATGTAAAAGTTTACGTCAGCACAAAAATGCTGGTGAGTTTACAGGTTTTGTATCCAAGTACCAAGTCCACCTGTCCATACTATAACAAATAGAAAACCAGTATACGCTAGCTAGGCGTACGTTTTGTTACTACCACGATTGGAAAACCATTACTAACGCGAATACCAAAAGTATGCCCGATGTATGTTCCTGATGTTCCTGTTGTTCCTGTTTGAGACAATATGCACCCGCCGACCCTCCAAGTCGACGAGCGGGGTTGGTCACTCCCAATAGCGCTATTCACATTTCCCCGTTGTGCAAACCCGCACATTCATGGTTCCCCCCGGGACTTCCAAAGATCGTGTAGTACACAATAGAAACCCATAGTATGACAGTAGTTACCAAATAATCGTTTTAACACATGTTTTCTCCCCCGAAAGTATAAAACCAGTTTAAAAGAGGGGCCGTAAACTCACCTTAAGTTCCGTTACTCCTTAACCCGAGTAAACTCAGCTGCTATGCTAGTCCCGTAAAGCGGCGACCTAACATACGACAGTTACAAGTACTTAGACTAATAACCCGCAGGCTAATTAGTCCCTAGATGTCCAGACCATAACCAAGTTCGTTTGAAAACACCGTGACTGTTTAACCGACCCAAAGTACAAGACTCGACATCCCATTGGTGACCCGAGACTCCCCGTGTTATGTTTACGCTCCAAAACATACAATAACGCAAGTACACTTAACATACGTTAACGCACAACAAGTTATAGCACATAGTTCACGTATCACCGAAATACATCCAAATATATGTTACCAAGTTATTAGACATGTTACGGGGTTCCTAGCATGTTACTACATGTTAAATCGGGTCTCGGAATGCTAATTTACACTTACAGCAGCAGTACACGCGATTAGGAAAAGTCAACTAGCGATTAGGAAAGTCAACTAGTGATTAGGAGTCCTATTCGCCCCTATTATAGGCGATTAGGGGCTATTCCCCTGAACTTACTAGTGATTAGGGCTATTCACCTGAACTTACTAGTGATTAGACCTCTACTCGCCTGTGTTATAGGCGATTAGCACCCTACTCGCCTATAACATAGGCGATTAGGAATGCTACTCGCCTGTAACCTTGCTGTTCCGGTTTTTCGCGCGTTTAACGCTCCAAATCAGATCCAGAACGTGTGTAACCACCCAATATCATCCCAAACACTATCCTAAACATGTTTAACCCAAAATCCTTCGTTCAACCTCGTATAATCAGTCCTGCATGCAACCAAGTAATCCAAACACCAATTCACATAGCATGCAACATCATACTAACACATGTAATCATAACCCTAATATCCGATTACTGAGATTTCTAGCATCATAATATCAATATCAGTTCTGACCTAACATAATAACACATCAATCCATCATCATGAATCATAAAAACCCTAGCTTTCTAATCATACACACCCATAACGCATGTATATTAGTTATAATCCGATTAACAACCCTTATTGACGATTTTCAGAAAGCTTTTTCATTTATGAACAGGTCTGGACCATTAGGGATTGATTAAAAACGTTTACAAAGTGTTATGGATGAGAATCAAACCTTAGGATTATGAAAGAATGATGGTTAGACCTTGAAACCTTGTGTTTTTGATCAAAATCGCCTTCCAGAGGTTGTTTATGTGTTTGGGGCGGTTATGGGACGACTAGGGTTGATATTAGGAAGTTTAGGAGGTTAAGCATTGTATTTATAGGCGTTTCTAGTCGTCCAGCCCGTTACTAGCGAGTATGCAGCAGTTTCAGGCGATTAGGGCTTGTAATCGCCTGAATGTTCTAGTGATTAGGGCCTACTCGCCCTTATGTATACACGAGTAGGGCCTACTCGCCCTTAAGGGCTCCCTACTCGCCTCCCCTATAGGGGAGTAGACCTCCTACTCGCCTATAGGGTTTGGTCTTGTGTGTTTTGCGCGTTAAACCCCGTTTTAACATATGTTAATGCATAATCACGTACCGACAAGTCATATAATGATTGTAAACACATAACACAAGTAAATACACATATTTACACTCGTTCACCAATTCCCGGGACTCGAGACTCGTACGTTCCGTATGCCCTGACGATCCTACAAACCATCACCGTTTGTACACTTGGTTAAGGACCGACATCTAACGAACCTCTAGACCAACATCCAATGATCTTCTAGACTAAACCAATAGTTCCCGAACTATAACCCGACTTAACTAACCCAGTTAAGTACAATATACGCGTGACTCGCTAAGGTAGACTTTCATCTAGACAACGTTGTTAACCAGAATTTGCCGGGTGTCACACTAACCACCACCACTACGTCCATTGTTCCACTTCCTAAAAACTCTACCGATGCCTTGTCTATACCAGAATGGTATTCTGCTATGACTACTGAGTTTAATGCATTAGTTAGGAATGGAACTTGGGAATTAGTCCCCAGACATGCTGACATGAATATTATTCGTTGTATGTGGCTTTTTAAACATAAATACATGTCGGATGGGTCCTTAGAAAGATACAAGGCCCAATTGGTTTGTGATGGGTGTTTGCAATAGGTGGGTGTCGATTGTGATGAAACTTTCAGTCCGGTGGTTAAACCTGCCACCATCCGGACGGTTCTGTCTATTGCCTTCTCTAAGCATTGGTCTATTCATCAGTTGGATGTCACCAATGCGTTTCTTCACGGGACTCTTAATGAAATCGTCTACATGTACCAACCCATGGGTTTTCGAAATAAACAGTACCCAGACCATGTCTGTCTTCTTAAAAAATCTTTATACGGCCTCAAACAGGCACCCCGGTATTGGTACCAAAGGTTTACGGATTTTGTGTTATCCATTGGTTTTTTGCATACCAGATCGGATGCATCTCTATTCACCCTACATCAGGGCTCTCATACCGCATATCTTCTTTTGTATGTCGACGATATTCTTCTCGTTACTTCGTCTGACAAACTTCGTCAATCTATAATGACGCAGTTAGCTAGTGAGTTTGCAATGAAGGACTTAGGTCCTCTCAGCTATTTTCTGGGAATCTCCGTTTCCCGCACTCATGACACCATGTTTCTCTCACAGCAGTCCTATGCGACTGAGATTATTACACGAGCCGGTATGCAATCGTGTAACCCGGTAGCCACACCTGTTGATACTAATAGCAAACTCAGTGCCACGACTAGCGATCTTTTTCAGGACCCTACTTTATATCGCAGTCTGGACGGTGCTCTACAGTATCTCACCTTTACCAGACCAGATATCTCGTATGCGGTTCAACAGATTTGTATGCATATCACTCTCCTCGCGTTGATCATTGGAACGCTCTCAAGCGCATAATTCGATACATAAAAGGGACATCGCACTTCGGGTTAACCCTCCACGGGTCTACTACATAGTCACTAGTGTCCTATACGGATGCTGATTGGGCTGGATGTCCGGATACGAGGCGATCCACTTCTGGCTATTGCATTTATTTTTGGGATAATCTCATATCGTGGTCTTCTAAAAGACAAAGCACTGTGTCCAGGTCCAGTGCCGAAGCTGAATACCGCGGAGTTTGCTGGTTAAGGAATTTACTTCTTGAGCTTCACCACCCGTTGTCCCGTGCGACCCTTGTCTATTGTGATAACGTAAGTGCTATTTACTTATCGGGTAACCCAGTTCAACATCAATGAACCAAACATATCGAGTTGGATATCCATTTTGTTCGCGAGCAGGTTCAACGGGGGCACGTCCGGGTTCTCCACGTTCCATCTCTCTATCAAGTTGCAGACATCTTCACTAAAGGTTTACCGCACATTCTTTTTGAAGATTTTCGGGACAGTCTCAGCATCCGGCCTCCTCCCGCTTCGACTGCGGGGGTGTAATAGATAATAGATAATTGTATTTCGTAATTATAGCATAGATTGTTATTATATTTGTATTATGATCTCTATCCATAATTATAGAGATAACACTTGTAATTATAAATATTTGAACAATGAATGGAAAAGATCAAGGGTTCTATTCTATCAGATTTCTTTCATATCTTCCTTCAAAACCAAAGTCTAGTAACTATGCATTTGATCTGTGGCCCACTGTTAAACTTTATATCAAATTATCATGCAAGAACACAATAGCAACAAATACCTCTGGCCATGCGTGACCCACAAATTAAGTTTCCATACAATTCTAGTGATTTTCATGTACATATTCCATCGATGCACCAAGGCTCAAGTGTGGGTTAGTTTCTTTCAGCCACGGCTAACCCAAAACCTACCTAAATCAAGACCAAGAGACATGGAAAAGATGTACCTGCTGTGTGTGTTTGAAATGTTGGCGCTGAGATACCACTAAACCGAAAAAGAACCCTACTAAATAACAAGTTCAGCACAAAACACATCAAGTGTTGTCGTGGATGACATTCAACATCATGTTAAGAATGGAACTAACCTGCTGTTTGAAAGTCGGAATTGTGATCATCTTCAATCCAAAATACTGTCGTACCAGCAACAACCCTAAACAGGTACGCAACCGTGTAATCTCAAATGAAATCCCTAATAAAACAAACATAACCATGAAAAGTAACTAACACTAAGTGTGGAATCCTTGCGTTCATGTCAGATCCCAATAGTTCTCAACCCTCTTAGACCACAATTCCTGTAAAAACGGAATTTTAGTTTTTACCCCGTCCTTTTTTTAATAGACAAAGTCAGGAACCATGGGGACCCACTGCTTGAAGCTCCACTGGTATCGTCCCTTGACTCTGAAAAGGATTGATCATCACGGAGGCGGACCCAGGATTTTTTTTTCATGGGGTGCGGAATCATAGACCTTATATAGGTCGTTTATCCATCAGGTGGCCCGGGTCGGTTCGGTTCAGATCGACTCGTATACCAAAAATAATAATACTAAAATGCTGTTGGTGGGTCGAGTTTTACCGCAGTGGGCCTTCGGGCGGCGGGTTTCCCCCGAGAATTGGTGTAAAATTACTGGTGGATCCAGGTTACTCTCGGGGTACTCCTTTGTCCAGTGGGTACTTTGAAAGTGCTCAGGATTTATTTGTTGGCCGTTCAAGAAAAATATTCACATAATCACATTTACCTAATTACCTTTTGGAGTTTTGTTGTATTTGTTCAATTGTTTGTGAATTGTGATTGGTCAACGTCACAGGTTCCTCTTCTTTGTTTAGTGATCGCCGATCAGAAGCAGGGAGGGAGACAGACAACTTTTTCTTTTTGTTTTTCTTTGTTTAGCGCTCTTCTGGCTTTAGGTTTATATTTTGTTTGTTTTTTTCATTTTAATCAATATTAAAACACATGTCGGCTTATTATAAACTTTGGGCTTGGGTTCATTCTCGAAATTGGGCTACTAACTAATAAAATGGGCTAACTCTTAACATATAATTATATATTTTTTTTCATTGAGGCCTGTTTCAAAAGTCCAAGGGGTGCGGCTGAAAAATTTCATGAGGTGCGGACGAGATGAACACGCGTATATAACACTAAATTTTTTTTTCAGGGTGGGCGCCCTTGGGCTTGCTATAGGTCCGCCCATGTCAGGGACAAAACTGTCAATTTCACTCTCACCAACCTGTTGAACATTTTTGGAAGAACCTGTTTCATCATCTTACCTCTTGTGATAAGTGTCCCATCGAAGCCTACAAAGATAATAAAGAACATCGTGTAAACGTTAAGTTACATAACCCACTAAGGTTCAAGGCCCGTCTAAACCAATTAGTTGGTGTTTGCATTCTATGGTACATTTGGTTTATATCAAACGTGGCTTTCAACAACAAATTTTGAAGTCGGTTTGGGTTGCTATTTTCTATGAGTTGAATCTCTTCTCATTTCTCACATATTCTTTTTATGGTTTAAAATAAAGAACTATATATTCTCCATATTCTTTACTTTTCTTGAACCTCCAAACAACAAATTACTAACATCTTTATTGAACATCTGTATCTGTAATTAAAAAAGAAAAAAATTGAATAAGCTTAATACCTGTAATCGAAAAAGACAAGAAGCTAGAGTTTAAATCGCACTAATCCGTTTCAGCACAATAATAATCTATGATTGGAGTATCTAATATGCACAAGGCAGAACAGTAATTGATATCTCATTAGTCACTGAACAGAAACTGATCGAAATAGTATTTGGAAAAGACATTAACCTTTAGAGTATTGTTAGATCAAAGTTACTCGGGACTTACTTATCCTCGGACACTCAGACCTCAATATTAGTGTCATCATCGGACATTTTGACCTTAGTTGTCACCTGACAACGGAAACATTGAAGTAAACATCCCAATTTTATGGGTATCCAAAATACTCTCCCGTCGTTGCTCGCTCGAAAAAATTGTGCTCGAAAAATGCTTGCTCGGTTATAAACGAGCTGCTAAGCTTGGTTCAGTTTGTAAATGAGTCAAGCATAAGCAAAGGTCTCACTTGGTTCGGCTTGACTCATGAACAGCCCTAGGTGTGAGGTAACACCACCGACCATTTTTGCTAGGTGACACCCCCCAACACCGCCTCTATTCCACCATTGGAGGGCGCTATGACGCCCCACACCAAGCCCTTAATGGGGGAGTTAAGAATGATTTTGGTGGGCCTCCTTGTGCTTCAACCAATCAACCTTTTTTTCTTTTTTTTAATTACTCTCTCCATCCCATTTTAGATGTCATTGGGTCCACAAACACACATATTAAGAAATCTTTGTTTTTATGTTGTAAAATGACAATAATATCCTCAAGTTATTATTTTAAATCTTTGATTGTCTTTTATCTTTTATGGCAAAACTAGAAATTGCTTACAAATAAACATTTAATTTGGGACTACAAAAAGTACAAAAATTGACATTTAAAATGAGTTGAGAGTGGAGCCTTTAAAACTTTTTTGTTTATGTGACGTTGATGTCACACAGCACGTCAATACAACACTTTAAACCCCTAGCGGCCTTATTTCACACCCACCAACATCTTTTGTTTTAACAAAACAATCCTATTTAGTATCCTTTGGTTTGGGCGGCTTTTAAGAATTTTTGGTCGACATATTCATCCCCTTTAATTCCAACTTTTGTCTTGTCATGCAAGTTGATGAGTCTTTTTGACTTTTGAGCAACCCTTATGATTTTTGCTGGGACATTTACGACATCAAGCCATCAAAGAAAAATAGCTTTGTCTTCTTTGAATTTGATACATGTATTTTCAAAACATCTTCTAAGTAAGGTTTTGACTGTTCAACCGGGAATCCTCCATAGTATCGATTCAGTTGATGGTGGGTCGTTAGCTCCTGAAAAAAATCTGCTGATTCATGGCGATTCTGCGGTTAGATTGTAGGCTTATAATATTTTGTTTTAATTTAAGTTAGTGACCAAAGTTTTGAAACTTAAGAGTGAATACTAGTGATTGCATGTTGTTTTGATCTTTCACCTTTGCATATAACAATATCTTTTACTTGGTATTTTATTGCACTTGATGATCTCCCACTTTACTACCATTTAGTGTGATTTGTATTTTTTTAGTAAAGAGATATATTTTCTCCTTCTTTGTTGTAACATCTTCTTGTATTTAAATTTGTATTATGATCAATAGAAATCAAGGTTTTATCATTATCACATGGTATCAGTCAGCCAAGATCAAACCAATTTCTTCTCTAAAAATCACTGACCTTCTGTCTATTTCTATTTCTTTCAGCCAAGACCTCATACTTCTGTTTTCTACTTTTTTTTCTTTTCTTCCAGTCGACCTTTTTCTTGTTCTTTTTCTACAAACCGATTACTCCAAATGGCTACAAACAATCCATCCGACCTCTCCTCCATCACTCTCCATTCCTTTAGCCATCTCATTAACATTAAGTTGAACTCCACCAACTATCTCCCATGGGAGAAACAAATTACACCGGTTTTGGCCTATCTCAATTTACTCGGACATGTAAATGGTTCGGCCACTTCCCCACTAGAAAAAATAACTACCGAAAATCAAACCTTGGACAATCCCGCATACCTTTCTTGGAAAACTAATGATCGAAAGGTCATTCTTTTGATAAATTCCACACTAATCGAAGAGGCTATGGCAGAAACCATTGGCCACACCACGGCTGCCACTGTTTGGAAAGCTTTATCCGATGCCTATAGCCATTGTTCGATCGAACGTATTCACAATCTAAAGGATACCCTTCGAACCCTTCAAAAAGGAGGCTTCTCCGTGTCCGAGTTTGGTCGAAAATTCAAATCCCTATCCGACCAACTAACCGCTATTGGGCATCCCATAAGTGATGAGGATAAGCGTCATTGGTTTCTTTGTGGACTAGGCGCCTCCTTTGAAAACTTCTCCACATCTCAACGAACCATCCATCCCGCACCTTCTTTTCGTGACCTCTTAGCCAATGCCAAAAACCATGAAATGTTTGTCCAAAAACTCCACGGATCTCAACCTTCCCAAGCCGCTTTCTACGTGAATCAAACCAAAAATTGTACCGGCTCATCCTGTGGAAGAGGATGACACTCAAACAATAATTGTGGTCGTACCGGTTTTTACACCAAACGACCACCATTATGTCAATTATGCCGAAAAGAGGGGCACTACGCCACTACTTGTCCAAACCTTGGTTTTTTTGCTAAAAAATCTCTAGATGTCAATCTAGCCGATGCCTTCCTTGCTCAATGCAACGTTGCAACGGACACTCCGGATTGGACTACCGATTCAGGTGCTACCACACATATGCTTCCTACTACTTTTGGTCTAACTGATTCAAAACCTCAAACCAAAAATATTCGAGTCACATTTGGTAACGGGAATCATTACCCGTAACCCACATTGAAACAACTAATTTAAATCATTCCATATCATTAAAAAATGTGTTAGTTGTTTCAAACCTCACAAAAAATCTACTTTCAATTAGTAGATTAACAAATGATTCGCCGGTTGATGTTTTGTTTTCTAATGATTATTTTCATATTCAGGACTGAAAAACATCAGAAGTTCTAGCGAGAGGCACATGTGAAAACGGCTTCTATGTCCCTACTCAAAGTCACAAGTCCCTTGTTGTCGCGCTTTCGGCTACGAACCTTCGTGAGTCTTTAAATAAATGGCACAGTCGCCTTGGCCATGTCTCTTTTGATACAATTTCTAATTTCAATAGACTTGGACATGTTTTCGTTACATATTTGTTACCCAAACCGGGTCTGTGCAATTCTTGCGAATTATCAAAAGCTAAGCATTTACCATTTATTGAAAATTCTAAATGCACACAACATTTTTAGATCTCATTCATTGCGATCTATGGGGACCCGCCCCCGTCTCATCTACCGATGGTTACCGATACTATGTCATAATTATAGATGATTATTCTCGGTTCACTTGGTTTTATCCATTAAAGGCAAAATCGGATTTCTACAATGTTCTCACAACCTTTTTACCTTTTGTACAAAACCAATTTTCAACAACCATCAAAATTTGCCAAAGCGATGGTGGAACTGAATTTACAAATAATCAAGTGCAAAATCTCTTTAAACAAAATGGCATACATCATCAGTTATCATGTCCCCACACACCCGAACAAAATGGGAGTGCGGAACGCAAACACCGTCACATAACCGAAACTAGGTTAACAATGATGATCAATGCTCATGCTCCACCCAATGTTTGGTTTGATGCCTTTGCCTCCGCGACCTTAATCATAAATCGCTTCCCCACACCCATTTTAAACTACAAATCTCCTTTTGAAATCCTTTTTCATCAACCACCCACCTATTCAAATCTTCGTGTTTTTGGTTGTCGTGTATACCCATATCTTCGTGACTATACAAAAAATAAACTACTTCCTATAAGTTCACCTTGCATATTCATCGGTTATAGTCCACGTTACAAAGGCTTTCGTTGTCTTGACATCACAACCGGACGGGTATACACCACACGACACGCTAGATTTGATGAGGAAAATTTACCATTTCAAGCCTCCTCAACATCTTCGGATGTTACAAACTTATCTATTACCAACTTTGATGACCATTTACCCTCACCCTCACAAAACAGCCCACAACACCAAGACAAACCCAACCCTCTCGGCCTATCTCTCACAAACAAAAACAGCACAACCTCACCAACAACTCACCCACACTTTTCTGTTTATGATGAACCCTCCTTTTTCCCTTCCACAACTGGCCCAAATCCTCACAACCAACATAACCCCATCGGCCCATCTTCACCTCACCCTTCCAGCCCAACAACGACTCCTCACCTTTCAAACCAAACCGAACCTTCCTCACTAGCCCACTCCTCCAGCCCAACTCCCTCCGCTCCTCATAGCCCACCCACACCACCTCATTCAAGCCCAATACAATCCTCAAGCCCGTCTAACACTCTTTCGCATCAACCCGACACCTCTAGTTCGGATTCTTCCAACTCATCTTCATACCACCCTCCTCATAACACTCAACCCATGGTCACTCGAGCAAAAGATGACATTTTCAAATCAAAAACCTTGAAAATCACAATTCCTTTTTCTCGTCGCATGTTCCCAAGGGAATAAAAACGGCTCTTAAACACCCCAAATAGATTCAAGCCATTAACGAGGAATTAAATGCCTTGCGTACAAACAACACATGGCATCTCATTCCTTGCCCGTCACACACCAACATCATTGGCTCCAAATGGATTTATAGGATCAAATATAAATCCGACGGCTCTCTTAATCGCTACAAAGCTCGTCTTGTAGCTCAAGGCTTCACTCAAATACCGGGACTCGATTTCTCACATACCTTTAGTCCGGTAGTGAAATCCGCTACCATCCGTGGTGTGCTAAGTCTTGCCACAATCAACAAGTGGAAACTACGTCAATTAGATGTAAACAATGCTTTCCTAAATGGCCATTTAACCAAAACAATTTTTATGGAATAACCTCCCGGTTTTGAAGATCCAAACAAACCCAATCATGTGTGCAAACTCAATCGTGCTCTCTATGGTCTAAAACAAGCACCTCGTGCTTGGTTTCAACGCCTAAGCAACTTCTTGCTTACTCTCAGATTTGAAAATAGTAGATCTGATCCTTCTCTATTCACCTACCAACGTCACAGTATTTTAATTTATCTCCTTGTTTATGTAGACGACATCATTATCACCGGTAATAATGACACCTTTATTACAAATTTCACCACACGTCTTGACAAGGAATTCAAAATTAAAGACCTTGGATTGCATTAATTTTTTCTCGGCTTAGAGGTGACGCACACTGACTCGGGTTTATTCCTAAATCAATCCAAATATGCCCATGACATATTAACTAGAGCCGGTCTTCTTGATTCCAAACCTGTTGCTACTCCTCTCACATCTAAAGATGTGTTCCATTCCCAGGGTAATCCCTTTCATGATCCTACTCTTTATCGCTCTCTTGTCGGTGCCCTTCAGTACCTCACTACCACTCGACCCAGCCTTTCATATGCCGTCAACCAAGCCAGTCAATTCCTTCAACAACCCACCACCACCCATTTTCAGTTGGTCAAGCGAATTCTTAGATATGTTAAAGGGACTTTGACTCATAGTTTACATTTTGATAGACCTCCTGACACTACTTTGCTAGGTTTTTCAGATGCAGATTGGGCTCGATGTATTGACACTAGAAGATCCACCTATGGCTACTGTATCTACTTAGGTGGAAACTTGGTATCTTGGAGTGCAAAGAAGCAGCCTACAGTCTCCCGGTCTAGTTGTGAATCCAAATATAAAGCTATGGCAAACACGGCAGTAGAAATCATTTGGCTCACAAATCTCCTACAGGAACTTAAAGTTTTACCACCAGGACGTCCGACATTATTATGTGATAACAAGAGTGCTTTGTTCCTAACTCAAAATCCGATGTCTCACAAAAGAGCAAAGCACATCGACATAGACTATCATTTCGTTCGGGAACTAGTTGTCGCGGGTCGTCTTTACACCAAGTTTATCTCCACCGACAAGCAAGTTGCGGATATCTTCACAAAAAGTCTACCAAAACCTTTATTTGAGCGGTTTCGCACAATGCTTCGTCAAGGCCAACCGCCATCTCGCATTGACGGGGGGTGTCAACATATCCCATAACACATGCCTTTCAATCCTCTCTTCACCTTTATTCCCTCCTAGTCAATCTCCCACTTTACTACCATTTAGTGTGATTTGTATTTTTTTTTTAATAAAGAGAGATATTCTCTCATTCTTTGTTGTAACATCTTCTTGTATTTAAACTTGTATCATGATCAATAAAAATCATCAAGGTTTTACTATTATCACAATAGCATATGTGCATCCTTAATTGACAACCATTAACACAAGTAAAACAATCTAGACATTGTCAAATCAAGGCACCATCTGGGATTTTAAATACTTTATAATCTTTTCTTAAACCTTGTTTTCCCAAGATAAGGGTTATACACGACTATGACTATGTATTTTCATCTATGTTGTCATGTGTATGATTAAACGACATCACTATTATGTGTGATTGCAAGTTGGCAACCCACATTGGATATAATCTATGGACAATGAGAAGGCGGGGAATTACTTGTCATCTTATTGCATGTGTTTTTACATCGGTGTTTGCAATGCATTCATGCCGTAACATGCCGAGTTTAATAGAATCTTTTAAAATCTTGTTAGACAAGTATAATTTACTTTGTTACATTTATAGTTTCTTTTATTTATATCTTTTGTTTTGAACGACAATTTTTTTGTTAACACATCTTAGTTCCAATTTTATCTTGCTATTGCAAGGATTTAAACCATAATATCATATTTGTAAAGGATGGCATTATACGAATAGACTAATAGGCGATGGGTTATATTTATCTATATTTATACTTCTATATCTATACTACATTATAAAGGATGAGCTATGAGCAAGTATGTTCAAATTATCTACAGTTAAGATGGTATACCAATGATCCTTTACAAGTCTCTAGTTTTTTTTCTCATTTTCTTTCTTTTATGCCCTCGTGTACAACATTTAATACTAATTGTATATATTTCTTATGCACTCTTTGTATCCAAATGAAGATGTAACCCCTTCATAAACACCATAAACATCCAATTGAATATTGTAATCCTTGAAATCCCACAATGCTCTTCACCTTCACTATGCTATTTTTTTCTTCTGAAAGTTGTAAAAAATAAAATATATGAATATTTGGTAAAATGGTGGCCCTTTGTGCTAATGCATATCACCAAAAGAAGAATACATCAAGTATTCATGGTCTGACTTGAATACTTTTTTTATTATTTTTTTTGTTGGAATATCCTAACAACTTCTTGTATATATTTGTTTAGTTCAAGTTGTAATAAAGCTACTTGTTACATTACTTATGTTCGGAAGCAATGAACCATTGATCTATGCATTATATAACATCCCTAATTTGCATTATGTGTTGGTTGGTTTCACTTAAAATTACAAATTTAAATTACTGGATTTTGTGTGAATACTAGTTTAAATTATTAAATTTGAGTGATTGCCACCCATCACCACCACCTACCCATTGCCGCCGACACGACCATGACCTCACTATCTACACGTCGTTCTTGCAACTAGCCACTATAAAAAGAAATAAGAAATGTAGCGGGAGAACACTATTTTGGAACATCTTTGTCATTCCTAATCCTAAGATTGACCACTAAAGAAACAAATAGTCTCACCACCGGTTAAGGGTGATAAGATTATGAGTTACTACAGGGTTGGTCCTTCACTAACAGCTACGGCTTGGAGATACCTGCAAATAAGAGTGAAAGTGTGGGTGTGGAGACGACTACACGAGGTAGTTGTTTATGACAAAAACGGGGTGAATGGGGATACTATCTAGTATGATAGCTCTCCAAGTCAGTAGAAAGTGTCCTCTCCTATTGGGGGTGTGACCCCTTTTATAGGAGAGTCCGTATGCCACCATTACCCAAGTCCTAACCATGGTTAGGTTGTCTCCATCACCCTTAATTATGTTAATAAGGTGATATATGGAAAGCTAAATTGAAGAGAATAGTGGAATCGAATACCGCCTTAACTGGTGTAGTTACGTGATTCATGCATGGCTATTGACCATGCATGATATTCGCCTTGACCGGTATATGACCGACCTTTGACTGTTGACTGTGCATTTAATGAGCTTTGACCAAATACTGCGCATGGCTTTCTTCCGCACGCCAGTATTGTGCCGGGTTTGGGTATGCAAAATGGTGTATTCAGTACCCAATCCCATCAAGTCCCCCCAGTCCAGTGTGTCTCTTATCTAAGAAGTGATGAAGAGATGTGAGGGATGCTGGACTTATTTGTAGTGGGTTGATGCTTATGGTCTTTCCGCTGCTTATTGCCTTTGCGTACGTGTTTGCGTAAACATTGTGCGGAGAACGGGTTTTGAAATTTACGTCAGCTGTCCGCAATAATTGAGACACGTCAGTTTGCATGTGTGGACAGTTGTCACTTCCCCCTTGTATTTGAAATTTTGTGGTCCATATGGCGAGTGGAATCGACGTGACCTCTGTCAGTTGAGACGTGTGCAGAGACGTTTGAGCGGCGGTTGTCAGGCGAGTGGGCGCGTGAGGCGCGTGTGACGTCGGTTTGTTTTCCATTACACACGTGTCATTACCCTATTGGGCTCACCTCCGAAAAGCCTGTCCATGACGTCAGGCACATTAATTGCAAAGCCTATAAATTAAATTTTCAATGTTGCTTTTCCATTTCAACTGTTTCGAAGTTTGAATTTCTTTTCTTCAACGTCTCTATTTTCCTAAAACCACCATATCCTTCAACAATGTCGCAAAATTCTCAAGATGTGCAAGAGTCAAGTAAAACATCAGATTCTGTTAAAGATCTGGGGAAAGAATCATCCAAAAGTATAGAGGCCACCACTATTAAGTGGGACGAAGCCTCTTATTTGAGTTTTCTTGACCAGTACGGCATTTTGCCGGAATGGGTGCCTGAAATTCCTGCTGAGGGAAAAACTGCTTTGAAGGCCCCTCCTGGTAAAATTGCTTTGTATGCTGCTACATTTACCAAGTGCTACTTCCGTTTGCCGGCCACCAAGTTTGTGGTGGACGTGTTGTTGAAATATGGAGTGCACCCTACGCAATTGACTCTTTATGGGTGGTGCCGAATACTGCATTTTGAAGCTACATGCCGGTCGTTGGAGATTGAACCCACATGGGAGAGATTGAATGTTTTCTATGTTCTTGAAGCAGCGCGTGGTGGAAGTGGTTGGTTTAGTTTGGGTATTCGCCGGAAAATTAAACAGCTTGTATCGGAAAAAGTGAAATCCATGTATGAATGGAAAGACAAGTTTTTTTATATCAAACATGGTGTTATTCCTGCACCCTTCCAATGGATGGTGCTCGGTCTGAAAGAAAAGATTGCTGAATTCCCCCCTATGGTGGGGTTTAAAGATCAAGATTGGTATAAAGCGCTCTGTGATCATGCTACTCCCCTGATGATGGATGAATGTCCTGAGAGTGTTTTGAATTTGCTGGGAATTAGCCTTATCTGCCCTGAGGGTCAGGACCCGAATCCTCCAAAAGGTATTGAAGTTATATTTGTTTTTTGTCTTATAGTCTTGCTTTGTGTTATTGCTCAGATGTTTCTTTATTCATCCAGATGTCTCCCTGTTTCAACTGTTTGCCAAGCGTGGTGAGGCGAAGATGCTGTATACTCCGGTTGTTGCTGGTGTGCCGCGCTTGTCTGAGAGAACAAGTGGGAATTTTTTGCATCCTAACCTTGTAGATCCTCCGAAGCAGTATGTTCGGACAGGTTTGTGATCTCTTATCCGTATGTTTTTTATGATTATTTTCTTTTTATATATGCGAAGGAAGCGCACTAGGTACGCGTTCTGCGTACTGATTCAGCGCGTTCTTCGTGGTAGGTGCGGGTATACAACTCCGCAGAAAAGCAAAAAATGATGTTGAGGAGGTTACTTCGGAGCGCAAGGAGTCCTTTGGTTAGTCTTTGTAACTTCGTAACTCATTCCTTACGCATATTTTAACTTGATACAGATGTGGTTACCGCGCCAGGCACGAGTACTTCGAGGAAACACGCTGTGGCCAGCAAGAGGGCCAAACCACCCGCTGCGCCCATCATTGTTGACGAAGACTTGACAGAGTCTGACACGGAACTGGAGCATAAGCGCGCCAGGCGTTCTTCTCCCATCCGACAGTCGGGTGATGTTGTTGAGGATTTATATCAGCAGAGAATTACCGAGCTGAATCAGAAACAAGTGCAAGTTCCACAAGCCTCCGTTGGGAATCTGGATGTCACTCGACCGGAACCTATTTCCGCGGTTCTGGTAAATGTATTCAAACCATTGACGTGGCCGTCCACGGACAAGCTAGAGATTCCTGTGAAACCTCCGCCTATGCGCGAGAACTTGCCTATGAAGACTTTGAGGCATCTATCTGGTACATATGTTTTTCTCCTCCCTTTACCATGTTTGTGATAAACTTGTTAAAATACTGTGAGCAGCATTTTATGTAGGGCAACATCCTTTTGCAGAATCTCGGAAGAAGCATTCCTCTGTGCTGTTGAAGGAGGTATCTTCATCTGCTCAGCCAACTGACGTGACCGCACAAGTGATGCCGGTTACAGCTGAAACAGTGGTTGATGAAAACTTGTTGTCTCAACCTAAGCCCATCCCAGAGGATCTGGTTATTGAGGTGGAGAAGGATGTTATGCCGCAGGAAGAGCCTACCCAAGATGAGTTGGTGACTGATGTTGAGAAGGATGTCGGTAAGCGAGTGGATGAGTCTGTAACACCGAATTTGGGAACAGGTTGTCTTGATTTGACGAAGCAAGCACATGAGCCGAGCCCGTCGCAAGGATTTGAAGCAGCGCTTAACAGTGGGAAGAAAGATGAAGTTGTAGCTGAGAATCCATCCAACTTCCAGCGCACGGTGGTTGAGTCTACCGTTTTTTATACTGACACTTCTGCCAGTGTTGGTGGTAACTCTGGTCATCGGCGGAGAACGTTTTCCTCGCGCCCAGCTGACTCTTCTAGACCGTATCAGCCGCGTTGGGATATCCTGGATACAACTCGCTTTACAAATGCGCTTGATGCGCAAGAGTTTGTTATGATGTCCGTTCCTCCTGCGGAACGTGATTACCAGGATAGTGTTGACCGTCGCTCTCTATTCATTGACATGGCGATGAACCTTTCACTTGGTGTCAGCGGTCTTGGTTCTCTTATCAGGCGTGAGAATGAGTTTCAAAGAGATTACCAGAATTTGAAAGATTCTGAAGCTGTGTTGTTGAGGCGGGAGGAAGAGTTCCAGCGTGCTCGTCATGACATTCGTGCCGAGATTGAGCATCATCAAAAGGTTGCTCGTGACGCTGTTGAAGAGTTGGAGAGAGTGAAGAAGGAGAAAGCTGATGCTTCTCATGCTTGGTCGGTAGCTTGTAAGAGGACTAACCTTGAGACTGAGCAATTGCGGGCCTCTATTAAAGAATTGAAACTTGAGAATGCCAATTTGAAGAAAGAGGTGGAGCAGAGCCGAGCAACGTCCGAAGAGAAGCAGGCTGAACTTGCTGATGCCATTCAAAAGTATAATTCTCAGCATGATGAGCTTATTCGCGCAACTTCTTCTTAGTCTGATGTGGAGACCAAGATAAAGGAACTGACTTTGGAGAACGCCCAGATCCAGGAAGAGAAAGCCTTGGCGGAATCCTCTTGTACGCAGGCAAAAATGGAGTTAGACAAGGTGCAGGCTTTGTTTGAGCAAGCCACTGACCTGGCTGTTGCTGCCAACGAGAGGATTGCCTGGTTAATGGGCGATGGAGTTGCTGGGGTAAGTCATAAAATTTTCCTTTTGTATTCTGGCTATTTGTTTATGAATTTTGTTTTCATGTGCTATCTTATTTTGCGCAGGTATTCAAGCGTGTTTGGAACGATCCTGCGCTGACAGAAGTGATTGCGCGCATCTCCAGTTCTTCCGTAAAACAAGGGATCAAGATCGGTTTCTCCGAAGGCTTCTGTCATCATGCTGAGGGCAAGGAAAAGGAATCCGGACCATACGAGAATGAATCATACGATGATGAACTGCTCAAGGCCTATGATGATTACGAGCATCTGAAGTTCGAAGTCTTTGACTTGTTAGAAGCTTGCGCGAAGACTGATGATCCTGCTGGGGAGCTGCGCAATTATTTTATCAAGTCTGATCGTCTTGGTGCGGAGCTTGCTGAGAAAGCACAGATGGAAGAGAAGGCCAAAACGGTGGCAACTGATGCTGAAGCAGGAACGTCATCCGCTGCTGAAGGGAAACGCGCAGAGGGCGCTGGGAGTGATGATATCTCCCAATACTTGAACCTTTAGTTTTTTATGTATGATGAACATTGTTGGTGTAATTTGGTTGCATTTCTTGTCTTGAACACTTTAATTTTTGTGTATGTTGAACAGTGTGGCTTTCGTGATTTTTATATTCCACGTCTGCATGGTAATCATTGGATGATGTCATCCTTTATACATCTGACACAGGTGGCTGTCAGTCTGCCCTTGATGTGACTGCTGTAACGACGGTGGCAGAATGCCTGTCAGTCTTCCCTAGGGTAATTGAGTGGTTACCATTAATGGTAATTAATGGTTGTAACCTCTCTCCTCTATATATAGTAAGTGAATCTTCATAACTTTATATACTTAAAAATTTACACCATCTTCTCTGAAAAAATGGCGTCCAACTCTTCAAGCAATGTTCTAAGTGCCAAGGAGATTTCAGCAGTGCAGGGTATTATCCGATTGTCCTGTTATCCTGATCATGAGTGTTCTTCCACCGATGCTCTTGATCGTTTGGCAGAACATTGTTCATACCTGCTTTCACAAGAGGACATGCGTCCTGATTATTTAGATGATCAGGGTACCTCTAATGGAAAGCCTTTAAAGATGAAGAAGCTATCTGAGCTGGGAGATGTGAAGAAGATGACCACCAAGAAGATTAGGGGTTAGGATATTTAACCTATATGGGAGTCTTTATGTATAAAGCTTTTTCTTTTTGAGTGATTGTTGGATCACTGTGTCTATGGGGTTTTAGTTTGTAAGTTCCCCCCTTTTTTGGTAGTTTGGTGTATGTGATAGTCGTCTATGATTTTGGTATGTAATCTGTATTTGCTGACCACCAGTATGTATAAAAAATGCTTTTTGTAATATAAATGAACTTGGACATCAATTCCTTATTACAAAATTATTGTAGTAGGTTACATGTAGCATATACGTAACTGAGCTGCATTCCAGGTGCGTGGTATTGGCGAACCATCTAATCGTTCTAAGGCATACGCCCCTTTTCCCAATACTTCTTGAATTTTGTAAGGCCCCTCCCAAGTTGGGGCCAGCTTCCCTTGTTTTTCCGCATTTGAAGCTTCATTGTTGCGGAAGACAAAGTCACCGACGCGGAAAGTTTGTTCTTTGACCCGCGCATTATAATATTTTTCTAACTGTCTTTTATATGCGGCTTCTCGGACACAAGCCGAATCTCTCCGTTTGTCTAGAAAATCTAGATTCATCCGCAGCTCTTTGTCGTTGTCTATTGTTTGCGCCAACAAAATTCTTGGGGAAGGGTTTGTAACTTCCGTTGGGATAACCGCTTCAGTTCCGTAGGTTAGGCTGAATGGTGTCTCCCCATTACTTGTTTTGGGAAGTGTACGGTGGGCCCAAAGGACATGTGGTAATTCATCTACCCAACCGCTGCGCTTTGTTCCCAAGCGTGTTTTGATTCCTTCAACAATACTTCTATTTGCGCGTTCAACCTGACCATTGCCCTGGGGATGCGCCACAGAAGTGAAGATTTGTTTGATTTTCATGGAGTGAAGCCATTTTTGTAAGTGCTGGTCCGCAAATTGTGTTCCGTTGTCACTTACAATCTCCATGGGCAGTCCGAATCTGCAAATGATGAACTCCCATATGAATTTCTTGATGTTGCGCCCGCCGATTGTGGCTAATGTCTTCGCTTCTACCCATTTGGTGAAATAGTCAATGGCGACTATTAGGTATTTGACATTGCCTGGTGCGGTGGGAAAGGGTCCCACGAGATCGATGGCCCATTTCTGAAATGGCCATGCTGCGGTGACCGGTACCAAGTTGTTCTTTGGCCTGAGTGTTCCTGGTGCATGTCTTTGGCATGCGTCACATTTCCGCAATTCTTTGACTGCGTCAAGGTGCATTCCCGGCCAGAAGTATCCAGCATTCATAAGCTTAGCTACGACCATGCGGGGTCCTGCGTGAAGTCCGCATGTACCCTCATGGATGTCTTTAATCAGGTATGTGGCTTCTGCGGAATCCACGCATCTGAGTAATGGTCCAAGATAGGACCGTCGATATAAGATGCCATTATTTACTTCGTAATGCAAGGATTTGTGTTGCAACTTTCTTCCTTCCGCTTTGTCTGACGGGAGAACACCTTTGGTTAAGAAGGCCATTATTGGGGTGATCCAAGATTCTTTTCCTGTTTGGACCACGTTCACCAGTTTCGACGGAACAGATGGCTTAGCTAGTGTCTCTACTCGGATATCTTTTGCCATGTGGTCGAATGCAGTTGATGCCATTTTGCTCAAAGCGTCCGCTGGCTTGTTCTGGCTTCTGCGAACATGGATAACTTTGCAGTAAGAGAAATCATTCATTAGCTCTTTGGTATGCTGCAAGTATAGGACCATGGTCGGTTCCCTTGCTTCATACGTGCCGTCAATGTGATTGGCGACTAGCATTGAATCAACGTGCGCCTCGATGTGTTGCGCGCCCATCTTTTTGGCAATCCGCAGGCCAGCAATCAGAGCTTCATACTCTGCCTCATTGTTTGTTGTTTGGAACTCGAGCCGAATTGCATAAGTGTACTCTTTTCCCTCCGGTGTTATTAAGCGTAGGCCTGCGCCAGCGCCCTCGTCATTACAGGCTCCGTCTGTGTATAACTTCCACATCTGGGTTTCATCGGGCATGATCGAATTGGATGATGTTTCGTTGGTGCACTCTTCAACTTTGTCTGCTAGGACTTCTGTTATGAAGTCCGCAAGACCTTGTCCTTTGAAGGAGGGTATTGCTTTATACGAAATTGAGTGCTCCCCCAATTCTATTGCCCACTTTGCCAAACGCCCGGAGAGTTCTGGTTTGCGCAAGATATCATTGATGTGGAAATTTGTGAGGACGTTGATTGGGTGTCCTTGAAAGTATCTTCGCAATCTTCTCGACGCGTGAATTAGTGCAAGGACCAGCTTTTCCATTGTCGAATAGCGTGTTTCCGCATCTAGAAGTATGCGGCTGACATAATAGATCGGGGTTTGTACCCCTTTCCGGTCAACCATGAGAACTGCCCCAATTGCCTTGTCTGTCACAGACAGGTATAAGGTAAGTGGTTCTTTTGGTAGTGGAGCTGTGAGTGTTGGCAAGTTGCCCAAACATTTCTTCATGTCTTGGAACGCGGTTTCTGCCTCCTCCGTCCAGTTGAAGTTGGACTTCTTCAAACAATTTTTTAGTGTGTCAACGAAGGGGAACGATTTGGACGCGTAGTTTGACAGGAACCTGTTCAAAGCCACGAGTCGTCCCATTAGTGTTTGTACTTCCTTGACTGAAGATGGGGATGGCATCCGCTCAATTGCTTGAACTTTCTCTGGATTTGGACGAAATCCATCTTTTGTTACCACAACTCCGAGAAACTTTCCTTCCTCCATCCCGAAGGAACATTTTCCTGGGTTGAGCTTCATCCGCACGCTTCGTAATTGATCAAAAGTTTTCTGTATGTCACGTAACATTTGATCTTCTTCTCTGCTTTTGATCACCAGGTCGTCAACATATACTTCTAGGTTTACACCGATTTGCTTGACAAAAGCAGTGTCCATTAGTCTTTAATATGTTGCCCCTGCGTTCTTCAGCCCAAATGGCATTTTAGTGTAACAAAAGGTGCCCATATCTGTGCGGAAGGCGGTTTTGTCCTCGTCCTCTTTGTCCATTTGTATCTGGTGATAGCCTTTGTAAGCATCGAGGAAGCATTTGAATCTGTATGGCGCCAAAGAGTCGACTTTTAGGTCGATCTCGGGCAGTGGGTAACAGTCTTTTGGGCACGCCTTGTTTAAATCTTTATAATCAACGCACATGCGCCATGTGCCGTTAGACTTCCCCACCATGACTGGGTTTGCCACCCATGTTTGGTATTTGCTTTTGCGCAATATACCGGCCTTCAAGAGTTCCTCCACTTGCTCGTTCATCGCCTTTGTTTTTTCTGGCCCCATGCTTCGTTTCTTCTGAACAACAGGTTCCGCATTCTTGTAAACATTAAGCCTGTGCTCTGCGATGTGTCGCGGAACTCCGACCATGTCTGATGGTTTGAATGCGAAAATGTCCATATTCTTTGTCAGCAGTTGTTTTAGGTGAGTGCGAATGGGGTCGGAAATTGCATGGCCGATGACAACTGTTTGTTCCGGGAATAGAGGGTTAATAACCCATTTTTCCGGCTCGGTCCGAACAGTTGGTTTTGCTTGCTTTGAAGGCCTTGATGTTTCTGTTGCATGACACGTTTTGTTTCCCCGGATAAACGCGACTCCTGTTCGCGTCGGAAAACCCATCATCTGGTGTGGCGTAGAAGCATTACAATTGAACTTTGCCAATCCTTCTCGTCCGAGTAGGATATTATGTGAAGAATTGACGGGGAGCACGGTGAAGTCGCACGTTTCGGTGCGTGAGTGCTTCCCGTCTGAGAGTGTTACCGGGAAAGTAAGCGTGCCCAATGGGTAAATCGATTCATGGATGAAACCGGAGATCGGCTCCGTTGTTGGTACTATTCTTTTCTTGTCATCATCATCCAGCTGGTCAAAACATTGCTGGTACATGATGTCAGTGCTGCTGCCATTATCCAAGAACATGTATCGTGTTCGATAATGGCCAACAACCCCTGTTATGATTAACGGAGCTGTGGAGCAGGCTCCACCTTTTACCCTTGGCATAATCACTTGTTCCTCTTTCCAGGAATCATTCTTCGCCTCTATAAAGGTACGCTTATGACTTGCGTTCCTGTGAATCATGTTGCACGTGCTGCGAGAGGCGCTATATACGTGATGCGCATTGAGATTACGTATCTTCTTTTGGGAGGGTTATCCTGTTTCTGTGTTGTCCCTCAGTTTTCTTCTCATGTTTTTTACAAGATGTGTCAATTGACCTGATTTGATTGCGTTTTCGATTTCCATCTTCAAGCTGTAGCAGTTGTCCGTCATGTGACCGTGGTCCTCGTGGTATTCACAGTACTTTGATCTGTCCACGTTTTTCCTGTCACTGCGGAGCTCTTGTGGCTTTGGAAACTGGATCTGCTCTGTTTTTAACACCTCGGATGGTGTTTTGGACAATGGTGTCCAATCATAGTTCTTCTTTGAATGCCCCTTGTGGTCGCGGGACCCTCTTGAGCTCAGCATGTTTCTTGCATCTTGCGAGGACGAATATTTTCCTTCCTCCGCCATACCTGATATTCTTGACCAAACGGACTGTTTACCCTTCCCTCTGTTATTTGAAGGTCCATGATGACTGCTACCTTGTTGTGTGTTTTTGTTGCGGTGGAAAGAGCGTTCCGAGGACGCGTAGACTTTGGCGGCCTCGATTACCTCATCCCAGGCTTGTGACACGCCATCTTTGCCGGTTAAGCATTTCATCAGATCATCGTTTCTTACCCCGTGAATAAAGGCTGCGCGGGTAAGTTCTTCTCCGCATCCCAGCTGGAGCGCTTCCTTGTTGTATCTGACTATGTAGTCTTCCAAAGACTCATTATCGTTGCGCGAACACAAGAGGATGTGGGCCTTGTCCTTCTTATGTTTGCGCAAGTGAGAGAAATGGTTTTTTAATTTTCTAATTAAATCATCGAAGTCAACGAGACTTCCAACCGGCAAACTCTCGTACCAAACTCTAGCTGCTCCTGTTAGTGTTTGTACAAATAGGTGACACCAGGCTTGCACTGGCCATAATTTGGAGCTGCCAGCGCAATCGAATGCGTGTAAGTGATCATCAGGATCACGCAGACCGTCATATCTTCCGATAGTACTTGGTAACTTGCATTCTTGTGGCATTGGTGCCTCTGCAATCCTTGCGCAGAACTTCGAACGCTCTGCGAAAGTCTTTGGTCTGTATGGCTTGTAAAGATCATCATCTTTAAGGGCCAAGCTACTGGCAGCAGTTTTGGAATGCTGTTTCTTACTTGTATCGTGATATACTTCATCTTCAGATTCGTAGCCGTCTGGTTCACCATTCAGGTTGACAGGGTCCTGACCGTGAGTATTTCTACCACGGCCTCCACCACGTACCGCCTGACGATGTCCCTTTGCGTGACGACCACTGTTGTTCTTCCGTGGGGATTCGGAATCATCCCCACTCAAGTCGAAACTTAACGCCTTCTGAGTCTTGAGTTTTGCTTGCTTCATTACCATCTTCTGGTACTCAGCAATCGTCTTTGAGTTTTGTTGGGCTAACCATTCATCCGGGTCAACCGAAGAAAGGTTGTCCTGTGCCTTTTTTCCTCCATTTACTCCTCCTCTTATTGGGTGGAATTGGAATGTTGAGGCTTGTTGTCTCTGAGCCACATTCTTGGTAACTGTGTTTGGTGTTACGTCTTGAACTTCTTCGTTGACTGTGGCCTCGACATCGGTGTTGTTGTTTCCATCCTTTGAGAAAGCCATTGTGCTAGTTTGAAAGATTGTTGTAACCATAAGGGATGGCGCCAATGAAGAAACAAATAGTCTCACCACCAGTTAAGGGTGATAAGATTATGAGTTACTACAGGGTTGATCCTTCACTAACAGCTACGGCTTGGAGATACCTGCAAATAAGAGTGAATGTGTGGGTGTGGAGACGACTACACAAGGTAGCAGTTTATGACAAAAACGGGGTGAATGGGGATACTATCTAGTATGATAGCTCTCCAAGTCAGTAGAAAGTGTCCTCTCCTATTGGGGGTGTGACCCCTTTTATAGGAGAGTCCGTATGCCACCATTACCCAAGTCCTAACCATGGTTAGGTTGTCTCCATCACCCTTAATTATGTTAATAAGGTGATATATGGAAAGCTAAATTGAAGGGAATAGTGGAATCGAATACCGCCTTAACTGGTGTAGTTACGTGATTCATGCATGGCTATTGACCATGCATGATATTCGCCTTGACCGGTATATGACCGACCTTTGACTGTTGACTGTGCATTTAATGAGCTTTGACCAAATCCTGCGCATGGCTTTCTTCCGCGCGCCAGTATTGTGTCGGGTTTGGGTATGCAAAATGGTGTATTCAGTACCCAATCCCATCAACCACATTGTAAAAATTGTACATCTACATGTATCATGACCACTTTATAAATATTGTTTTCGGATATAGCAATTAATGACTATCATGGTTTGAACATTAGAATAATTATAATGTTTTTTTCTACATGTAATGTAGGACAACAAAAGGACAAAGTACAACCGATAGAAAATTTTGATGGGCAAAAGGAAGTACTAATAATTGAAGTGCCTGCACTTTTGCTTGATTAACCGAAAGAGAAAACAAGAATTTTGGATCAAATATATTGATTGGTGAAAGTTCTATTGTAAGGGTTTGCCAATGATAGTGAAGAAGAGTGGTGTTTACCTAAAAAGACGTCCATGAAATTTTATTCTACCTAATGTACTTGTAAGATGGTTTTTATCCTCTTTTGTTTCTCTTTATATAAATTTTATAATTTCATACCACTAGACTTGCTAGCTATATTCATTTAAGTGAATTAAAGTATTGGCTTATTTCCATGTCACATGCTTTCACCTATTATCATCCATTCATCGTAAGCCGATAGTATATATGGTTTGTGTATAAACTTATGATTCAGACCCAATACAAACTAACAATCTCTCAATCAACAATCAACCAAGAACATAAACAACATAACAAACAATATAGCGACAAAACGGTGACCAAAATCTATTATTAACCCAAACCAAAAAGTACCCAACCAAACCCAATAGTTTCAGTAAATCACTGAAACTAATATTAAGAATACAAAGTCTGGATGAGATCTGCTTATTATTAAGATCAGCAGATCACAACGAATGAACAAGAAACAATAAACACTTACAACCAGATGAACAAACAAGGATGAAACCCTAGACAATACAGACGAAGAGAGGGAGAGAGAGAGAGAGAGAGAGAGAGAGAGAGAAAATAAAGAAAATGATCGAACTAAATGAATGAGAGAGAGAGAGAGAGAGAGAGAGAGAGAGAGAGAGAGAGAGTTGTTTCTTATATAGTCAGCTCCAGATCCTTCTCCAAGAAATAATCCAACGGTCCCAAATATTTTAATCCAACGGTTGAGAGCATGTATGTACAACCTGTCAAAACAATAAGAGACTGGGCTTTTGGGCCCACCTTATACCCATGTTAATATCAATCATATCAAGCCCATAACCAATAATCAGAACAAGCCCAACAGCTTGAACTACCATTTATTTTAACAGTTTGAGATTTTGAGATAACGGTACAGATTTGGCAATTTCAATGTTCAGTCAATAGTTTATGATCTAGATCGGGGTTATGTAAAGTGTAAACGTCTGTTTATATTTTTTATACATATTCTTTTTGGAATGTGGTTATGTTTAGAATTCACCCACAAACCCCACACACGTGCCACAAACCCAAACAACTAGAAGGCGACAAAATAGACGCACCCGCAGCAGCGCGCGTGCATTCACACTTTGATTGGGTTAGGAATGTGCGGGGTTTATTATTATTATTATTATTATTATTATTATTATTATTATTATTATTATTATTATTATTATTATTATTATTATTATTATAGAGTTATAGAGAGTTTGTGTGGTGTAGCTGGGGGCTAGGGCTGGCATTAGGGCTGTGCAAAGGGTTCAGAACCGATCCGACCTGACCCGGACCCACCAGAACCGTATACCCTTTTATTGTTGAAATTAGGAACCAAGAACCGAACCTTAAAAGGCTATGTGGTTCCGGGTCCTAAAGGTTCTAACGGGTCGGGTAAAAGGGTCTGACCCTTTAGAACCTTTTAATGTAATAGCCACTTTTAGAGGATTTACATATTCCTATTCTTTTACCATGCTCGTAAAAGAATTCCTCCATATGGTTATAAGGCTGTCTGTTGTGGACGCGCGAGCAAACGGGCACGAGCCACTGACGTGACTGTCAAGTAATCCGGTCATTTGACCCAGTTGTGGCTGGGAGTGAGCAACGGCGCGACCAAATGTCACTTTTTCCCGTTAATCCACGCGGCCACCATCCCTTGTGCTCGCACCGGGACTGTTCGCCTGGGCTGTTGTGGCTAAGGGTGAGCAGAGGCGCTGAAACCTCATTCGCGTCGTGCTGCTCGCGCTTCCACAACGGATAGTCTAACAATAGCCCATGAGTTTCTTTTTTTTAAGTCACTTTTCGTTTTCGGACTTATGTTTTCGTAACAATTTTGTCATTCACATGACTAGAAACATTATGTGAATCTGTTATGTATACATAATAAATACACACACACACATCAGAGCGACATACATAAATATTTACTTCAAATTTGGATATAAAATATATTATATAATATATCACATCTATGCATATCCATTAAGCCGAAAAATGTTTCAAGAAAAATACATTGTTATTATTATAAATAATATTTTTAATATTGTATTAACATTACATGAAATGGATTACAATAAAACGTAAAAACGAATAGTTAAAAGACTAAAAAAGATTATTTTTTAATTAAAATACAAACGGTTCTTGTGGTTCTTATATTAGAACCGTGGGTTTGGAACCGACCCGACCCGGAACCGATAATTCATATAAATCTAGAACCAGAAACCGACCCATATATGTAAAAAGGTTCGGGTCCAAGGTTCTCGTGAGTCGGGTCCAAGGTTCCTGTGGGTCCGAACAACGAAATGCTCACCCCTAGCTGGCATATCGTGTCAGACATGACCTGTTAAGATATGAACACGATAAGACAATAACTTGTTTATAAACATTAACCCTAAAAACGTATCCACAAACCAATGAATGAAAGACTGGGCAACATCGGGGTTGAGAAGGAGGATAGGTGATGACGGACGGGTGATGGGTAACATCGGACGGGGACGGTGGACGGGAACGAGGATGATGGAGTTGAGAAGGAAAGGAAGGGATGACTGAGCGGTGTATATATCCGTACTCTGTGATTTGAAAATTGAAAATTATGGTTACTTGATCTTTAATCCGCATATGTATAAAGCATACCCACACCCCTTGTATAACTTTTTAAAATAAAATTAGGGGAAATACCATAAAAAAACACTAAACTTTCTGTTTTTTCTCACTAAAGTCACTCAACAATTTTTTGAACATAAAAAGCACTACACTTTCAGTTTGTTCTTACAAAAGTCACTCAACATTTCTTTGCACCTAAAAAACACTATACTTTCTGTTTTTTTCTCATAAAAGTCCCCGAGTATTTTTTTTTCCGCATAAAACCCCTTAAAATGTCAATTTCGAAATTTTTTTGATGTTTTTGTTTTAAATAACTAGGAACCGGAACTCTTAGTTGTGTTTGCTTACGTGTTGCATAGGTGGTCTATATATTTTGTATCCTTGAAAATTCTCAAACTGATGAAGTTGATTAAGAAAGTAAAGTACTTCAAGCGTCTTATATCGATTAAAAACAATGTTTATTTGTTATATATTTTTTTTCTTTGTACTTAAGAATTGTATGGCTATTTAAATTAGCAGAACTTATATTACTTTAATTGCAACAAGAGATTTTTGTCATATAATTTTTTACAAAAATAAATATATAATTACAAAATATCTTAAAAACTACAAAAAAAAAAAAAAAACACCTGACAAAAAAAATTAATGTTGATTGAGTTTTATGAGAAAAGACAGAAAATATAGTGTTTTTTAAGTACAAAAAAATTTTGAGTGACTTTTGTAAGAAAAAACTGAAAGTGTAGTGCTTTTTATATGCAAAAAATTGTTGAGTGACTTTAATGAGAAAAAACTGAAAGTTTAGTGTTTTTTATGATATTTCCCCAATAAAATTATTAACGTGTCTGAACAGATGCTTAACAGGTTAACAGGTCTTTAACCTGTTTAGACACGAAACATGTTAATGCCTTATTGTGTCGACCTGTTTAAGACACGAAACCTGTTAAGGTAAAAAACAAAACATGTTAAGATTGTGTAGATTCGTGTTATGTTATCGTGTTCGTATCTAAATTACTAGTCGTGCTACCGCAGAGTTTAGTCTGAAAAACAATAAACACGTGCATATTAAACACGAGAAACGATGGGTCATTTTAAATGAATGGAAGGGTGGGCCTACCATCCATCAACTCCTTTTTAATTTTAATAAATAATAATAATAAAATGCAAAGCATGGTCCGTTTATTTTCACCCTCACTCTCCTCCCTTATCCATCAAATAATAATTCTTGAGAGAGAGAGAGATTTTTATTAAAATAAAATAAAAGAGAGAGAGAGAGATGTCGCCGCCCACTCATTTCCTTTCCGGCAGCGGCAAACCGCCGCCAGAAAAATCAAAGTTTCTCCAAACTTGCAATCGCTTGAGTGTTTTCCTCAAAGAAAATAATAATATTAATCTCGGAATCAATCCAAAGTTTAATGCTACTGCTACTGCTACTGGTATTTTATTTTATTTTATTTATTTAGCATTAATTAATTAGATATATGTTGTGAATACTTACTTATGTGAGATGTGAATTGTATTGAATTGGGTACAGGTGTAATAGAGACCTCTCCGGCAGAAGCTGCCAGGACTATTGACCTATTAAGCACCATAGACGATGAAAAGGCCTCGCAACCAGCAAACGTACCTCCTGCTCCTGAGTATGTTATCTTAGATTCTTCATGTGAAGTCAAAAATCCTACAAACAAATTAGGTGCACAGATGACTATCTTTTACGGAGGACAAGTAGTGGTTTTAGATGATGTTCCGGCAGAGAGAGCCAAAGATGTGATGTTAATGGCACACAAGGCTCAACCTCAACCTCAACCTCAACCTAATCAGTCCAAATCTGCAGCTGCCGGTCAAGGAGAGAAGGATTCGGATCTGCCAATAGCTCGGAGAGCATCGCTGCACAAGTTCTTGGCCAAGAGAAAAGACAGAGCCACCGTAAGAGCATCGCCTTATCAGCAGGGACAGGGTGCTTCCTCCTCCGGTGGTAACGACCATACTTTTGACCTCAACTGTAACCCTAATTAATTATTAACTGCCTCCCTACCTCTCTCTCTCTATATATAGTTTCATTTCTACGTGTTGCCCCCTACAATATATTATTATATTGTAACATATTATATATTCATTTATCCCTGGATTTTCAATATCCTCCATCTACTAGTATCATTTATAACCAACCTTTCTTAATTAATTATGTTGCTTTCTTTGCTCAATCTATGCCTCTATTCCTATATATATAATGATTTTTTTTTTTTTTTTTTGTTACCAGATTGTTTATAATCCAATGATATTAAGGTCTGTGGTAAATATGTTAGGAAGGGTTTTAGTCTAGTTATGAATATGATATGGATTCAATTGGAGCGTGGGTAATTAATAATTCCAAAAGAAATAGTTTCAGGTGATAGAATAAATTTGTTTGCCTTAAAAAATTAGTTCCAAAAGAAAAAAAAAACATTTTATATATATATATTTTTGAACGGTCAATTGGAATCACTCACGGATTACTGGAGTATCATCGTGCCACCAACGTTACCACGCGAAAACATTCTACCACCAAGTTAACAATTTAGGAGGAAACTAATAATTATAAGAAAACTCCCCTTATAAGATTTGAACCCAAAACCTATTAATCCTTGAGTCTTATCTTACCACCAAGATGCCGATGTATTTCATTTTAGAACGTACGGTGATTTTCGTAGCTATTTAAAATACAACTTCAGTTTTCAAACCAGATAATATATTTTATTTATTACAAGAACTTTGATTTTTTGTTTTAAAATAAAATGAATCACGTGTCTCAAATTTGAAAATATCCGACTATATTTAATGGTTTCACATAATGTATGGATCAATATATATATCTATGGTGTATTTCTTTTAGTTACAAAAATATTTTAAGGCTGCGATTTAATAGGAAAAACTAAAAGTCAAATGAAGCTAGAGAAATATTTGTGTCACGTTTTTCTTTCATTACTACGATTAGGTATTAGACAAAGACATTGTCGGCCACCTTAGCAAATTTTAGTTGCTTGAAAGTTAAAAACAATAAAAGCGATGGTGACATATATTTCATTTTAATCCTTATAACCCGAAACCCACTTGTTCCACGTGAAGGTGAGGTAATTGAATGGTGTTTGAGAGAGAGAGATCGAGTGTGCGATTTACCCTAACCCTTCTTTATTTTTATTTTTTAAGGCTTAGTTCATTGGAAATTCTTATACAAGCCTAACCCAGCGGTCCCAAGTTTGAATCCCTAACCACACACTGGTGTTCTCATTACTTAAGCTCAAACCGTAACGGAGAATTTTTTATGGTTTGCATGGATCGAACCTGTGACCTACCCCCAAGATGGGATCCCCTAAGAGAAAACCATCCTCCACTCTAACTAACCTCTATCTTTACCTTGAATCTATCAATCCGTCACTCTTAGGTTGTTTGGTGTGGAGTCGGGGAAGGGTTCGGTAGAGGTGAGGTGGCATGGTCACCGATCGGGAACACCGTCTTCCCCAAAAAAAATCGGTGTTTTCGGTGGAACTTCCCCGTCTTCACCGAACATTTTGATTGGTTGTGATTGGAGAGGATCGTTGGAGTTTTTTCTTTAATTCAAACATTGTAGATAAGGACGATGAAGGTGAAGATGAAGACTGTGACGGTGGTTGTGATCTGAAAGGGGTGACGTGAGGTGGAGTTGTTTATTGGAGATGGAGGCCGACGATGGTGGCTGTGACGGTGGAGGTGGTGAAGATGAAGTTGCAGATCTGAAAGAAGGTGGGAGGTGGAGTTGGTTGTTGAAGATGAAGATGAATAAGAAATGGTTGTTGAAGATGAAGTTGGTTGTGTGTTATTATAATAATAAAATGTATTGACATGTGATATATTTGGCAAATTGTAATTGTATTTAATTTGTAATTATTCCTCCATAATTAGTGGAGATACATTGTATTATATAAGGATATGAAATAATGAGAATGAGGCAAGTTGAATGTCCTCTTTCATGGTATCATCTTGGTTATTCCTCAACCACTATTCTGCCGCCTAAACCTTCTGCACCCCTATTCAGTCCGATCGCTGCTTCTCTCACCCCTTTATTCATTCCTTATTTCTTCTATGGAGTCCCAATCTCTTCACCCTGCACTCACCGTTACCAATATCAAGTCCCATATCCCCATTATTTTAGAGAAAGATTCAACTCACTACACGACATGGTCAACCTTATTCAAGGTCCATTGTCAAGCCTATGAGGTGCAACATCACCTTGCTCCTAGACCACCCGTGACCAGCCCGCCTGTCCCCTCTGACCCCGTTTCTGCCGCCAAAGCAGAGGCGGCGGTCCTCGCTTCTGAATCTCTCTGGTCACGCATTGACGCTATCGTCTTACAGTGGATTTATGCCACTATTTCCCAGCCCCTTATTCATGTTATTCTTAAACTCGGTCAAACGGCTTACGAAGCCTGGATTGCCATTGAGAGCGAGTTTAATGATAATAAAAATACGCGAGCAATTTTTTTTGGTCAGGAGTTTGCAAACCTATACCTTGAGAATTTTTCTTCCATGGATGACTACTGCCAACAAGCCAAGCATTTGGCTGATCAATTGGCGAGTGTTGGCTCCCCGGTTGACAATCGAATGCTTGTGCTTAAAGTCCTTACAGGCCTAACCGAATCCTATGACAGCATTTCCACGGTACTTCAAAATCAAGATCCTCTCCCTGATTTTCGTGATGTCCGCTCTCGCTTGACACAGGAAGAGACTAAAAAGAAACGTCATGCGACTCGAGCATCCACCATGGCTGCTACGGCACTTCATACCACCACCTCAGGCCCTACCACAAACCCACCCCAAAACCCTTCACAATCCAGCAGCCGTTCACGACCTGCTCATGGCCAAACCTCAAGTCGCAGGCCCAACCGGCCCAATACAAACACCCGTGGCAGATCACAATCTTCACAGCACAACACCAACTCCCATCCCTACATAGTGTTTCCTAGCTCATGGGCTGCTACCCAGTGGGCCGCGACCTTTAACCAAAATCGCTCAGCCCAAAACCAACCACCTTGTCCCTACCCCTTAAGGCCCAACAACAATAATTCTCAAGGTATACTCGGCTCACGCCCGGATCAGGCAAACTATGCTGCTTACTCACCAACCGACATTGAACAAGCTCTCTACTCGCTCGCTCTCAACCCGCCGGATCATGGTGTGATGGACACTGGTGCCTCCTCTCATTCCGCCAATGCCAAAGGTATATACTCTCCGTCTACTTTTAATAAATGCACTAATAAATTTATTATAGTTGGTAGTGGCACTACCATTCCAGTATTGGCCCAAGGCAACCAAGTTCTCCCACCACCCTATCCTCCCCTTAAACTCAACAATGTCCTATTTGCCCCCAATATTATCAAAAACCTTATTTCTGTCCGTCGTCTTACAACTGATAATTTAGTGTCTATTGAATTTGACCCCTTTGGCTTTCTTGTGAAGGATCTCAAAACCAGGGCTCCTATCCTAAGATGCAATAGCACTGGCGACCTTTATCCACTGACTGAACCTCTCCCTCTCAAGTCCTCTCAACCAACCACTTTTGTTGCTGTTACTCAAGATCGCTGGCATCAAAGATTGGGTCATCCTGGCACTACTTTATTACAGTCTTTAAAATTATCGTCCTTTATTGATTATGGCAAATTTAATAAAAATCATTGTGAACCTTGCATTTTTGGTAAAAGTGTTAGACTACCATTTTATGATTCTGTCAATGTTACTCAATCTGCTTTTGACATTATTCATAGTGATTTATGGACCTCCCCGGTCCTTAGTACCGGAGGCCACAAATATTACATCTTGTTTGTTGATGACTTTACCAATTTTTTGTGGACTTTCCCTCTCTCCAATAAGTCACAAGTGTTTAACACCTTTACCACCCTTCACAATCTCATTAACACCCAATTCCAGTCTAAAATTAAACAGTTTCAATGTGATAATGGGAAAGAATATGCAAATCAAAATTTTTATAATTTTTGCCAAAATCAGGGCATGCAATTCTGTTTCTCCTGCCCCTATACCTCTTCCCAAAATGGGAAAGCGGAACGCAAAATCCGCACAATCAATAACATGATCCGCACCCTGCTTGCCCAAGGTTCTTTACCTCCTAACATGTGGCACCATGCTCTTGAAACCGCCACCTACCTACTAAACATCCTACCCAGCAAACTACTCAACTTCAAATCACCAACTTCCCTTCTTTACAATTGCATCCCAGAATACGATCATCTTCGTGTCTTCGGGTGCCTTTGCTATCCCCTACAACCATCTACCACCATTCACAAATATCCCACCCTTGTGTCTTCCTTGGCTACCCCGCAAATCATCGTGGGTACAAGTGTCTTGACCTCACCACTCACCAACTAATTATTTCACGACACGTCCACTTTGAAGAAGCCATTTTTCCTTACCACATACAATCCCCTACCAAACCACCCTCATACGAATTTCTCAACCCCACCATCAATCCCCTTGTGTGGGAACATCCACACAAAACCCATAAGCCCACCGTCACACCCACTGACCCATCTGTTCCCCTTGTTTCCACTCCACACGTCCAACCCTCACCCACTCACAATATTCCCAGCCCAATTCCCCACCCTCCTGGCCCAATAACCAACGCTGCTACCCCACCTGTCCAATCATCCCACTCGGCCCAACCTACTACCTCTCCCCCTTGTTGTCACACCCTCAAAATCCCCTTGCGGAGTTTTACCGCGAGGCGCATGACAAACCAGGATCCAAACCAACGATCACAATAAACAAGTCTAAATGAATATAAATGCAATTTCAAAACATAGTTTAAAATCCCGTTTACAGCGGAAGCTTATTCAAAAACAGTATCTCAACAATGAAATAATAGTTCAACGTTCAAAAGACCATGCAACCCTAGTTAGACGCCGTGCAGACGCGTGCGCCCTAGTCCAGTCGTGCTACCTTAGCGACCTGAGAAAACATGTAAAAGTTTACGTCAGCACAAAAATGCTGGTGAGTTTACAGGTTTTGTATCCAAGTACCAAGTCCACCTGTCCATACTATAATAAATCGAAAACCAGTATACGCTAGCTAGGCGTACGTTTTGTTACTACCACGATTGGAAAACCATTACTAACTCGAATACCAGATGTTGTGCCCGAAAAGTACCAATTGTTCCTGTTGTTCCTGTTTGAGACAATATGCACTCGCCCGACCCTCCAAGCCGACGAGCGGGGTTGGTCACTCCCAATAGCGCTATTCACATTTCCCCGTTGTGCAAACCCGCACATTCATGGTTCCCCCCGGGACTTCCAAAGATCGTGTAGTACACAATAGAAACCCATAGTATGACAGTAGTTACCAAATAATCGTTTTAACACATGTTTTCTCCCCCGAAAGTATGAAACCAGTTTAAAAGAGGGGCCGTAAACTCACCTTAAGTTGCGTTACTCCTTAACCTGAGTAAACCCAGCTGCTATGCTAGTCCCGTAAGCGGCGACCTAACATATGACAGTTACAAGTACTTAGACTAATAACCCGCAGGTTAATTAGTCCCTAGATGTCCAGACCATAACCAAGTTTGTTTGAAAACACCGTGACTGTTTAACTGACCCAAAGTACAAGACCCGACATCCCATTGGTGACCCGAGACTCCCCGTGTTATGTTTACGCTCCAAAACATACAATAACGCAATTACACTTAACATACGTTAACGCACAACAAGTTATAGCACATAGTTCACGTATCACCGAATTACATCCAAACATATGTTACCAAGTCATCATATATGTCACGAGGTTCCTAGCATGTTACTACATGTCAAATCGGGTCTCGGAATGCTAATCTACACTTACAACAGTAGTACACGCGATTAGGAAACGTAAACTAGCAATTAGGACTGATTGCGTATAAGTTCATGTGATTAGGGCTAATTGCATGTAAGTTCATGTGATTAGGGCTGATTGCATGTAAGTTCACGTGATCAGGGCTGATTGCATGTAAGTTCACGTGATCAGGGCTGATTGCATGTAAGTTCACGTGATCAGGGCTGATTGCATGTAAGTTCACGTGATCAGGGCTGATCGCATGAAAACTCATGCGATTTGGGGCTGATCGCATGAAACTCATGCGATTTGGCCCTGATTGCATGTAAAACTGGCGATTAGCAATGCTAATCGCCTGTAACCTTGCTGTTCCAGTTTTTCGCGCGTTTAACGCTCCAAATCAGATCCAGAACGTGTGTAACTACCCAATATCATTCCAAACACTATCCTAAACATGTTTCAACCAAAATCCTTCGTTTAACCTCGTATAATCAGTCCTGCATGCAACCAAGTAATCCAAACACCATACACATAGCATGCAATCATCATACTAACATGCATAACAATAACCCTAATAATCAATTACTCAGATTTCTATCATCATACTATCAATATCAATTCTGATCTAACCAAATAACATATCAATCAATCATCATGAATCATAAAAATCCTAGCTTTCTAATCATACACACCCACAACACATGTATATTAGTTATAATCCGATTAACAATCCTTATTAATGATTTTCAGAAAGCTTTTTCGTTTAAGAACAGGTCTGGACCATTAGGGATTGATTAAAAACGTTTATAAAGATTTGTGGATGAAAACCAAACCTTGGGATTATGAAAGAATGATGATTCAAGCTTGAAACCTTGTGTTTTGATCAAAAATCGCCTTCCAGAGGTTGTTTATGTGTTGGGGCGGGTTATGGGACGACTAGGGTTTGTATAATGAAGTTTATGAGGTCAAGTATGGTATTTATAGTCGTTTTTAGTCGTCCAGCACGTAACATGCGATTATGCAGCTTTACACGCGATCAGGAAGCCTAATCGCGTATAAGTTCATGCGATCGGGGCCTAATCGCATGAACAGTCATGCGATCAGTCCCCAGTCGCACCACATGATCCCCAGTCGCACCACATATAGGCGATTGGGCTATCCTGATCGCCTATATGGGCCTGTTTCGTGTGTTTTGCGCGTTAAACCCCGTTTTAACATATGTTAACACATATTAATGTACCGACAAGTCACATAATGATTGTAAACACATAACACAAGTAAATACACATATTTACACTCGTTCACCAATTCCTGGGACTCGAGACTCGTATGTTCCGTATGCCCTGACGATCCTACCGATCGTCACCGTTTGTACACTTGGTTAAGGACCGACATCTAATGAACCTCTAGACCAACATCCAATGATCCTCTAGACTAAACCAATAGTTCCCGAACTATAACCCGACTTAACTAACCCAGTTAAGTACAATATACGCGTGACTCGCTAAGGTAGACTTTCATCTAGACAACGTTGTTAACCAGAATTTGCCGGGTGTCACACTTGTCCACAACCTTCGGCCCAAATCCCCTCCGCCTCTACGGCCCAAACCTCAAATCCCAATTCAGCCCGTACCCATTCCACTACAGCGACCCAACCCGCTGTCCCCCCTCCCCAACCTGCTACCCGACCTCACACTCGATCCATGAGTGGTATCGTGAAGCCCAAACATCCGTTGAACCTTCATACCACCACCATCGTCCCTATCCCCAAAAACCCTCAGGTTTCCTTGTCCTCTCCTAAGTGGTATAATGTCATGACCAACGAGTTTAGTGCACTTATTAAAAACAAGACCTGGGAGCTTGTACCTAGGACCCCGAACATGAATATTATTCGTAGCTTGTGGTTATTTAAACATAAATTCAGGTCGGACGGCACTTTGGAGCGTTATAAAGCACGACTGGTGTGTGATGGTCGTAAACAGCAGACAGGCATCGACTGTGGTGAGACATTTAGTCCAGTTGTCAAACCGTCCACTATACGCCTGGTTCTTTAACTGGCTCTGTCCAAGTCCTGGCCTATTAATCAACTGGATGTTACTAATGCCATTCTCCATGGCAACTTGGAAGAAACAGTTTAAATGCATCAACCCATGGGATTTCGACAACAGGACTTTCTGGATCATGTTTGCCGCCTTCGAAAATCCCTTTATGGGTTGAAACAGGCACCCCGTGCCTGGTACCAGCGATTCACAGTTTTTGTTATTTTGCAGGGATTCCATCAAAGCAAGTCTGACAATTCTTTATTTATTTATCATCATGGAACTGACATTGCTTATCTACTTATATATGTGGACGACATCATTCTCACGACGTCCAATGAAGATCTAAAGACTCGCCTGTTACATGATTTGTCCAGTGAATTCGCTATGAAGGATTTGGGTTCTCTGTCATATTTTTTGGGTATTCAGGTGACCAGGAATGGTGACACTATGTTTTTGTCACAACAGGCATATGTTAAAGATATCATTCATCGGGCTTCCATGGATTCGTGCAACCCCGTTGCCACACCGGTTGACACACAATCCAAACTGTCTGCTGATGCAGGCCCTCTTCATGATGACCCTGCCACATACCGCAGCCTTGCTGGGGCCCTCCAGTATCTTACTTTTACCAGGCCGGATATTTCTTATGCAGTGCAACAAATCTGCATGCACATGCACGCACCTCGCCTGGAGCACTGGAATGCTTTGAAGCGTATCATACGCTATCTTCAGGGTACTATGGAACACAACCTTCATCTAGGACCTGCTTCTATGATCTCTCTTCGAGCATACACAGATGCTGACTGGGCCAGCTGCCCAGACACACACCGCTCCACTTCCGGATATTGCGTGTGTTTAGGTGACAATCTCATCTCTTGGTCTTCTAAACGCCAGTCCACTGTCTCCAGATCCAAAGCTGAATATAGAGGCATGGCAAATGTTGTGGCTGACATCTGTTGGTTGCGCAATCTTCTTCTTGAGCTTCATCATCCCCTCTCTCGAGCCACCTTAGTCTACTGTGACAATGTTAGTGCGGTTTATCTCTCGGGCAATCCGGTTCAACATCAACGCACTAAACATATTGAGCTCGATATTCACTTTGTTCGTGAACAAGTGCAGCGTGGACATATTCGGGTACTTCATGTTCCGTCACGTCACCAAATTGCGGACATCTTCACAAAAGGGTCTTCCGCGAGTCTTGTTTGATGACTTTCGTGCCAGTCTCAACATCGGTCCTCCCGACGTTTCAACTGCGGGGGTGTATTGACATGTGATATATTTGGCAAATTGTAATTGTATTTAATTTGTAATTATTCCTCCATAATTAGTGGAGATACATTGTATTATATAAGGATATGAAATAATGAGAATGAGGCAAGTTGAATGTCCTCTTTCAAAATGGAAGTGGGAATGGGAGAATTGGGGTAAACCATTTTTAAACTTTGGAAGAGAAAAGGGGGAAAAATGAGGTGGCGCTGATGTGGCAATTGAGGGAGTTGAAGGAAATGCTCTCCACACCATATAGCCTTATTATGACTTGTCAACAATATATATATATATATATTATCTATAAATAAATACTAATCACCAACTTACATTTTTTTAACGGAGAAGGAGATAATTTTATTCCACACGAAAAGAACCAAAACATTAGCGAGTATAAATATTCCCTAACCAGAGGTTAAAAAACCGGGATTAAAGAAAACAACACTGATACATGAATCACCAACTACATAACACATATATATTACCCCCCACCCCCACCCGCCCAACCGGGGCGGTGTTGAGGGCTTGAAGGCCTTCTTCCCGTCCCTCTTCACCCCACTCCGAATAGTCTTATATTGGGTCGTATGCGATGATATATAGTGATGTCAGTATGTGCTGTTGACATTCATCTATGATTCTACGGGGTTGTATCAATGCATATATATATATGCAATTTTTCTTTTTTACTTTTCTTATGAAAATAACTGAAATTTATAACTTTGTTTATGTTTAAATAAATAAAACTAAACAAATTACAATTATACTTACGAATACAGCCCTAATTTTAATTTGTATTATAATACAAATCTTCACAACTGCGTATAAATCTCAAAAATCTAAGGGGCTGTTTGGTAGGATTTGTCCGACTAAGTGTTAAATCATTAAGAGGGTGTGAATAGTTCAACACCCCTTATTAGCTGTATGGTTAATAGTTTAATGGAACCATTTAAATGTTTGTTTTTAGTTGAAACAAACACTATCAATGCTGAACAATTAAGATGTTTATTAAGAGGCTAACAAACAACCCTAAATATATAAATTGAACATTGCGGCTAGCATCTATCGACGTGTCGTACCACACATTTTTCTAATAAATAATCAAAATTTATAGATTTTTTTTTAAATAAAACAAGATAAATTAATTGCAAACATGAGTTTTACAAAAGGTGTAACTCAATAGTAAATATCTATTTTTTTAACAACAAATTTCATTTTTACTTTTGTAGGATTTGAACCCATAACATTCCCAACTTAACTACTTTTAAAAAGGTTTGTTTTTCCATAGGGCCACCAACCCCAATGGTAGTAAAATATCTAAATGAAACCCACACTAGTCCCGGTGAGCTCTTCGACTTTTTAAAGATGAAAGAATTCTTTCTAACGTGTCAAATCATTGGGCGTCATGAATAAGCTCCTTTTGAGATTCTTTCTTTAATCAAAAGTAGTGGGTTACATTGGCGCTCCGGAGGGGGTGCAGACCGATATTTTATATGGAAACCTAGACAAAACGGAAAAACATCTTTAGGATCGAGTCATTGGACGCTACCATGAAAGCCAGGCTATGGTTCGTTCGAAAATTAACCGAAATTTTCAAGCCTCGCCAAGTATATGGTGAGTTTCTTGTTACTTTCTTGCACATTTTGCTTTATATTGTACATTAGCAAATGTACATGGGAGTTATTGTTGATGTATTTTTTGTTTGATTTACATTAGGTCGTAACCAATCCATTTTCTCAAGGATCACTATGGTGGAAAGTTCACTAAAACCCTTGGTAGGAAAGTATGTCAATTGAAAGAAACTTTACTGAAAAGCCTCTTGACATAAGGACTGAGGAGTAGGGATGTTCAGAAAAACCGCAAACCAAATAAAAACCGAAAACCGAACCGTAACCGTAACTGAAAAATCCAATCCGAACAACAAATTTGGTGTTTGGTTTGGTTTTAACCGAAACTGAATTGCTAATTCGGTGTTTGGTTTGGTTTTTGGTTCTACATTTTTTTTTATTTGGTTTATTTGTATTACCGAATAAACTGATAAAATAATTAATTATTAAATAAAAATAATAATATTTAATAACCCATATATAATATATAAGCCCGAGTATATGTTTAGTATTAACGAGGTTTTACCAACCCGCGTGTTGCAGCGGGATGTTTGATTACGAACATTGTGCAACCACTAAATAAAACATTTATTAATTGATTAATAAATATGTTAAATATGTTTTTCAAATGCATGTGTTCGTGAGTTTCATTTAATGAACGAAAATAAATGATTGGGAAGGATGTCAAGGAAAAATTGTTTTCCACAGTTTCTTAAAGAGGGAAATGGAATGAAAATTTTGGTTAATTTCCTTTATTTCTCATCATTTCAAGGAAGAAAATGATTTCTTAAACATAAGATTCTTACATTTTTTTTTTCATCATTTTCTTTGAACTTGGGACCACAATAGTTGATTAAATCTTTCATTTACACTCCTTTTTTTTCTCTCCTTAGTTCTTTTCTTTCGTTTATTAAAACTTGGGAACACAAACGATATGAAAGTGAAGGATGAATAATCATATGTGTTGGAAAAAAGAATAACCATGTTAGATATGATAACAATCCTAACAACGAACACGTATCACATTCTCACACCAACCCATATTTTTTCGTCATCCTTTTAGAGATTGAAAGGGCACCACAAAAGTAAAAAAAAAAAAAAAAACATATACAAAGTGTTGGAAAAAATGGTAGTGGAAATTGATTTTTCCCTAATTTTGGACTTAAATAAATATATTTATATATGTGTTATATAAATATTTATTTATGAGTTTGTGTACTATATTGTAAGAGCATCACAACGAATCAAACGATGTCCAAAATAGAGCTAAGATGAATGAGAAATCGAAGCTTGAAAGTTGTAGGTTGGAACAACCAAAAATGAGAAAATGGATTAAGTTTTGTCCCACATTGGTGGGATGACAAAACAAGAAGTGGTCTAGTACATGGCGAAAGACCAGGTAGAGTCCTGGTCTCCGCGTCGACGTAAACCGTAACAACTGGCGCATGGGCACCGAGCCGCTTGGCGTCCGCGCGTGGGTGACATAGCGGTCCGCGGATGACGTGGCGTGCGCGTGACGGGTTCCATAGGACGCAGGTGGTCATCTGCGGATGACGTAGCTGTGCAGGACTATAGTGGCGCATGACTAGGTAGCACCATGGTTAGTGTGCGTCATCTTGGTCAGCACGCGGCTCACACAACACTGGAGCAGGAGGCTGTTACGAGTCAGTTGACTTGGTCAAACCAGTCAATTGATTTGGTCAAACCGACTGTTTCAAGTCATGCTATAAAAGTAACTTGACGGTTTCAAGTTCACCATTAAAATCCATTAAGCATTTTATTAATTACAAGTTTAATGACTTGTTTATTACAATAATAAAAATGCAATTATGTTTCAATTGTGAAGAGATGTATATATATGAACTTACGGTTCATATGGAAAAGCAATAGAGTTTGGAAAAACTCTTGAAGATACATTTTCACAAAATGGTTTTGTTCCATGTTATGAGAGATAGATTCTCTCAATGTCAACTTTCTTTTTTCTAATTTTACGAACACAAATTACATGGTGTAATTTCGGGCTCAAGACCATCTTCGGCAGTACGACTACTGTTCCGGTTGTTGTACCCTGGGAAACAGACCGTCTGAGAGGAGGCGCAGAATTTGTTTTAAGGGCCTCGTGTCAAACACGATCATCAACCAAAAACCGTCAATGATTTCTTTATTCTTGCAGAGATGTTTAGTAGAAGATGATAATATTGAAATTGCTTGAATCAACTAGAGGTACATTTATTTTGTATCTTTATTTTTTTATTTAGTTTTGTATATGGTTATGTACTTTTATATTTCTTAAGAATAACAAGAGTATTGTTATTATACTTATTTTATTATTAGTTTAATAAAATTATGAACCCTATTTCCTACAATCTTAAAACAGACTTTCGTGTAGATTGTTGATACAATCTAAAAACCTTCTTATTAAAGGATTTTTGGGTTCACGAAAGTATAAAAATATTAATTGGGATTTTTGTTAAAATCTAATATATATTTTTTTTGGAAATATATATGTAGTACAACTCGGATTAATATGTATGATTGGAGTACAATCTTTAATCCGAAATACCGTGTTTAAAAAACGAAAAGTTTTGATTCAAGTTTTCGGTTTCATGGGTTTTTTGTGTCGGGTTTCGATAATTTGAAGTGTTAACAAATATTAACATATATTTAGACGTGTTCAAATACTATTTTTCTAATGAGCGTATTAGAAAAGACGTAATATTTGTCAACCCATGAAAAATATTTGCTAGAGATTATCTCTAACGAGCGTCTTAGAGATTAATCTTAGTAAAATATTTTCTAATGAGCGTGTTAGAAAATATTTTGGCAACCCATATAGAAACGTTTGGTGTACGGTTTCGATCTAACGAGCGTGTTAGAGATCATTATTTGGAGAAATAGTGATTGTTATCCAATGTGTTGAAACATGTTTATTTCTAACGAGCGTTTTAGAAATAATAATTATTTTTTTTTGTAAAATAATAAGTTTCAAAACATGTATAATTTCTAACAAGCATGTTAGATATTACAATTATTCTAAAATAATAAGTTTTGTAACCTTTAGTTTCCTAAAGAGCGAGTTGGAAAATATCATTTTTGTAAATAATAAGGTTTAGAACATTCGTATTTTCTAACGAGCGTGTTATAAAGTAATTATTTTAGTAAAATATTATTGGTTTCAAAATGTTGAAAACATTTAGATTTCTAATTGGCGTATTAGAAATTTCTTATGTAAACAAAAAGTTGAAACATGTATATCTAACGAACGTGTTAGAATTGACGACAATGAAAGAATAATGTGTCATCAAACATTTCTAATGAGCATATTAGAAATAAGTATTTACAAAATCATAAGTTATTTTTAAACTTATATTTTTTTTCTAACGAGCGTGTTAGAAATTGATGCTTTTGTAAAAACGAACAAACTAGACGTTTAATTTTCTAACGAGCATGTTAGAAACGGCTTATTATATTTATATATGAGCCGATAGAATATTAAACGGTCTTGTAATCGTTTATGTCTAACGGGCGTGTTAGAAATGGTTGTATATATATAAACCAATAAGTTTTGAAACGATTTTGGTAATCGTTTATTTCTAACGAGCGTGTTAGAAACGGTTTAGTTATATAACCCAAACACCATATAACGATGAGCATAATCGTTTGTATTCTAACAAGTATGTTAGAAATGGTTAGTTATTGAAACCGAATATTTTAATATTTAGTACACGTATAGTTTCTAATGAGCGAATTAGAAAAGATTTATCACGAAATCCATATACTTTAACGATTTATAATCGTTTAGTTTCTAACAAGCGGCTTAGAATCGGGTTTACTATGATAAACTAATTAAGATGATTGGTAATCATTTAATTTCTAACGAGCGAGTTAGATGCGGTTTTAAGTAATAAAACTATTTTCGAGTTTATGGTTTTGATAGGTAATCAAAGCATAAACATATATAGTTTAATTTTTAAAACAGTTGCAAAAACAAGAAATGTTTTGAAGGAATAAAACATGATTTTGCAATCGGTTCGATACTTGTCTGCGAAGTATCATGTCTTGAACCATATAATAGTCTTGAGAGACTATTTAAAGGAAAACAACCCGATGTTGTTTTTGACATATTTACTTGTTCGACTACTTGTGAGTAGTTAATTATAAATAACCTTATTGTTTTGAACAATGTATTGAGGGAGTACCTCAAAACATGCCACAAGACGATATAATTGTGATTATTTCGTTGAAATATAAAGTGTTGAAAGAGAATAACACTTTGAAATTTGATGTTTATATATCCTTATGAATCCATTAAAATACATTTGTAATGTATTATATATTTTTTTTGGATTATCGTTTATATATTTTTTTTAATAATCAAGTGATTTAAAATATAATAAACGATAGATATAAAAAGGAAATTAAACGATGGTATTTATTCTTTGACGATTTACATTCGACGAATTTAATAAGGATATATTTTTTAACGGGCTGTGCAAGGAGTGTCTTGCAAGAACACAATGAGCGGGTTGTGATCATGACTTATACAATAAGTCACATACCAAACATCAAATGTACAACATGATGAACGAATCATGACGAATGAGGCAGGTGTATTGAGATTAAATACACGAAAACGAAATATGTCATCCAATGTTGAGAGCATCAACATGAAAATACACAAATGTGAATTTTCGATGTATATAACATATGAAAGAAATATATGTTAATATTGTGAATTCGTTAATAAATTGAGCTAAATTTAATGTAAGACATTTACAATAGTGATGGATGTGTAGATGTTTCTACAACCATTAATGTTGTTTGACCTATGTGGAGGATTTGTCCTTAGTTTTGGGAGACTTCCCCAATACATGGTTTTAACAAAACAACATGGAAATGTATAAATCACTTTAGGCGCATATGTGAATGCTATGTCTTTGAGTGTCAATCTAATTGACTTTGTCTCAAGACTTTAGTGATTTTATACTAGGATTGTTCATCTTGTTGATGATGAATATGTTCATCAAAATGACTTAGATTGAGACTTATGTTTAAGTTCTTAAGAGTCAATGGTGAAGCCTTGGAGATTAAAGGCAAAATGAGTTTTGATCTTAATAGATGAAATTAACTATGGTTTTGAGACATTCCTAAAACAAAGGTTTTGGAGTGGTAAAACAAAATTTCATTATTGTGTCTAACTAAGACGTGAATGTTTGAAAGAGATAATGTGTTATCTCTTAAGGCTGTGAAGAATCAGAATGATGCATCTTCTGTTCACATGCTAGAGTATTGGAGTCTAAAGCATGCTAGACTAATACTTGTTAATGAAACATTCAAAGTGCAAGCAATGTGGGGGGAATAGCCATTTAAGAAACACCCGTATGGGTGGAAAATGGTATTTGAGAAGTTTTCTCAAACTTCATACGAAAGGGAGAACCTTTCATCACCCTATTGGATGTTATCTTATAACACTTAAATGTGGGGGTGGCTTGCATTTGAAAATGGAGTGAGTCAATCGAGTTGATTGGACTCAAATGCCAATAGGTAAGATCCAAAGTCTAGCTAATTTTGAATCACATCACCAAAGGCATGGAAACGTGTTTAGCCATGAATTGAGTTACATGTCATTCTAAAGACGAAAAGGAAGGTTCAAAGGGTAACACCTACCTACCCTACTACAATAACCAGATCTATGTTTAGATTTACGAATTGACAAGATGGCAAATTGACCAGCGAGTCAAGAACACGTTAGAACAACTTATCTCAATGCAAGATGGATCCAACAACCTGATGGTTGATAAGAGATGAAGTTGTATGGAATGAGACTAAAGTCCGTGAAAGAAAAGGGACATGAGGGAAACCTAACCTAGTTGACTGGAGATCCCAAGATCTAGGTTCAATAGGACAACTTAATCATGAACCGACCAGCAGTCACTGTGGGGGCATGGCTAAGATATATGTTTATATATAAAGCTAGTATATATGGTTATATACATATCCCCTAAACTACAAAAGGGTGTTTAATTACATCCTAGTCCATTCCTATAATATCCAGTGACTTTTGTTGAGAGGTTAAGCATAATATATGGTTTGATGATTAATGTAAATCATAGTACACCATAATGCTTTTAATGATTTAAGATCACCTATGTTGGAGAGAAGTGTGGTCGCTTCAAATGAAATTGTGGGGCACAATTTCTAGAGCTTCCGCAGAACTAGGAAAGTGTTCCAGGACCATTATTGGACACGATAATGAGGGGATGGCCATGCTAGGGGGAGTCTTGTGTGAACGTATATTGTCGTTTATACAAATAGCCGTCAGTTCAAAGACATCAAGTTCTACTGAAAGCTAGTAAGCTAAGTATGCTTCACAAGGGAAGGTTCAAAGGCTTACACCCACCTATCCTATGCAAGACTCAACCGTCGAGGTTACATCGGGTTTGTGTGTTTTAATCGATCTCCATTCATGTGGGGGATTGTTGGAAAAATGGTAGTGGAAATTGATTTTTCCCTAATTTTGGACTTAAATAAATATATTTATATATGTGTTATATAAATATTTATTTATGGGTTTGTGTACTATATTGTGAGAGCATCACAACGAATCAAACGATGTCCAAAATAGAGCTAAGATGAATGAGAAATCGAAGCTTGAAAGTTGTAGGTTGGAATAACCAAAAATGAGAAAATGGATTAAGTTTTGTCCCACATTGGTGGGATGACAAAACAAGAAGTGGTCTAGTACATGGCGAAAGACCAGGTAGAGTCCTGGTCTCCGCGTCGACGTAAACCGTAACAACTGGTGCATGGGCACCGAGCCGCTTGGCGTCCGCGCGCGGGTGACATAGCGGTCCGCGAATGACGTGGCGTGCGCGTGACGGGTTCCATAGGACGCAGGTGGTCATCTGCGGATAACGTAGCTGTGCAGGACTATAGTGGCGCATGACTAGGTAGCACCCTGGTTAGTGTGCGTCATCTTGGTCAGCACGCGGCTCACACAACATTGGAGCAGGAGGCTGTTACGAGTCAGTTGACTTGGTCAAACCAGTCAATTGATTTGGTCAAACCGACTGTTTCAAGTCATGCCATAAAAGTAACTTGACGGTTTCAAGTTCACCATTAAAATCCATTAAGTATTTTATTAATTACAAGTTTAATGACTTGTTTATTACAATAATAAAAATGCAATTATGTTTCAATTGTGAAGAGATGTATATATATGAACTTAATTACGGTTCATATGGAAAAGCAATAGAGTTTGGAAAAACTCTTGAAGATACATTTTCACAAAATGGTTTTGTTCCATGTTACGAGAGATAGATTCTCTCAATGTCAACTTTCTTTTTCCTAATTTTACGAACACAAATTACATGGTGTAATCTCGGGCTCAAGACCATCTTCGGCAGTACGACTACTGTTCCGGTTGTTGTACCCTGGGAAACAGACCGTCTGAGAGGAGGCGCAGAATCTGTTTTAAGGGCCCCGTGTCAAACACGATCCTCAACCAAAAACCGTCAATGATTTCTTTATTCTTGCAGAGATGTTTAGTAGAAGATGATAATATTGAAATTGCTTGAATCAACTAGAGGTACATTTATTTTTTATTTAGTTTTGTATATAGTTATGTACTTTTATATTTCCTAAGAATAACAAGAGAATTGTTATTATACTTATTTTATTATTAGTTTAATAAAATTGTGAACCCTATTTCCTACACAAAGCACAAAGGAAATTAATTCAAAATTTGGGCTCTTTTATTAATATTGAATAAACAGGTCTTACTTCTAAAAGGCCAAGATACACTTCTCCACATTTTCAAAAAATAAAAATAAATAAAATAAACATAACACTATCTTGGAGGAGGAGAAGCCATGGAAGAACCTGCAACCATCGTTGTGGACCACCGAAACAGTTATGAATGTTGTTACGGTTATGAATGCTGGTCCTTAATGGTTATGCATCTCGGTAACATAACGGTTGCAAATTCCGATCATTATGTATCGGATTGTAAACGTCATGTAGAAGCTATGTAATTTCAAGGATGAATTGTATTCCATCAATCAATAATATTTATACAATACAAGATGAAAATAAAAAAGGAAATACAATAAATACATTAAATACAATTTATGTGTAATAATAATGCTAGTAAATGACAGGGAATAAATCAAGGATATTCTCCTTAATTTATGGTTGGTTAATACCCCCCGTCAATCGAAAAGGTGGGGGACCAACACGAAGCATGTTGCGAAATTTTTCAAAGAGAGGACGAGGGAGACTCTTTGTGAAAATGTCAGCCACCTGAAGATTGGATGGAACAAATTTAGTATATAGCTTTCCAGAGGAGACCAATTCCCGAACAAAGTGATAGTCAATGTCAATATGCTTAGCCCGTTTATGAGACACGGGGTTCTGACTTAGGAAGATAGCACTCTTGTTGTCACACAGTAAGGTGGGACGATCCATGGGAAGAGCATGAAGTTCCCTGAGAAGATGAGTGAGCCAAATGATTTCTGCAGCAGTGTTGGCCATGGCCCTATACTCAGATTCACAGCTAGATCGTGCCACTGTTGGTTGTTTCTTGGCACTCCAGGAGACTAAGTTTCCACCCAAATAAATGGAGTATCCGTAGGTGGAGCGACGAGTCTCAATGCACCGAGCCCAATCAGCATCGGAATACCCAAGCAGAGTAGTAGTAGATTTGCGTGAAAAATGAAGACCTAGAGCAAGGGTACCTTTGACATATCTGAGAATCCGCTTGACTGACTGAAAGTGAGAGATTGTAGGAGACTGAAGATGCTGACTCGCTTGGTTGACCGCATATGATAAATCTGGTCTGGTAATTGTTAAATACTGTAAAGCGCCAACCAATGAACGATAGAGAGTGGGGTCATGAAATAGAGGACCCGTAGATTGAAATACTTCAGACGTAGACAGCGGCGTAGAGACAGGTTTGGAGTCAAGTAAACCTGCACGAGTCAAAATGTCATATGCATATTTTGCTTGACTGAGGAAGAGACCATTTGTCTTATGAGTGACTTCAAGTCCTAAGAAATAGCTCAAACTGCCCAGGTCTTTGATGGAGAATTCTTTGTGGAGAGAAGTTACAAAGGTGTTGATGAAAGTAGTGTCATTTCCAGTAAGTATGATGTCATCAACATAAACAAGAAGATACGCAAGCACGGAACCCTGTTTAAAAACAAATAAAGAAGTATCTGCTTGGCTGCAAACAAAACCATGGTTAGTAAGAAAAGAACTAAGACGCTGAAACCAAGCACGTGGTGCCTGTTTGAGCCCATAGAGAGCTTTCTTCAAGGAACAGACATGATTAGGAAACCGATCATCTATAAACCCAGGTGGTTGTTCCATGTAGACTGTCTCTGTTAGGTTTCCATTTAAAAAAGCATTGCGAACATCAAGTTGGCGTAGTGGCCAAGCATATATAGTAGAAAGGGCGAGGACGACGCGCACAGTAGAAGCTTTGACAACAGGACTGAAGGTGTGAAAGAAATCCTGTCCAGGTACCTGTGTGAAGCCCTGAGCAACAAGTCGGGCTTTGTAACGATCGACAGAACCATCCGACTTGTATTTAGTGCGATAAATCCACTTAGAGCCAACCACATTTGAGTGTGCGGGACGTGGAACCAAAGACCAAGTTTTGTTTTTGTGTAGAGCCTCCATTTCCTCTTCCATAGCCTTGATCCATCTTGGGTGTTTGGAAGCGGTTTTGAAACCACGAGGGTCAGAGGTAGTGAGCAAAGCGGTGTGTAAGGGACTGGAAAATTGAGAAAGGTCAGCTTGGTGTTTTGGTTTGTAGATGCCGTTTTTGGACCGGGTTGTCATATGGTGGGTGGGGTTGGGTGAGGAGTGAGAGGACGAGGTGTTTGGCGGAGAAATGTGGGCCGGTGGATGTTGTTGAGTATGATGGTCCGAGGATGAATTAGGGTCGGCCGCTAAGTTTGGTTGGGAGGTTTGGGCCGTGAGGTTTGGTCGTGAGGGTATAGATGGGGTAGGGATATTAGATGGGCTAGGAGTGGATTGATTTGGTGAGTGTTGGACAGGAGTAGGTGTGGGGTAATCCGAAGACATGGGACAAATGGTGCATGGGGAGGAGTGGGAATTGGTTTTGTGAGTAGATGGTAAGGGTGTGATAATAGGTGGTTGATTTGTTAAAGGTGGGATAGGGATGGATTCATCAAAATTTGAAAACACAAGAGTAGCCTCATCAATAGGAGAGACGCGACCACTGAATGGAAAAGTGTCTTCATCAAATTGTGCATGACGAGTGACATAGATACGTTTGGTTTGAGGGTCCAAACAACGATAGCCTTTGTACTTGACATCATAACCTATGAAAATGCACTCCGCACTGCGAGGTGAAAGTTTATGTTTGGCGTAGTCCCTCAAGTAAGGAAATACACGGCAACCAAAAACTCGAAAATTTGAATATGTGGGAGCATATCCAAATAATATTTCAAAAGGCGATTTATTGTCAAGAACAAGTGTGGGAAGGCGATTTATGATGAAGGTGGCAGAGGAAAAAGCATCAACCCAGAAGGTAGCTGGAGAATGAGAATTGAATAGCATGGCTAGGCCAGTTTCAGTGATATGCCTGTGTTTTCGTTCGGCTCGACCATTTTGGGGTGGTGTATGGGGACAGGATAGCCGATGATGAATGCCCTGTTGGTGGAAGAAGGACTGAACCCGTGAGTTGGTAAATTCAGTGCCTCCGTCACTTTGGAAAATTTTAATAGTGGTGGAGAGTTGGTTTTGAACATAAGCAGTAAAGGTAAGCAACACATCATAAAAATCAGACTTTTGTTTTAGGGGATAAAACCATGTGAAACGTGAATAATCATCAATGAATATAGCATAGAAACGATATCCATTGGGTGAGATAACAGGTGCGGGTCCCCAAAGGTCACAATGAATTAAATCTAAAGCATGCATTGACCGTTTTGTATTTAAATCAAAAGGCAAACGATGTGATTTAGATAACTGACATGGAGAACAAAGCTTAGGTTTAGGTAACAATGAAGTAACAAATAAAACACCAGTCTTATGTAATTTAGAAATAACATCAAACGAAACATGACCAAGACGACCATGCCATCTCTCATAGGAAGCTTTAAGATGTTGAGAAGAGTAGGACGCCACGAACGCCTGTTGTCCTTCTCGAAGAATGTAGAGGCCGTTTTCACACGTGCCTTTTGCCAGGGTTTGCTTTGTTTTGCGATCCTGAATATTGAAAAAATTATTAGAAAAAAGGACATCAACAGGTGAATCATTTGTAAGTCTACTTATGGAAAGGAGACGTTTTGTGAGACGTGGCACGACAAGAACATTTTTTAAAGGAATTTTGTTTTGAATAAAGGCGGTTCCAATTTTGGTCACAGGTAAAGTTTGACCATTTCCAAAAGTAACAAAGGAGTTACCTGGACGGCCATAAGGGGCAGTGACGTCACTTTCTTCGGGAGTCATATGAGCATCTGCACCCGTGTCGCCAGTCCAATCAGGAAAATCATCAGTGACATGGCACTGGGCATGAAAAGCTTGAGCAAGGTTTGCATCAAGGGAAGAGGCTCGCTGAGCATAAGATGCAAGACTGGGACACGCGTTCGCATAATGTCCATCTTTCCTGCACAACTGACAGTGGGGCGGGCGTCTAGCGCGACCACGGCCTGAAGAGCGGCCGCGGCCTCGATTAGCAGGAGAAAAATTAGAAGAGTGTTTAGAAAAATTACCAGATGAGCCACGCCCTTGACGCGCCATAAACGAAACTTGAGAACTGGAAGAGCTATGAATCGATTTCAGGAACAGTTCTTGAGTTTCGGCTTTTGACAGAAGATCACGAAAGGTGATGTTATCAGAGATGGCGCGATAAGTAGTGGAGAAATTTTCATAGGCAGACCCGAGACCACATAGGAACCAGTGCTTTTTATCACAATCGGACACCGGATGACCGATCGATGCCAATTCGTCACAGAGACCCTTGAATTTTCTGCCAAAATCTGTGACAGAGGAATCGCCCTTTTGCAGTTGTCGAAGCGTGTCCTGCAGGGTGTGAACACGGTCTATAGACCGGTGGCTGAAGGCAGATTCGAGGGCAAGCCAGACCTCGCGAGCCGTCTGAAAGCCGATCACCTCAGACATGGCTTCCTCCGATAAGGAGGACTGAATAAGTAGGCGGACAGATTGGTCAGCCTCAAGCCAGGAGTGGTAAGCAGGGTTGGGAGAGGTTTTATCGTTGATGATGATGACTTCCGGCGGTGGCAGAGAGGTGCCATCGACATGGCCAAAAAGTTTTATCATTGATAGGACAGGGGTTATTTGATGTGACCATGGAAGATAATTATTGGAGGTGAGTTTTAATGGGATGAAGTGAAGAAGAGAGTGGAGAGGTATGGAAGGTGGCTGGCTTGAAGAAGACATGGTCTGCAATATGCAATGGGTTATGCAGGAAGAAGAAGCAAGAAACGATTTGTTTAGGTCAAAAGAAAAAGTAGAAAGGTTTGGTGGGGTAGGGATTTGTGTAGGTAGAAAGAAAAAGTAAAAGGTTTGGTGGGGTAGGGTAGTAGACTTCAAGATTGGAGGTGGTTCACGGTTATGTAAGAAATTGAATTGAATAGAATAGAATGAGGGTTGAGTGGGGTAGGGTAGGAAAAAGACAAGGAAAAAAAAACTAGGAAAAAGACAAGGAAGATGGATCAAGACTTGAAGGATCGGGATACTTTGGCTGATACCATGTAGAAGCTATGTAATTTCAAGGATGAATTGTATTCCATCAATCAATAATATTTATACAATACAAGATGAAAATAAAAAAGGAAATACAATAAATACATTAAATACAATTTATGTGTAATAATAATGCTAGTAAATGACAGGGAATAAATCAAGGATATTCTCCTTAATTTATGGAATGTAGAAGCTATGTAATTTCAAGGATGAATTGTATTCCATCAATCAATAATATTTATACAATACAAGATGAAAATAAAAAAGGAAATACAATAAATACATTAAATACAATTTATGTGTAATAATAATGCTAGTAAATGACAGGGAATAAATCAAGGATATTCTCCTTAATTTATGGTTGGTTAATACGTCATGACGGTGCCGATGCGTTGTTTTAAGAAACGACCATGAAAGGAGGAAAAAGGAAAGTCACGTCTGCGGAGTGAAAACGTCATGTCGGTGGTGATTTAACGGCGTTAAAAGTGATTATGGTTACCGTTAAGTTGATTTTTGTATTAGTATATAATATTTCCTTATTTTCGTATGTAGGTTCATTAGAGTTGGAGAAAGATTTAAGTTTGAAGTTTATTTATAATTTGTGGAATTTGCAAAAACTTATTTACTATTTCTAATTTCTATGATGTTTGTGTTTGCGTGGTTTGATTTATATTAATTGCTATCTTTCTATTCGGATTTCGGAACACAGAGGTAGATAAGTTAGAGAAAAAAAAAACTTCGTTTCAATTTGGTTGAATTTGGTTGAAATTGGTTTGTTTGGTTTTTAATCGAAACCAAACCGAATTCAATTTGGTTGAATTTGGTTTGGTTTTCATGTTCCTAATTTGGTTTGGTTTGGTTTTTGGTTTGGGGTACAAAATTTTGAAAACCGAATAAACCGAATTGAATAAACCAAATAAACCGTAAACCAAACCGATTGGTTAAACTAAAGAAGCATTTGGATTAGTGGTGACTAAAGTGAGACAAAATTGAAACTAAATGACTTAAAAAGTCAAAAACAATCTTTTAATTGGACCGAGATGTAGACTTGATCAAACCACTAAAATGGTATTTAACTAAAAAAAAAACTTAATTATGAGGTACGGACAAGTAGGGTTAAGTTATTTTACACAGTGTAACAAAAATGAGAAGGGTGAAAAGGATACAAAAAACACAATAGATTATGAAATATGACACAATGAGTCACAAAATATAACACAGTGCCGAAAAACATAACACAATGCTGAAGAAAAAAGACACAATGAATTGAAAAAATGACACAATGATGAAAATAAGAAAAAGACACAATGGTACATAAAAGGCACAATGATATAACACATATTCTAAAAACTACAAGCTAAAACCCCCAAAAAACGAAGACTTAAAAACTAACATTGTAAGGTTCGATAAGACGGTTCCAATGCCGCTTGAATGAGTTCAATTAGGGTCTGTTTGATACCATTCATACGACTTCCTATTTTTATTTCACTGTGTATTTGATCCTAACCCTCCCTGGATAATGATTTCCTTTTTGTTAGAGCATCCCCAATGTACAAACCTTCAGAAGCCCCAAACAAACCACCACTTCAAATCAGCGCCAAATCAGATTTACAAACCACATAGATACCGTTAAAAATTATTATATGTGTCTGAGTGGGTTACCCACAAATGAAGTCCGAACATGAACCAAACCAAACCAAACCGGACGAGGCCTAGAATGTAACCGGACAAATGCACTGGTCTGCGGACTAGGCCACCTAAAAACCGAAACATTGTGGATTTGTGGGTGCTAAAGATCTAGCATTCGCAAACCATAATTCTTTGGCACGTGTCAGTGGACCAAAACAGAGAATTGGTTTGTTGAGAATCATCGAGTGGAAGTGGGTGGACCCTGGACATACATTCGTTGGTTGGTTCAAAAGTGATTCTCCAAGAAAGGGCTCATGTTTGTTTCTCCAGAAATGAAATGATCATTGAGGAATCAAGTAAGGGTGTTAGGTTCATGTGGATGACCACAAACAAACACTCAACGAAGCTGTTTGGTCTTTTTCTAGTTATGGACCAACATTCATGGAATAAACAAACATATATCTTCTTCATTACCTATTTTTATCAAACCTTCTTTGCCATTGATGCTTTTAACTCAGTCACCTTCCTTTTTGGTCTGTCAAACTTATGCCCGGCTTTGTCAATCATATATGGTTACTTAAGTTTGTTATATATATGTAACACATATCAATAGTCATGTGACAAAAACTAGTGAACATAAAAGTGTAAAATTAAGTTTTTTTATCAACCCATTTTTGTTTGTTCTAAGAAATATAGTTTTAGTCTAGAATACCATGATAAAATCATGACCCGTTACAAGCTGTCAAAAATCACATAAGGATGTGAATCTTCACGTAACCTACCGTCACAAAATGTTACAAGCCTCAACTAGAAAAGAAATCAATCCGCTTGTAATCTAGAAATGTACTGATCATAGAAACTGGCTGCTTTCTCAAGATCACCAAGCTCGGTGTAGCAATCAGCTATCGCACCAAATGCTTCTGTGTTTCCAGACTCTTCTCCTTCTCTTTCTGAGATTGATAGCACCATTGAATGGTATTTAATAGCTTCTTTATACTTGCCCTGTCTCTGCATTGATGCTCCTGTATGATGGTTTGGTTCACCCAACTTACGCACGTTAAAAACAAGTAATAAAAAAATAACAAAAAAAGGTCAGAAAACAAACCTAATCCTCTTGCAGCCTTTTTTTCCTCAATGGGATCTTTAATGTTCTGGGCAAGCTCCAGGGCGGCTTTGAACTCGGAAAATGCCTTATCCGGATTTTGATTTCTAAGAAAGTTTTTCCCATTTTTGAGACGGGATATTAACTCCTGTTTCTTTGGATCAACAATCACTTCATTATCTGGTACTCTAGCAGCAGCAGGGGCATAACTTAAAGCGGGTGCGTATGATTCTATCTTGGCTTGCCTCTTTAAAGCTGCATTGATTTGCCTCAACTGTTCATTCAGTCGTTGCAGTTCTGCTTTTCTTTGACGAGCAAGCAGTCCTGTAATTTGGCAGCCAACTTTACACCTTTTTTCCAATCTCCAAATACAAACCAACTTACCCTTATTACCAATTCCAGCAACTAAGTTACATTCTGTTACCGACCGGCCATAGCAACCAAATGACCTGCTGAACCCGTAATAGCTATGTTGTCAAAAGCGCACATGGCGCGCGCCTAGGCGCAGAAGCACAGCGCAGCCCACCTTGTGCGCTGCGACTGAAAATGCGAGGTTTCAAGCCTAAAACATGTCTAAAAGACTAAAACCGCTAAAAAAGGCTTTTGAATCAACCTAAAACAGCCTAAACTAGTCCCATACAAGCGTAAAACACGCCTAAACCCACCAAAAAGGGTATTTTATACTATGTGCTTAGCTTAAAAAAGCCCCGGCTTTTTAAGCGCCTGGGCTCCGGGGTCAAATTATCTGCCTTGACTTGCACCTTGGCCCTTGGGTTTTGACAACATAGCGTAATAGCAATTCAGCATTTTTGCTGATTTTCAAAAAATGTTCACGAGTCATTTTATTTGAAATTTTAGTGTAAATGTATGTATGTATGTATATGCAAGTGGCATTTGATTTGACATTTAGTAGTTAACAACCATACGTCCATACCCCGTAAAATCTCACAAATAGCAAAGCTATTAGCAAGGTCTAGGGAGGGTGGGATGTAGGCAAGCCTTACCTCTACCCTTAGGAATAGAGAGACTACTTCAAGAGAGACCCTCGGCTCCAAGATAATATTAAATTATTAATCAATTATAAACTAAAAAAAGATCAATTTTCAACCTTGTAGTCTTGTAGAAAAACTATTTAGCATAACTTATTCTCATAGAAGCAACCTTATACATACGTGGCTGCTTGCATGGAATCAGTAAGTGTCACACAATCACTTAAAATGAGGCTGGTTGTTGTAAGTTGGTTTCTGTTGTGAGCATAGTTGTCAAAGCGCCTAGGCGCACTCAAGGCGCATAGGCCAAGCCCAGAGCCTAGGCGCAAGGCGCATAAAAAATGAGGGCTTTTAATAATTAGGCGCATAATATAAAATACATTTTTTAGGGATTTTAGAGATGTTTTAGGCTTGTTTAGGGCTACTTTAGGATGTTTTAGGACTTGTTCATAACTCATTTAGGACGTTTTAGAGGTTTAGGAAACTTTTAGACTGAATTTGGCCGGAAATCAGCTTGAAATCAGCCCTGATAGTGCGCCTCAGCGCCTAAATGCGCACCTCACAGGGTGCAGCGCACTTGGTGCGCCTCGCGCGCTTTTGACAACTATGGCTGTGAGTCTAATTTAAAGATGGTTGCTGTTTTGCTAATTCATGGATTCGGGCCAAAACCAAGGTTTGGTTGGATTGACCCACATACAGACATATTTTTTTATCCATTTTCCCTAATTCACAGATAAGTGATGTATAATTAATGTGGAAAGTAAGTAAGTAAGTAAAGTGTGACCTCCAACAGTGGCCCCAATGAGGGCAACAAGTAGCAACAAGGGCATGTTCATATTAAAAAGAGATTGGTCTGCTGCCACCGCCTCACAGGTTTCAGCTAGGGCTTCTAAAGGTGTAGCAGCTAATAACAAGGCATTAGCAGCAATAATGGGTGGCAAGGATGATGCAAACTCCATAGTCTACAAAATGATAAAGATTCAAGAATAGCAGTTAAAAATAAGGAAAGGATAATTAACTAAGGAAGTATTGTATTGTACTATGAGATAAGTGAAGTGACTACTCACCATCATACCTGATGCAAAGAAAGGAGTTGGAGTATCTGACTCTGGCTTACAAGTAGTGATGGCGAGTAAAGGTTGATGGAATTTGGAAAAGTTGGTTACTAGATTACGGCGTGGCGTGGTAGTGGGAGTGGAAAGAAGAGAGGTGTAGCAACCGCCGACCACCGCCATTCTGGATAGATAAACTTCCATCTTTTCTTCCCCCTTTTTTTCCCTTTCACTTACCTCATTACTTCATTTAATAAAAAAATAATTCCCAATCTCTATTTTGTAATTTGTTTCTTAAAAACTAGTAGACATATCTTTTGCCCCTCGTGCATCGTGTTTGTTGGTTATTCGTTATGATGAAGTAGAAAACAACGGTGTATAAAATATATGTTACTAAAAACTGAAACTTATATCTTCTGAAAATTTTAAATGGGTACATAACAATAGATCGTACTATTCCTTGCAACACCCTTAAATTGGCCCACGTCCTTTGGTGGGACCATTTTATGTATCTCGAAGGTAGATAAGTATGTCATCGTAGAGCGGTGCTTAGCGTAGTAAAGTGACGTTGTATCTCTTAATGACCATAAGATTGTAGTGGAAGTGATGTAATTACTAAAATGCAGTATGTAGTGTCCAGCATATTTCTATTATTTTAGGGCACCCGTGAGATGCAGCGGAGTCAATGATTTGCATAGATACTCTCGTTTTATGTTAGTTTGACAAATGCCGTAACAAATATAATTGACCAAACAAATTAGTAATCAATATAGTTAAAACTGCCAAATATACTGATAAGAACTTGTCTTCTTTTGGATATGTAAACAATTGGTGACTTCGTGAGATCAGAAACTTAAACTCTATTCCTAGAAGCTTATAGTAGCAGAGAAAACAAAAAACCATCGAGGAAGATGATGACGTTGCTCATGAAGTATTTATACCATATTTGCTTGTATAAACGTCTAGCCTACATATATCGCTCACTTTAATGGGTTGAAACATGTCATGGGTTGGGTGTGTTGGCAAACTTCAAGGCTACATATTCATTTGTGTGCAAAAGTGTCACATCATACCATCCTGCAACCACATAAATTTTAAAAGAATATATAAATACATAATATATGATGTAATTTATTTACTATAAACATTGAAAGATATGTAAGTTATGTATGTGAAGAGTCACCACATTATTTATATACCAAATATATGACCACTATTTATAAGACTATAACATTGATACAAACATAATAAAGACATGGAGGTTATGAATGTAAAGAGTCACCATTGTTAATTTCCTCATCAATTTTATAATTATGTTTAAATTAATTTCTTCAACAATTTAATATTTAAGTAGAAAGACAATTTTACCCACTATTTATAAGACTATAACATTGATACAAACATAATAAAGGTTGTATTTACTTAAATTTTGCAGGTATCCTTCACTGATGCTTTATAATATAGTATAGAAGATAAAAATTCGGATTGATTCATTAGCGTGAGCATGAATTTATAGCTTTTTGATTTCTTATTTCTTAACACAAATAACATAAGTAATTAACACATAGTTAAGTTTTTGTTTTCTCTTTATGCTAGTGTTTAATTTATTTTATTAATTAGAATTAGAACTCAAACAATATACAATTGCCGAAAGCAAAATAATATTGCGAACCACACTACATACAACGTTTAACAAGAACATTAAATAGATCAACAAATACCTTAAAAGTCTTAGAACAAATATAGTTTACGTATATATCGAGTAACTATTTCGTGGCGTTCAAGGAGACCATGTTGATTGAAATTGAGGAAAGTCTCCATACCCTTCTCCAACCATCCTCTCCATCATCTATCATTCATGTCCATTTGTTCCATGCAACATCAGTTTTCATCCCATGCAATAAGTGGAAGTAATATTTATAATATTTTAGAAACATATTAGCAAATCTAGAATGTTATATTTATAATTTTGTCCGTTTTATTTAGTTAACAATATATATGATTCAAGATACACAACTTCTTAACAAGGATAGTTGGGAAAGCCATATGTCCCCTTCATATGGGCCATATCATCCAATTCAGTAGAGTTGAGGTCAATAGGTCATAGAACATGATTTCTTCTGAAAAGCTTCATGGAGAGAAACTAAAAATGCACAAAGAAGAGAAAAAAACTGCACTAATTAATTTTGAAAAATATTTTCTCATCAATAATTCATAATATTGTTTGTTTATTGTTTTAATTGTTAGTTGCACAATTAAATTACCTCAATTTGATTCTGCAATGATCCAATATAGTTGATTATTACATCCAACATCACTGGCATTCCAAAAACTAAAAATATCAAATATACCCAAGTCAAAAATTTTATTTACATATTTCCCCTTCCCAAAAACTAAAAATATCAAATATACCCATTCTATTATTAAGCACATCATATCATTACATGTTATGATGAATGTAATGATACGAGGGCTTAGTAATGATTATGTAAGAGTGTTAGAACACTCGTTTCGGTAAAATCAAGTTGTAGGATACATGGAAACATTTTGCATGTTACATGTTCTTAGTGTTCATAACTTACTAAGTTGGAAAGATCGTATGGGATATAAGTTTTAGGATGCAAAGAATGTATTGTATGACTTGTCATGAATATAGTTTAGTAAAAGAATTGGGGTAAAATAGTTATTTTCCTATGCATTTATCATAGAATGGGTATATATGTAATTTATGAAGTTTTGTAGGGGATATATGTAATTTAAATTTTGGGTTGGGTATATATGTAATTATAGATGAAAATAGGGGGATATATGTAATTAATCCAAAAAAAATGTATATATGTATATAAAGATTAACTCATATCTTTATACCTTGTAGCATCCGGGAACCATATCTTGCAAGCGTCTTAACTTCTCATTGATTTTTTTCTCTTCTCATCTAATGAAGACATAGTTTTTTTGGACAAAACAATGTTTCAAAACATAAAATTAGCTCTAAGATTTTGTTTGGGGTTATGAAAAGACTATTAGCATTCAAGAAATTGATTATAATGAAGTATATATAATAATATGGGGGGGGGTTGAAAGGTCTCACATTTAAGATGCATCATAGGTTAGGTTGTATTTTGTGTTTTAAAAGTTGGACATAAGGGCATAATTGGGATAAGATTTTAGGATGCGAGGTATTGGATTATGTTAAATTTACTAATCTACCCTCCTAAGTGTCTTAATAGTCACAAGTATGCCAATAATACCCTTAATTTTTTTGCTTAAACATGTTGTACATCTTGTTTGTTAAGTTGTACGGAAATGAAAATGACTAACTTAGCCATCACTCCTCCTTAATAAGATAATATAGATATAGATATTTTTAATAAACTGTTAAAATGTCCCTTAAGGTTTGATCATATATGTCACTATAGACATAATAGTTTATTTTTATCGTTAGAAATCCAGTGGTTTCAATATGGTGCTAATATGAACCAATTTCCAAACAGAGTTAATGAACTTAGTTAACCTCAGGGGCAAAACTAGCATTTCATGTCATAACTTTTAAAACCCTCATTTAAACCGTTTCTCCATCTTCATACATCTGATTCTTTACCCTAATCACTACCCCCATCATCTTCCTGAGTAGGATCAACCTGGGTTATCACACCTATATCACTAGGATCAGCATGTGTTACATCACCCGAATTGGCAACTGATACAATAGGTTGAATATAAACTTTTATCACCTTATTAGTTGCAACAAATGTCAGCATCTTATTAAAATAAGTATCATTGTTCAATAGTTTTATCCAAAGTCTAAATCTTCTCATGGTACTTTAAAAAATATCTCAAATTAGAAGGTAATACCCATCTGCTAAGACTAGGGCTGCAAACGAACCGAACGAACACGAACAAGGCCTTGTTCGTGTTCGTTTGTTAAGGAAATTAGGTGTTCACGAACAGTTCATGAACACTTACCGAACGAGATTTTTTGTTCGTGTTCGTTTGTTAAGAAAACACTAGTGTTTGTGTTCGTTTGTGTTCGTTTGTTAATTTTGTTCATGAACGCACACGAACACAAACGAACATTAATGAACGCAAACGAGTGTTCATGAACGGAAACAAATACAAAGAGACACATATTAACTTTCGTATAAGATCGAATTCACATATATTAAGAAATTAACTAGATCTACCCAATATAACCTAATTATACAAATATACTTAGTACTTAACATAATATTGGTATTCATAATAAAGTAATGTCTCAAATAAACTAAGCTCGCATCTTTAACTTGAAGTTTTCATTATTTATTTATTTAAACTTGAACTCTTCATTAACAATTTATTTAATGATTATACTAAAAGCAGGGTTTATTCATCTCATATATACCTATATATTTACCTCACATAAAGTATTTATTTGGGTAAAAGAAATAAAAATAAAAAAATACGGAAAAATATAAAAGTTAAAAACTCTATTAAACTATCGAACACGTTACCGAACGTTCACGAACATAGACGAACGAACGAGACATCTGTTCATGTTCGTTCGTTTAACTAAACGAATGGAATTTTTTGTTCGTGTTCGTTCATTTATTAAACGAACGAACACAAACGAACTTCCCGCCGAACGGTTCATGAACTGTTCGCTGAAAGTTCAGTTCGTTTGCAGCCCTAGCTAAGACCATATCATTAAGTATAGCTGAAAATTAGACTCCACATTGTCAATATAGGCGACTTTACCTCCATGATATATAGTGTCTAGAAAATCACTAAGTTCACCCCATAATGGAACTCCAATGTAAAAGCATCAGGATTGTTACCTGAAAACAAATATTGAAAACCTTTAGCAAAAATTCCCAGAAAAGAGAATCAAACGTCAATATATTCATGATAAAAACTAACCGTATTCGAGGTGAAGATTGAAAGCAGAATCATTGTCTCACATCTTCCACATTGGAAATTCAATGTTATCGACCTTCAATTGTTTGATGTCTGGGATGGTAAATTAGGTTTTTTTAACAATGGGTTTGAAGGAGGTAAAGAATCAGATGTATGTAAAGGGAGAGATGGGATAACTGAGGGTGGATCAACGGACAATCTGAACTCTAAATCATATTGATAGTTGTGAGTCGCATAAATGAAGGCAATGCCTTCATAGCAAACCAAAAGCGGTCTGCTGGACTACTATGCATACGAATACTAAATAAAGAAAACATAAGTGAATAGACTCGTGTGAATAAACATGGTAATGTAACACCATGAAGCGAAGACAAGTAGAAAAGTGCAGCGAAACGCTACACAAAAGTTCAGTTAAACTCTACTAAAACGCTGCTGAATCATGGCTGAAAATGCAGCACAAAAGTGCAGCTAAACTATACTAAAATGTTGCACGAAAGTGCAGCGAAACGCTGCTGAATCATGCTTGAAACGCTGCACAAAAGTGCAGCCAAACTATACTAAAACGCTGCTTAATCATGGCCGAAACGCTGCACAAAAGTGCAGCCAAACTCTACTAAAACGATGCACGAAAATGCAGCGAAACACTGCTGAATTATGGTTAAAACGCTACACAAAAGTGCAGCCATAACACTGCTAAAACGCTGCACAAAAGTTCAGCAAAAAGCCGCAAAAACATGGCTGAAATGTTGCATAAAAGTGTTGTGAAACGCTGCTGAAACGTATAAGTAAATTCGTGTAGAATCATATCTTATTATATGATACAACGACTAATTCATAAAAAGGGGCCCTTGAGCCAGAAGCCTTGGCGAAAAAAAAAACCCTTACATCCGGAGTGGATGTCACTCCGGAAAGTCACTAACACAACTGAATCCGATGCGCGCCAAGACGTGTATAAACAATTCTAAGCAAGATAAATGAACAAAGTGTAACACTAAGTCCGTAGTAGCCTAAGGGTACCAAGCTAACCAGGACGCCTAAGGGTGACTAAATTAAATAGTTGCATGTGTGGGTAAAACCATAGCGAATAATTAAACCCGAGAGGAAAGAACAATGTCAATTGGTAACACCTTGTTGGAAGATGGAAGAACACGATATTAGAATCCTAAGACACGCTCTTACGAGATTCTTATCAAAAAGGTTATGTGTAACTAAAGCCAAAGGATTAGAACTTTTTGGATAAGGGGTAGAATCCCAACCGATTCGGTATACGTCCGGTTTCGAGGACGGAACCCTCTTTAAGGTGGGTGGAGTTGTAACGCCCCAAACCTCGTAAAACTTTGTAGTTATTAAATTATATGAAACATGGGGGCTTAACAAATGGATCAATGAAACACGTAGCTAGCACATAAATAATCTCGGTTGCCCCGTCAATAACGAACATATGTTAAATTAATACTAGAAGTTATGTGTTAATGAATTATTACAATGAATCACTAGTAAGGGGGCTGATTATGACAGTGTGGCAAAGATTGAAACCTGGTGGGTCAAAACAAAAGTGTGGGTGTGAACACACACACACTGGAAGTCGATTAAAACCCACCAAAAACACACACTTGAAGAGCTCTCAAGAAATCAGCCCCAAATCTTGCCAAAATCAAGAGTTCCTGCATATGCATGATGAAAATTATTATCATCTAGTGCTCTATTCATCCTAAGGTAACTCTAGACCCTTTTATTTCATCCAAAACTATGGTATTTGGAAGATGGTGATTCTAAGGTTTATATAAAAGTGTGATTTCTTAGCATATATAGGTTTCTATGTGTTTACTAACATCAAAGAAACTATGATATGTGATAAAAGTTATATATTGCTTGATTCATGTGATTTAATTGAAACTTCAAGTATGTAAGAAGTGGGTTTTTAGTGCTAGACAAGAACCACACTTAGAGACTTGGGAATCATGTATAAATGTTGATGTTTTATTATATATATATATATAAACATGATTTGATGGTGAAATCAATATTTGATTGTGTAAGTAAGGCTATGGTAAAGTCATGCAATCTAAAAAGCTTAGAAAAGCTACTTATAAAATTGTGCGCTCGAGGTGTTCGATAAAATGCTTGAATGAATGAAATTTCATGAAAATATATGATAATGATATAATTGATATATGTGTTAAATTCGTTTTATGTGGAACCATGAAATGGACGCACAATGGATGAATAACTAAACACTTATGCGTATATAGCATAAAATAGGTGTGAAGTCGGAAAGCTCGGGAACCAAGGGAGGTAAAAGAATTAAAGTTAGAAAGGCCGCGAGTAAGGTAAGTCACTCGATGACTTAATTCTTAATATGTCTCTAGTATGTTTATATGCTTAATTATACCTTTGTATATGCATTTGGGAATTAGACATTGAAATGTCACAAAAAGAAGCATAAATAAGATACACGATTCATAGAAGATTGCCTTAGATGAAGGATGTTAATATCCCATTTAGACTATCGGGTCAATTGGGTAAAAATGCTAGATAGACAATAGCTTAGGCCATGAGTTAACCTTAAGCCGGTAACGAAATCGTGCTAGTTGCTTGAGTGTATTCATAGGCTCAATGTTATCTACCTCAAGCTAGTCTAGAAGCAAAAAGGGCGCGAGCCAAGGTAAGTCATATCTATGACTTTGTAGGATATATATATACATATATGCTCATGTTGGGTGTATAAATCATGGGTATAACTTTAGATGAGATGAGATTGTGATTTCCAAGGGTCATAAGAAAACATAGTGTTTAGATCACGTTGCAAGTCATAGAGACCGAGCAAACTAGACCGAGAGAAATGGCACATGTGGCCATGGACACGAGGCATCGCAAACCCGGTATAAATGACTTGGGCGGAGGTCACCTAGTCGAGTTGAGGCTTGATAAGCATAGAAAAATCATTACTAGACCTTGGAAATCATAAAATCTTAAAAACTTGGATGTATGCAAAAGTTAACGGGTCAACATATTGATGGACATATAATTCAGGGTTCTTGGGTTAGAAACCGAACAAGGAATCTAAACATATCTTTAATCATGTAAGAGGTACGTATTATGACCCATTAACAAGTCCCAAGAATCCCCGTAAATGGCCTTGAAGCTGCACTAAAAGTGTAGCTTGGTGCAAGAAAAAGGGTAGTTTCTAACAGCAGGTTTACCCGCCCGGGTAAAACACTCACCCGCCCGGGTAAAGGTTATGTAAAAATAAAAACTTCATTTTATTATTCTTTCAATACTAGACATTCATAATAACGTATTATTGGGTTATTTCCTCGCGTTTAACCCTCAGGTACTCTATTATACTGAATGGATGATGATCAAGAATTGAATAAAGATCCGAACGCACAAGACTCGTCCGCTTCCGCAACTTTTGAGCTAAAAGGGTTATAAACTTAGTTTTGGAAGGTGCCATTGAAAACGTTTTCGCTATTAAAATCATCGTACGTATGTTTAAAACATGAGATACATGTGCAAATATTTTGTCAAAAACTCGTTGAGCTCTTAATGACGAAATCTTAAACTTTCAAATTAAGTTTATTAACTCGTATTTCTTCTCGTAATACCGCTTTAAACGGGGTGGGTCTTACACGGCTTGTCGTTCACGAACTATATACTTTCTACGCTTGGGTTCTGAGGTCGCTTCATCATCATCCACTACAGCTTTAACGAGTGTCTGAACGGTAGCCATTATCAATTCCGCGTCGTCGTCGGATGAGGAGGCCAAAGCGAATTCATCAAACGCATCAAACGAACTTGAACTATGGTCCGACATCTTGCAAGTATTTTTTTAAAAAAAATGAGAGTTTGGAGAGGATTTTATAAAAATAGGAGAGTGTGGGTGTGAGTAGAAGAGTACATGGTTGAATCTATCTATTTATATATATAAAAGAAAACGTATATGCTGACGTGGCGTGCAATGGAGGCCTCAACCTCTTTTTGAGAGTGCCACATGGCATCATAATTGAAAGATTTTAGTGTTTTTGAACTATTTCCTTTTTTAATTAAAAAAAAGAGAAAATTGCTCGAATAGTCCCTGTGGTTTGCACAATTTTCACCTATAGTCCCTAAGTTTTTAAAATTACAGCCATAGTCCTCAACTTTTGGTGTTTCTTAACTCGGATAGTCCTTGGAGTGGCTGTAAAATTACTAAATTACCCTTTTGATGGATGGAGGTTAAATAATTCAGTTAAGTGGAGGTAAAATTACTAAATTACCCTTACCCCAATTAAAATAAAAAAATCAATTAATTAATAAAATATAAAGAGGGCCCACTTAACCCCTTAACCAATTATATTTCTCCACCTATTTAAGTGGGCCCACCAACTTCATCTTCTTCAACCTATCACCACCACCACCACCACCAACCACCACCACCACCACCACCACCACCACCACATCCAACTACCAACCCATATCATAACCCTACTACTATAACCATAACTTATATCATAACCCTCTGTCCTCACCCGTCTTCAACAACCAACCATCAGTCGTCATCATCGACAACCACCACCCTCATCACCTCTGGTAACCACCACTGAACTACCACCGTCAAGGGTCACCAGTGGCTCTGTCATGACTCCTCCCTGCACCGGATCCCCTTCTATTTCCCTCACTCTCTCTCTAGATCTCAGATCTGTGTGGGAGACGAAGATGAAGGCGGCGACAGAACAGTGGTGGTTTGTCATGGTCAAAGAGGTGGTGATGGTGATGGTTTAGTCACCGGATTAATGGTTGATAATATACATATGTTCAACATTCTGCAGTGTTGGAGAAAGAAACCCAAAAGAAAATAATGGGAATTGTAATCCACAATTATCATTTAAACCCCTCCTCTACTTTTCTTCTTATTTCAACCAAAAATCGTTGCTTTTCCAGATTTTTGTCTCAAACAGCAGCAGCTGCAACAAGTAAGCTTTTATTCCAATCATAGCAAAATAATAGAGATGATCCCCTTTACACCCATCTTTCTACTTATTAATATTAATAATAATCCCAATTTATTTCTTTTAACATTTGGGTTCTTTTCTTTAAAAGATTGTTCAGGAGGAATTGTTGAGCAGAGGATCGTTATAAGAAACAAGCATGATTGTTGATAATATACAGATGCTAAACATTCTTCTTCTGTTGGGTGGGGAAGATGAAATGGGTGGTGGCTATGGTGGTTGGGATGTCAGTGGTGGTGGTTGTGGTGAAAGTGTAGATGGTGGTGGTGGTTTGTGGAGATAATGAGTTGGGGAAGATGAAGTGGGTGGGTCCCACTAAGAATGGGTGGGGTCTCTATATATTTTATTAATTAATTATTTTTTTTTATTTTTATTAAAGTAAGGGTAGTTTAGTAATTTTACACCCATTTAACTGGATAATCTAACCTCCGTTAACTCCAGGGACTATCCGAGTTAAGAAACACCAAAAGTTAAGGACTACAAATGCAATTTTTAAAAGTTGGGGACTAAAGGTGAAATCTGAGCAAACCACAGGGACTATTCGAGCAATTTTCTCTAAAAAAAAAGATAAACATAAAACCCTAAATTAAATTGAGTTATTTTAGGAAAAAAATAAATTTAAAATTTTCTCTCTCATGTTTCCTCCATAATTTTTAAACGTTTATATCTTTTAAATACGAGATTTTTTTAAAAAAAAATTACACCAAATTAACGAGCGTTTTATTATCTTTCCAACAAGTACCATAGTCCTATATAAAAAACGGAGAAAAATCGACTATTTTTTGTGGGGTTTCGTTCATACAGGAAAAAAACACACAAAGTGTTCATGTTATTCATTAATCTTGTTTCTTCTTTTAAACCAGCTTCTTATCTACGATATTGAAAATCAGCCCAATCGCCATGTTATCATTAGAATTTTACTAGGTATACTTCATCAAGAGAAGTTAGGAGAAAGAATCGCGCAACACTGCAACACATGGTGTCACCTTATAGCAAGGTTATTTTTTTTATTTAATTAATTACAAGAGTAATAATTATTACTATTAGTATTAGTATTATTAGAATGGTTATATTTTTCAACCCCGGGACGCTCTCGAAAAGAGTTGATAGTTGCTGACGTGGCGTTCAATGGTGGCCTCAACCATCTCTTGATTATGCCACGTGGCATTATGAGATGCAATGATTACAACTTTCAACTTAAGTGTTTGTTTAGTTGATTAGGTTAGGAATTATAAGAGCCATTAGAATGTGAGAAATTAGAGAGATGTGATGAGTTTTTTAATAGTTGCAGCTTACATAAGTGATTCTTTAGATGATTACTGATTAGGTTTTAGATTAGGGAATATGAGTTATTACTGATTAGAATACTATGAACATGCAATGATTGAGAGATTTTGTGGTTAGTTAACTTGAGCCATTTGCAATAGGTTATCACGTAAAATTAGATTTTTCAACCCCAGGACCCTCCTGGGTTAATCAGCTAGTATACATATAAAGATTATAATTTTTTTTTCTTTATTACCGTTGCCAACGGTTGTTTTTTAAATTTTTTGTTTTTGTTTTAATATTGTAACGCTTATAAATATTATAAAAAGCCCACCAACCAGAAGCCTCCACCTCACCTCCACCTCCCCCCCCCCCCCCCCCCCCCCGCGCCCAACCTTCCCTCCCCGCCTCACACTCCCGCTGCCAACTCATCCCTCCCGCCCTCCTTCCTGCCCCACTCCCTCCTATCTTAAGTTTATAAACACGGTACAATTTGCACATACTCATTCATCACACATCAACACTGAACGCTGTAATCATTCCATTTTAGCATGAGATACTAAAACATCATCTTCTATAGCATCAACATATAATGTAAAATGTAAGACAACCTAAACACACTTTGTCATTCAAAAGTTAATTTTATCAATAAATAGCCTATAGTAGTTTAAAGTTTAAACACACATTAAAATGTAGCATACATTTCCAAAATCCTAAATGCTTATACAACATAGTCATCTTTAGTACCTTCATATGACTCTTCACTACCAACAAGTATTGAAAGTCAAATGTTCAAATTTAATCCAAAATACTGACAGTTTTACCATATTGAAAATTTTACCATATACTATTACATTAAAGCGAATATATCTAAAGCTTTGTTATAGTGGATGACTTGAGACTTATATCATTGAGGATAGTGGGGTGTTGTTAGACGTTCCACATTGTTTATATTGTTTTGTTTATATTGTTGTATTTTAATATGTTGCAAGTGAGGAATTATTGGATCTACATGCCAAAGACACACCCTATAACAATGGTGCAATTGATCTATGCAGTCATATCAATTTTATTAAGTTATTTACACACCAAGCTACTTCATGAAGTACACGTTTGAATACGATTTGAACATTAAACTCCGTCAAAAATAAATATATTGACATTTGTGAAATGATGCATGAAGATCCGAAAACTAGCCCAGTGATAGAAAGTTCAGATGTGGATCTAACAAGTGGAAATCAAGATATTAAACCTGCAAAACATACATCGTTAGGCTCGCTATAAAGGAGGGGGCACTATATGACTCCCCCGGGTGTGAGAATAAGAATTCGTACATGAACATGATTTTAGAGAGAAAGTGTGGTTTGGTGATGAATAAAACGTACAAGTGGAAATCAAGATATTAAACCTGCAAAACATACATTGTTAGGCTCGCTATAAAGAAGGGGGGCACTATATGACTCCCCCGGGTGTGAGAATAAGAATTCGGACATGAACATGATTTTAGAGAGAAAGTGTGGTTTGGTGATGAATAAAACGTACATTCCTTTATGTGAATGAAGAGGTATTTATACCTTTTGGGATTTCGTGGTCTCCACCGACTTGTCACTGTCATGCGGAGGCCTTTAAGGTTGGAGTATACTTTGGTCTGCCTTGGCTTATTTAAACCATGCCAATGCTACACTATGTTGGGGATTTACAGTAATAACGAACAAATAACCGGATAACATAAATCTCTGGAGGCACGTAATCGCTTTCAGATTGAATCAATTCGACGGTTCAATAGGATACAATCAGAGATTGAGAATTTTCTGTATGTTTTGATTGAGAGAAGAACCATAGAGAATTTTGACCAAGATATCAATTCGTAATGAATAATTGGGGCCATTAACTGCTCCCAGGGGCGCTGCCCCCGAATCCCCGTCCCTTAGGGGCGAACCCCTAAGTTCATAATAAATTTAAATATGCGTGCACTCCGCACCTCCAGACCTATATGATGTCTTATTATGAAGATATTGGTCAAACAGTCAATTCAATTACACTAAAATATCCAACACACTAGTGTTTTATGATCATAAGATCTGATCACATGATCATGAATCATCCAATTATACCATTAGTACGTTTCACCTGATGTAACCAAGAAAAGGAAACAAAAGACGCACATATCGCATGTAAAATATTTTGGGAAGGCATGACCTCCTCTCTTTCCAATATGCCAAGAGATGTGTTGACATTTATATATATATATTGATGCTTTAGTGGTTGGAAAAACTTTAGTACATCATATTTTAGTGGTGGAAAATGCAAATCATGGAGATCTGTTAGCTTATTCCTTTCATAGCTTTTAGGTTGATGTTGTTTAGTAATTTTTTACTTACAAACTCATGAAGTTGTAGTAAGAGCTAAGTAGTATTTTTGGGTTGGCTTTAATTCATCAACATGTTGACAAATTGTTTGGTGTATTTATTTATTTATTTGGTGAAGTTAATAATAATGTTTAACTCCTGGTAGCTATTAAAAAAAAACGATATTAATTTATAAGGAGGGTATACCTAAAAGCTAAAGTAATAAGACGATGTGTAGTAGGGGACTTTAAATTTAAGGACCCCTCTAATGATTGGTCCACTTAGCAAATGAGTCAGCATGAGACTTTAAAACGAAATGATGTGTAGTGGGGGCTTTAAATTTAATATATTTTATTTTATTTTTTAAATTAAAAAAAATAATAAAATAATAATAAAAGGAGAGAGACATCGGGGGAGATGGAATGGCAAACCATGATTGGGGGTGTGATCTTCTTCTCCGGCGCTAAACATTTAAGGCCCCAAGCATTTTTCAAGTTTAAGGCTCCCGTTTCAGTGTTGGGGACGCTAATTTGCTTTTAGCGCTCACATTCACGCCTCACTACGGGTGCTCTAAGGAGTAAGAGTAGCGGAGAGTGTCAATACATTTTAATTAAATTGTGATTAATTAAAAACAGATGCATGTATTATTATTATTAAAAAAGAAAAAAGAAAAAAAGAATAATTGAATGCGATTAGTGGTGATGATTTGACCTTTGAAAAGGGGTAAGTAGAAAAAAAAAGACAAACAAGTGTTCGTTTAAGACTAACATATAGTCCAAAAATAAAAGTTATAAAAATGAAGCATTTGATTGATACGCAGAATATCTGTTTTGGGTTTGGGTTTGGGTCTTCCTTCCTCTTTCTTTCTTTCTTTCTTTCTTTCTTTAAGAACCACTGAGTTAGCTAGCTGTAAATGTGATTTGATTTGATTTGATTTGTTAAGGTATGTATCGTCTTTGGTTTTTAGTCTCCAAAACTAGTTATCAATAATAATCAAGTTTATTTCATTTTTGTTTTATTAATAATTTCTGGTGAAAGGAAAGGAAGGGAAGGGAAGGAAAGATGATTTTGTGTTTTGCAAATCTGAGGCGTACCGACCACTAAGTAGTCTTTATCACCAAAGATTACATACATATCGACCGACCTGAGCCACCCGTTTTACATGTTTTTGGATAATCTTGTCTTGTTTTTACCCCTCTAATATTATTCATAATAATAATTCCATTCCATTCCATTACATGTTTATTGTTAACGAACTGACCTGACCTGACCTGACGTTTGGTTCAGTGAAGGAAGGAAGGAAGGATGGAGGTAGCGACATGGTTAGTAGCCGCCTGCATCTCCTTTTCCGGTGACACCCGTCTCAAACAACCACCTTCATCATCGCCTTGTTCCTCTAAAAGGTTCAGCCGTTCTGCCAGAAGGAAATTACAGGCCATCACCAAATGCAGTGGCTTCATGGGCTCTCGTATCATCAATCTATTGGAACCCTGTCACCAATATTACAATTCCAAACCCTCCTCCTCTCTCTTTCCTTTTCAAAACCTCAATCTCAATCTCAATCGCACCACCACTAAACAAACCGGTATTCTTCTTCTTGCCTCTTTTTAATTTAATTTGGGGTTTTTAAAGTTTTGCTTTTTATTATTATGCCCAATTATTGTATTCAGGTCAAGCCATGGCAGTTGCTGTGCATCCTGCAAAAGAAGCTACATCTAAGAAGAAACCAGTTACCAATAAACGAAGAGTTGTTGTCACTGGCCTCGGTGTCGTATCCCCCGTTGGTGATGTTGTAGATGTTTTCTATGATAATCTTCTCCAAGGTGTCAGTGGCATCAGTCAAATCGAGTCTTTCGACTGCCAACACTTTCCTACTGTAAACATCATATCATATCATATTGCTGCATTTTGATACAAGAAAAACGCTGTTTGGTTATCCAAACAATTCATATCTTACAACAATAATAAAGCTTTGTTGGTCTAATTCGAGTGGCTTTCAGAAAATTGCAGGGGAAATTAAGTCATTCTCAGCTGATGGATGGATAGCACCGAAACTTTCAAGACGGATAGACAAGTTTATGCTTTACTTGCTAACTGCTGGCAAGAAGGCGTTAGAAGATGGCGGTGTTACGGAAGAGGTCATGAAAGAATTGGACATAACAAAATGTGGGGTCATAATTGGATCTGCCCTTGGTGGCATGAAGGTTAGTTTTACCTTTTTCAATAACATAATAATAATAATAATATATTATGAATAAGTTTGATGAAATATTATATAATTGTGTATACAGATATTTCAAGATGCAATTGAAGCATTGAGGGTTTCATACAAGAAGATGAATCCGTTTTGTGTCCCCTTTGCAACCACAAATATGGGTTCTGCAATTCTTGCAATGGACTTGGTAATTAATTCTTGCATTATTTTCTTGCAAAGTATTTCATAAAATTTCCCGACTTATGCTCCTCATGTTTTTTTTTTTTTTTTTTTTTTTTTGGTGAAATGTAGGGTTGGATGGGACCAAACTATTCAATTTCCACAGCTTGTGCTACAAGTAATTATTGTATACTCAATGCAGCTAATCATATTATCAGAGGTGAAACTGTAAGCATCATTGTTCATTTGCGTCATTCTCTATACCTATAATCCACCTGCAGACTTCTGTTATGGATTAAATGGGTGAAAACTTGCAGGATATGATGCTTTCTGGTGGTTCTGATTCAGCCATCATTCCTATAGGTAATTGCAAAACATTGCAACGTTCTATTCATTGTTTACTGATGTATACAATGAACGTTTTTTTACCATTTCATGCAACATTCTACCCATTTTGTACCGAAGTATGCAACTTGTTGCATTAAATGGTACGCATGTTACAATGAGTGAGTACCACATTGTATATTTTGATAAGAAATGGTTACAATGTTATGGTTAAAAGTTAAAACAAAGGTTGCTTCATATATCTTTAAAACATGAATGCTCGTCTTAAATCGACTATATATTTTGTAGGACTTGGTGGGTTTGTTGCTTGCAATAGTCTTTCACAAAGGAACGAGGATCCAATCAAAGCATCACGCCCTTGGGATGTGGTACGATTTAAACATTCACAGTTCTTTCGAATAAACAATTTTTTTTCTTGTTTATAATATTATTATGGTCGAGCAGAGCCGTGATGGATTTGTAATGGGAGAAGGTGCCGGTGTTCTTCTTCTAGAAGAATTGGAACATGCTAAGGTATATCTCAATTCTACACATATCTATTTATTGATTGTCCTTAATTATTCTGCAACTCAAATGAAAAACGGTTGGCAGGCAAGAGGTGCAAAGATTTATGCCGAATTCATGGGTGGAAGTTTCACTTGTGATGCATATCACATGACTGAGCCTCATCCAGATGGTATGTTTAGAGCATCTTTGGCTGCAGAAAAAATTCTTCACTTTTCTATCTCTAGCTTTGCAGAACACTTTTCTACTTTTAAAATTCTACTGAGTTTGAAAAACGTACACAAGAGATGATTAGAAAAAAATATAAATATATACAGGAATTAAGCATGGTGGTAGACGGATGCGGTGGTGTGCTATGTGCTAGAAAAGATTGAAAATTTATTAGGGAATGTTCTGGTGAACAATGTTTGGATATCTCCCGATTGCATATATGAAGTAGAAAACTGGGTTTTTCTTTCTGTAAAAAAAAAAAAAAAAAAAAAAAGCTTATTTGAATAGGTTTTTCTGGTTTCCCATGATTTTATTTATTTTTCTTATTTTCTGGAATTTGCATATAATTAACTTGTTTTGGTTACTATAATAGGAACGGGAATAGCTTTGTGCATAGAAAAGGCTTTGGCTCAATCTGGGGTTGCTAGAGAAGATGTAAATTACATAAATGCTCATGCTACATCTACACAGTCAGGTGATCTAAATGAATATGAAGCTATCATTCGCTGTTTTGGAGACAATTCCGAGGTAAAGTTTATTTAATCAGCTTATTTCTGTTTCAATGAACAGGCAATCCAACTATTCAGTGGTTTAATTCTGAGTTGTAATCTGGTTTTGTTAAATCTTGTAGTTGAAGATAAACTCTACGAAATCCATGGTAGGTCACCTGCTTGGGGCTGCTGGTGCTGTTGAAGCAGTAGCTACTGTTAAGGTAATTGGGATTTTAAATTCAGGATGTACAAGTTAAATAAATGATTATTAATAATGAATGATATGTAGGCTATACAAACAGGGTGGCTCCATCCAAACATCAATCTTGAAAATCCAGATGTCGGTGTGGTATGTATTTACCTCCTTTCTTTCTACATAAATATTTTGGTTTATAAACGTGTTTGATGAAACAAACAAACTTGTTGTTTAAAATTAGGATAAAAACGTTCTGGTGGGTGCGAAAAAGGAAAGATTGGATATAAAGGTGGCACTATCAAACTCTTTTGGCTTTGGAGGACACAATTCTAGCATCATATTCGCCCCTTACAAGGATCAGTAATTTTAGTAGAGCATCCTTTCTTGTGTATATATACAGCTTTTAATGCATGCATATACAGCTTTTCTGGATTTGAAATGATATCCGTTCAAGTTGATAATAAAAGCAATGATGCTGAAATGAACCACTATTAGTAGTATGAATGCATGTTCTGATTATATTAAAAACCAACCAACCACCCACCCACTCACTTAGTTCTGATTGGAACTATTAGGGTGCATGGTGTGAACTTGCCATATGCATTTTGATTCCATATTCGATCTTTTTTTTTTTTTTTGAACGGCCAACAAATCAATTCCGAGCACTCTCGGGCACCCTTTTGGCGAATCAGGTACTCGAGAGTACCCGGGCCACCAATTCCCGGGAAAACCCGACCACTCACCCGCCCGAAGGCACGACGGTGAAATAGTCGGTAAAACCGGTCGGGATCAGGACTCGAACCCAAGCCAATGGCCGGGTCATCCCTCATTTCCCATCCACCAATGTCCTCCAAATGTAGCTAGTGGGAATTGAACCCAAGCCTCCCATAGAAAACTTTAGACCCTCAACCAATTCGGTAACACCACCCCCTCTTGTTTGGTACTACAAGAATTTAGCAAGATGGGTCAAGTGTTTGCCCACCATCTCTCTCCCTCCATTGTGGGCCATTTCTCTCTCCCTTCCTTTACATGGGCCATTAGATATTATTTAAATATGGTTGTTTTAGGTTGGTGATTTGGGGCCACTTGTGGTAAGAAAAGATTGAAATTAATGTGGTAATGGAATTATTCAATGATGAAGCCTTGTAAAGGGTAGATTTAGGGGGGGGGGGGGGGGGGGGGGGGGGGAGGGTTATTTCTATTTCACTTTATTGATTTACACCAATTTTGTCACATAATTTCATCAAAACGGGTTTTTGAAGTCAAACACTTCACTGATTGTTTTATTTATTTATTTTCATTTAAATAAAAATCTAAACCCCATTTTTTAAATTCACATGGTTTTATTATTTTACCATCAAACGGTCAGATTTTTATTTACTTTCTCATAAACCGTCTCACCAACACGGTTAAAAATATTTATGTGCATTAAAACCGGTCTCATCTAACGGTTAGAAAATTGAATTTTACATGCAATACGGTTGAGAATTTTTTGTATATAAACCACCATACCACGGTGGTGAAAACACACTTCAACATTCCACACCCACACCCTTCAAAATGACGCACTGGACCGAAAATGAAGAAATGACTCTGGTTGTGTGCTTTAAAGACGCACAAAACGATCCCGCCTTGCAACGCCAACGCCGCCAAGGCTCAGGGGGAGGGACACACGGTTCTGGGATCGTGTGTTGGGCGACTTCAACCAACAAGTCAGCCAAAACGACCGCATAATCGAGAGTCTCCAGCGGAAATGGACCGATCTCAACAACAAATGTGATCGGTGGACCACCTGCTACGAGCGCACTATGAACCGGCACCCGGGCATTGTGCCAGTGTTGGTTGTGGAGCTCACCCACGTAACCTATGCGGCTCGTTATCGTGGCACGTTTGACCATATCCAGGCATGGCACCTCATGCGTCAACTTTAAGCTGTTTTTTTACGTTTTAATGTTTTTTTAATTATGTTTAATATTTAATGAATTATGTTTTATGTTTTTATTTATGTTTTTTATTTAATTATGGTATAATTTATTTGTATGCTTTAATTAAATTTAATCGGGACCATAAATATACCATAAAACACACAAGGTTTAAATAAAAAAACAATCACAAAAATTGGGTTTAACTAATAAAACAAACGGTTTAAATAAAAAATAGAATTATATTAATTCAAAAATAAAAAAAAAATACACGGTTACCAGCCCGTTAAGTAGACCAGATGAAGGTTCACCGGACCACCACCAACATGGGTGGCGGCGGTGTAATATACTGATATCTATTAAATAATCTACATCGAGAATATTGAAGTACTTAAATTGAAAATAAAGGTTTAAAAGTCTATTGAACAATCAAACATGACGAACACGTTACCGAACGTTTTTCGTACACAAATCAACAAGTGCTGCCTTTTTTCATGTTTGATTGTTAAAACTAAACGAAAAAAAAAAATTCTTGTTCGTGTTCGTTCATTAATTCAACGAATGGACAAAAACAATCTTCCCGCAAAATAGTTCATAAACCATTCACGAAACCTTTTTTGTTTGCAGCCCTAGACCCATACACACATTTGTACGCATCCATCACCACGAACACCGTCCCATGAACAGCACAAGGACAAGGCCATGCAATACGGTGTTTGTGGGTCAACACATCCGCCCTCGTCACACCAACCATCCATGGTTCCATAAGCACCCACATTGCGTATAGCCTGTAACTTACCATCATACTTTCTGATGCAGGGACGTTTATCTAGAACTTTGAATTTTAAAACTTATTTAAATTATATTTTATTTAGGTTATTTATTTAATGTTTATCTATTAGTTAGTTATTATCTCTATGTTTTAAAACTGCTATGGTAGTGTTTGGTATGAAGGAATGAAAGGGGGAATGGAATGGGTCATTACAAGGTAATGAAAAATAGCGTGTTTGGTTGGTCAAAGAAATGGAATCACCCATTCCATAAGGCATTCCATTCCCTCAAAACCATTCCATCCACCCCCCATGCTTTTTTTTCATTCCATCTCTCATTCAATTTTCATTAACAACACCATAAGTCACCATCCACCACCACCAATACTAACCACCAACCACCATCGTCACCGCCCACCACCACTCACCACCATCGTCACCACCCACCACCGCAGCCACCACCACCCTCTACCGCCGTCACCACCCACCACTGCCTCCCACCACCAACACCGTCGCGTACAACCGATGCTACCACCACCCACCACCGTCGTCACCACCCACCACCGTCGCCGCCACCAACCACCGCCACTTACTACCTTCACCCACTCACCACCGCCGCCATCCAACACGACCCACCACCGCCGTCGCCACCCACCACCAACATCGTCGCCTACCACCGATGCCACTACCACACACCACCGCCGTCACCACCCACCACCACCGCCGCCACCATCCACCGCCACCCACTACCTCCACCCATTCACCACCGCCGTCACCCACCCACCACCGTCGCCATCCAACACCACCTAATGTCGCCGCCGCCGCCCACCACCGTCACCCACCCACCACCGCCACCATCCAACACGGCCCACCACCGTCTCCCACCACCAACATCGTCGCCTACCACCGATGGAATGGTAATGATCCATTCCATTACCTTGTCCATTCCATTACCTCGTCCATTCCATTCCCTTTTCCATTCCATTACCCCATACCAAACAGACCCTATAAGTATTTGGTTTGTGTTTTGTTTTAGTTAGTTTTGGTTGATTTATAAAATATGAACTTTGTTCATGGAACCTTTGGTTCAATTTAGAGAGTTTGTTTGCTAATTGCTTTTGAGCCATTTGATCGCTTCCCAAACTGCATCAGGTGGTATCAGAGCTTTTGGTTTTCAAATGGCTCGACGTGGAGGTGAATACTTGTTTGCTCGTAGATTCGCCGACAGAGGCAACGACATCCGTGATTTCTATCAACGTGCTCGTGGAGAAGATCGACGCCCTACTCGCAGAGTCGCCGACCGAGGCAGCGATGGAGTCTATCATGACTCACGAGATCTTAAAGAGATCAAACGGCTCCAACAACGAGTCCGAGATCTTGAAGAGATTAGACGGCTCCGACAACGAGTCCGAGATCTTGAGTTACGACAAGAGAGACATGTTAAGGAAACCAAATCGGTAAACATCGTCCGGGACGATGTGAACGAGGAGGGGGAGTATCCTTTCAATTGTCGCCCACCCCGGTTCTATGAACCGGTTTATCAAGAATGTATATCGGATGACAAACCCAGATTCGATGAAGACGGAATTGATTTTGATGAGGAAGAATGTGCGTTTGTACAAAAGCTTCTTAGCGGGACTAATATTCACGAACACGTGGAAGCACACGAAGTAGAAGAAGATTGTGAGTTCTTGATGAAAGAGATGATAGAATACAAGAAGATTTCTGATGCAGTTTCGGAAGCGATCAAATGGCTCAAGAACAATTAGCTAACAAACTCTCTAAAACGAACCAAAGGTTCCATGAACAAAGTTCATATAATTTTTTTATTCAACCAAAAACTAACTATACAATAAACCCTGACCCTAATTTATAAAGTAGGAAACATAACTCAACTAGGAAAAGTAAATAAAAGATAAATAGGAAATTCAAATTTAAAATAAATATTAGATAATACTGATGCTCCTACATCATACTCCTCGTCTTCGAAAAAAACTCGTCCTCGAGTTTTGCCTTCAAACCAAAGCCACCTGGATCAAAAGGGACATCAACTCGATTCTTGTGCACTATTATCACGACCCATCTAAACAATCCAACCTTATGAATCATAACGCCCGACTTTAGACGTGTACCACCCGGATCAAATGGAACATGGGACCGCATCTCGTTCACTATCGATTCAAAAACAGATCCACCCGTTTTCGTGTGCTTCTCCACCACCGAAACTGTGCATGGGCCGCAATAATCCATCATACCATGTTTGTTAGTTGTAAGTCCACATTTCAAAGTCCCCACCGATTCGATTAAACCCACACCACCATATTTATTATTTGAAGGCCCACGTAAGCTCTTTTCATGCAAAGAAGCTAAACACCCAAAAATCAAGTCCATGCAATCCTCTTTCACATTGGGACCCACCGTAATATTGTAATCTTTTTTAATTACACCCATGTTTGGAATGATTGAACTATTTTCCTTATTATCGGTCGCAAGTTTGGTAACTTCACAATTCACCCTAATTTGAAATTGCGGATAATTATCAAGTTCTTTATTCAGTAAAAAATCTTTCAACATCCCCATGGTTCTCGACTCCATAGCCACCAGATCACCATCTATAACAAGCGAAATATCATCTTCAACACTTTTTCCGTCTTCATCTTCTCCATTTGCTTCAATCTGTTCGTCCTCTTGAATAGTAGTCCCGTTAAGAACCATTTGCACAAACACATTCATCCTCATCGGGTTTAATTCCGTCTTCATCGATTTGGGGTTCTTTTTCCGAGAAACTCTCTTGATAGATTGGTTCGTAGAACCGTGGTGGGTGACGGTCAAACGGATACTCCTCCTCGCTCACATCGTCCCAGACGATGTGTCTCGATTCGGTTTCCTTATCGCGCATCTCCCGTTGTAACTCAAGATCTCGGACTCTTTGGCGAGCCGTCTGATCTCTTCAAGATCTCGGACTCGTTGTCGGAGTCTTTTGATCTTAATAATATCTCGTGGATCTCGGTTTCCGATCTCGTTGCCTCGTTCGGCGAATCTACGGTGACGATTGAATCGATCTCCACGAGCACGTGAAACAAATATACTTTTGTCGTTGCCTCTGTCGGCGAATCTACGATCAAGCAAGCATCTTCCTCCACGTAGAGCCATTTGAAAACCAAAGCTCTGATACCAACTGATGCAGTTTCGCACATGCAATCAAATGGCTCAAGAACAATTGATTAATCAAAGACGATAAATCGAACCAAAGGTTCCAAGAACAATGTTCTTATTTTATAAATCAATCAAAAACTAACTAAAACAAAAACCCTAGACCCAATTATATAGTTGGGAATTAAAGTTAAAATAAGAAACTAAATAAAGATAAAAATAAGAAATTCAAAATTTAAATAAATAAAAGATAATACGGACATCAATTTCAACCAGAATGTTTAGTGATAATTTGCGGATGCTAATCGGATGATTTCGCAAAAACAATTTCAAGAGATAAGGGAGGTTGCGAAAATTGTGGGTCATCAGGCTAATAATTCTAATTTGATGAACCAACCAATTGGATTGGTTCAAAATAGTGAAAATCATAAAGCGGTGTCGAGTCAACCAATTGGGACGATGCATGTTCTGATAGAAGATAAATCACGTGGCAAACCAGAGTTTGAGCCGGTGGATAATTCTAAAAGCTTAATGATTTTTAATGGGCATTTAATTGCAACTATGGTGGCCCAAGGTCTAAATGAATCGGTGGTAAAAGACCCATACCAAAAGACTCTTCTTGCCAATTAAATTTAGTGGTTGGTCAGTTAAAAATCCAAGGTGGTAGAAGTGTAGAATCGGCCAACGCGATTTGTGAAGTCATACTGTTTAGGTGGATTGTGATAATAATACTTCAAAATCGAGTTGATGTTCGCTTTGGTCCAAAGACAAAACTCGAGGACGAGTTTTTTCGAAGAAGAGGAGAATGATGCAGGGACGTTTATCTAGAACTTTGAATTTTAAAACTTATTTAAATTATCTTTTATTTAGGTTATTTATTTAATGTTTATCTATTAGTTAGTTATTATCTCTATGTTTTAGAACTACTATAAGTATTTGGTTTGTGTTTTGTTTTAGTTAGTTTTGGTTGATTTATAAAATATGAACTTTGTTCATGGAACCTTTGGTTCAATCTTAGTTTTTAGGTTTTCTCTTTTTTGGATTTTTAGCTTGTAACTTTTAGAATGTACGTTATATCATTGCGTCTTTTATGTAGCATTGTGTCTTTTTCTTATTTTCATCATTGTATCATTTTTGCGATTCATTGTGTATTTTTTTCATCAACATTATGTTATATTTTTCGGCATTGTGTTGTATTTTATGGTTCATTGTGTCATATATCGTTATCTACTATGTTTTTTTTTATCCTTCACACCCTTCTTATTTTTATTACACTGTGTAGGATAATTTGACCTATCATTAATCTACTTGATTTTTTTTATGTAATTTGTATTTTTCTCTATGTGACTTTCTTATTCAAGATTTCAATTGTGCATAGCAAGAATTTAATAGTTATTCATGTTATATATGAATAAAATTCAGAAAAAGAGCCTTTTCTTGTTCACTTAGGGCCTCTAAAAAGCTTGGGACGGCTCTGGTCATTCACCGAGTCACTTTTTTGGAGCCAGCACTTAACTGATTCACTTCATTGAAATCTTTATTTTTTAATTTTCGTTTTTTATTAGTTACTGTTTTAAAAAAAATGACAGTTTGAACTAAAAGAACCGTTTTTAAAGCTTAAAAAAATAAACCGTTCTATTAAAATTAAATTTACAATATTAAAAGTATGTAAGAGATATGGCTTCAATGCTTGATTTCATTCCATAGGCCAAAGGTATATATACAACTCACCTTCCCTTATATTTGGGAAGAGATAAATACAAATATTAAAGGTAATGAATGCTATCTATAATTACAAATTACAAAGTCAACTATTATCTATTACACCCCCGCAGTCGAAACAGGAGGAGGGCGGATGTTGAGACTGGAGCGGAAGTCATCAAATAGAACTCGAGGTAGACCCTTGGTGAAAATGTCAGCAATCTGCAGTCGGGTTGGAGTATGTAGAATCCGAATGGTGCCGCGTTGCACATGGTCCCTCACAAAGTGGATGTCAAGTTCAATATGTTTCGTGCGTTGATGCTGGACCGGATTGTTGGATAAGTAGATGGCACTAATATTATCACAGTATACAAGTGTGGCCGTGGAAAGAGGACGCCTCAATTCAAGTAATAAATTCCGAATCCAACAAATTTCTGCAACAACATTGGCCACGGCTTGATACTCTGCCTCAGCACTTGAACGAGAGATGGTGGACTGGCGTTTCGAGGACCATGAGAGAAGGTTAGATCCCATGTAAACACAGTAGCCGGATGTCGAACGACGGGTATCAGGGCATCCTGCCCAGTCTGCATCTGTGTAGGCTCGAAGAGAGATGGAGGGACATGATGACAAAGTGAGGCCGTAAGAAGTTGTGCCTTGAATATACCGTATGATGCGTTTTAACGCATGCCAATGATCTGTGGTGGGGTTATGCATGTGAATACATATTTGCTGAACCGCATAACTGATGTCTGGTCTTGTAAATGTAAGGTATTGGAGAGCACCTGCAAGACTTCTATACAGAGTTGGATTGTCGAATTGAGTACCTGAAGTGGCACTAAGCTTTGGTTTGGTGTCAACCGGAGTAGCCACTGGATTACAATTTTCCATACCTGCCCGACTGATAATATCTTTAGCATATGATTGCTGAGAGAGAAACATTGTGTCACCCGAGCGAGTGACCGAGATGCCCAAGAAATAGCTTAGAGGTCCAAGATCTTTCATTGCAAATTCAGCCGCGAGGCTGCCCATGAGATTTACCCTTAACGCTTCTGAGGATGTGGTGAGAATAATGTCGTCCACATAAATTAATAAGTAGGCAATGTCACCCCCGTGATGATATGTGAAAAGAGAATTATCACATTTACTCTGGGAGAAACCAATAGATGTAACAAAATCGGTAAAACGTTGGTACCAAGCTCGTGGTGCCTGTTTGAGCCCATATAAAGACTTTTTAAGTAGACAGACATGATCAGGATAATCCCGATGTCGAAACCCCATGGGTTGATACATATATACCGTCTCCGTAAGGTTGCCATGCAGAAAGGCATTGGTCACATCCAGTTGATGGATAGACCAAGACTGAGAAAGTGCCAGTGTAAGAACGGTACGAATGGTAGCCGGTTTGACAACCGGACTAAAAGTTTCCCCACAATCTACTCCAATTTCCTGATTACGTCCATCACATACCAGACGAGCCTTGTACCGTTCTAAAGTGCCATCCGACCTGTATTTATGACGAAAAAGCCACATGCTACGAATAATATGCATATCAGGATGTCTCGGGACAAGTTCCCAAGTCTTATTTTTAATTAAAGCATTAAATTCGTTTTTCATGGCGTTATGCCACTTCGGATTAGTCAAGGCGTCTACGGGGTTTTTGGGTACCGGGGCAATGGTGGTGGTGGCTAGGTTAAAAATGGTTTTTGGTTTGGTGATACCCGCCATGGAGCGGGTGGTCATGGTGCGAGCCGGGGGGGCAGGTGGTGGGGGAGGAGGCGGTGCGGGTATTGGGCTTGGTGTAGGGGACGGGTGGGCTTGGGAAGATTCGGTGGTGGGATTATGTGATGGAGGTGGGCTGAAATTTGGGGTTGTGTGGATATTCTGGTGGGCCGTGGTATGGGATGTGGATTGGGCCGAAGTAGAAGGCGATTGGGAGGCAGGTTGGGTAGGAGTTACGGAGTGGGTATATATGGATGGGTGAAGTGGGCTGTCTAGGAATTGGTAGGTGGTGGGTTTGGGTTTGTGTGTTTTGGCAAAAGGGAAAACAGTTTCGTCAAAGAGTACATGACGATTTATAGTGATGGTGCGAGTTTTGAGGTCAAGACATTTGTATCCCCGGTGATTTGAAGGGTAGCCTAGGAATACACAAGGGTATGATCGGTAGGCTAATTTGTGGATGGTGGTATGGGGGATGAGAGGATAGCAAATGCAACCAAACACTCGAAGATGGTCATAGGTGGGTAGACAGTTGTATAGTCTCTGGGTGGGTGTTTGGAAGTTGTGTATTTTGGTGGGGATAATGTTTTGTAGGTAGGTGGCGGTTTCGAGGGCATGGTGCCAGTAGGTGGTTGGGGTGGAGGAGTGGGCAAGGATGGTGCGAATTTTGCGCTCCGCTTTGCCATTTTGTGGCGAGGTATGGGGGCAAGAGAAACGGAAATGCATGCCATTTTGTGTGCAATAATTATGAAATTGATTATTTGCATATTCACGTCCGTTATCACATTGCAATTGTTTAATTTTGGTGTGAAATTGAGTTTGAATAAAATTGGCAAATTTTAGAAACATGGGAAAAACATCGGATTTGTGGGCAATAGGGTAGGTCCATAAGAAATTAGTGAAATCATCTAGAAAAAGCACATAATAGCGATGGCCCCCATTAGAGATGATGGGGGATGTCCAAACATCACTGTGAACAAGATCAAATGGCAAAGACGTACTTGTATTAGAAGAAATAAAAGGTAGTCTAATATGTTTTCCAAAAATACAAGCAGTGCATACTTTATTATTTAAAGAACCAAAAGCAATAGAACTAGAAGTTTTTAAATTTTGTAAAATGGCAGGGCCTGGGTGACCCAACCGTTGATGCCAAATGTCTTGAGTAATTGCTGCAAAAGTGGACGCAGACTGAAGAGGAGTGATGTTGGATGGAGTGAGTGTGTAGAGATCCCCCGAGCTATTGCACCGTAGGATAGGTTTCCTGGTCTAGAGGTCCTTCACAGTAAAACCATAAGGGTCAAATTCAACAGATAATTGATTGTCGGTTGTAAACCGACGGACAGATATAAGGTTTTTAACTAGGTTAGGGGCATAGAGGACATTTTTTAATTTAAAGGGCGGGAATGGTGGTGGTAGGGTGATGTCGCCCTGTCCTAAAACCGGAATGGTTTTACCATTCCCAACAATGATGTTGCGAATAATGCTAGAATTAAAAATAGACTTAAATAACTGTGCCTGAGGAGACATTGTACCTGACGCGCCTGTGTCCATGGTCCATGACGGGTCAGACTGATGTAAAGCCAAATTATACAGTGCCTGAGCGATGTCAGTCGGGGCATATCCAGCCGCGTATGACTGGGCCGAAGCTGAGTTGGGCCTGGGGCCCAGAACACCTTGCTGTGAAACACCATTCTGCGAGTTTTGGTTTTGGGCCGAGGAGCCTGGTTGGTTTTTAGGAGCTGGGTTATTTGGATAAGGGCACGGAGGGAAAGCCCAACCGGCCCAAGGTGAAGGCTGGTATTGGGGCGATGGAGCAGGCCACGGGTTTGGGGTCCAGTATTGTTGGGGATAGTTGTGGGGTTGTTGGTAGCGACCCCTACCGTAGGAGAAGCGTCCGCGACCGCGACCCTCGGCCGCGACCACGTCCGCGTCCCCGTTCAGCATAGTCGGTTCGGGTGTGGGTACCGGTGTCGGGTGAGGAGGAAGATTGTGTGGTGGTGTGGAGTGCGGTACCCGCCGCTTGGGAAGAGAGTTTGGCTTGGTTGTTTTTATGGTCTTCAACTTGGCATAGTTTGGAACGGGTGGTATAAAAATCGGGTAAAGGGTGGGTTTGTTGAAGGATGAGAGATATGTTTTCGTATTGTTCCGTCAAACCAGTGAGGATTTGGAGAACAAGTTGATTTTCGGTGGTGGGTGCGCCAAGACTTATGAGTTGATCGTAGATCAATTTCATAGCTTGACAGTAGGCAGAGATGTTAGGGAACTGGTCGAGGCGGGTATGAAACAGTTTGTTTTGTAGAGAGATGATGCGAGCGGCCTGATTATCCAAAAAGAAATTTTGGAGTCGGCTCCACGCATCATAGGCGGTAGTGTTTTTGATCATAATGGTGTGAACCAAGTCTTGGGAGATGGTACCGTATATCCACTGTAGTACAATGGCGTCGATACGTTCCCATGACGCAAGAGATGGTTGGGCGGCGGGTGTGGTTTCAGCGGTGGTGGTGGAGGATGTAGCGGGGCGGGGTTGGAGATGGTCGAACACTTCGTATGCTTTGCAATGGATAGTGAAGAGTTCGGCCCATGTGTTGTAATGCTCGGTTTGGCTATCAAGGGTGATGGGTATGAAGTTTTTAATGTTGTTTACGGTGATGGCGGGGTGAAGGGATTGAGACATGATGATATAGGGGAGTTGGGAATATGTGTGGCGATGCAGAAAAGTGTTCGCAGCAAGATGTAAAGGCACGGCAGAAGAAGCAGGGGCCGGCGAAGGGAAGCTTAGGGAATTAGGGTTGTGGCGATTGATACCATGTAAGAGATATGGCTTCAATGCTTGATTTCATTCCATAGGCCAAAGGTATATATACAACTCACCTTCCCTTATATTTGGGAAGAGATAAATACAAATATTAAAGGTAATGAATGCTATCTATAATTACAAATTACAAAGTCAACTATTATCTATTAAAGTAAATAAAACATAGAAATGCAAAGACACTAAATAAAAGAAAAACTATTAGGAGTCATAGCTAAGTTGAAGATATAGATGATGCAAGATATATTTTATAACAAATATGGATAAAGATTGTCAATAATTCGCTGAGACCAGGGTGATTACTAGAAGGTTTCGTTTGTTCCTATTCTTGCTTGTTCATTACAAGTTAAAACCTATGGAACAATTGTTGGACAAAGCCTGGGGTGAGTTGGCATCAAAAGGTGCCTGCAAAGTTTCAATTTATGAAATTCATGAAAGATTCTTTAATTGTCAAAAAGAAAACACATGTTCAAAGGTAATTAAGCCTTGGGTTTCATACAATGCTGTTGTTAACTGCTTTGAAGCTTAAGCTTTCATCAGCAGATATTAAATATCGACTCCAATCAAGTGCTATATCGCAATCCAAATTCACCTAAAAGAATACCCGGGCACATGAAAATCCAATTAATAATATTTTGTGGGAATGAACAACAAGTCGAGATTCTAAGAAACATAAACCAACCTTGATCTTTGGCAATTTGATGTGTAGTAGCCATAGATGAACTCCAATTTCACCCAGTACTTTGATGGGAAAAATTATAGTTTTGGCTCCAGACATGATTGCACTTATGTCAAGACGTTGCAACAAAATATCAATTTGGATGCTTACATTATGGCTTCTAGCAGGCTGATAAAACTCTGGGATTCTCACCATTCCTACAGCTACGCCATCGTTGAGTATCTTGAGCCTTGAGAAATCATACCTTATAGCAACTCTGTTGGGATTGCGTGAAATAAGGGTAATAGAGGCAACTAAAGACAGGAACACAGTTGAGGAATCTGAAACATCAAACTTGTATGAAGCTATATTCATTGTTTGAAATGAAAAGATTGGTGTACGAGGCTTGAACACGAAGATTACGATGAAACAAAGAGAAGCGGAAATCAAAATGAGGATGATAATGATAATAAGGAGAAACAAACAACATTTCTTGGAAGAAAAGTGACAACAGAGAGGTGGATGACAAGCCATGATATATCATATCTGGGAAGAGGCAAGGCAAAAGTGTAGAGAATGTTAAAAGGTTATGCTTGCTTCTGCAACTAAACATTCTCATATTATTCCTTACTTGGGAACTGAACACACAGACAAATAATAGCAGAGAGATCGAGTTGCATCAAATATTACAACTCAGAATGGGTCATCATTACATAAAAAAACGAAAGCGAGCAGAGTCATGAAACACATAATTGAAAATTAGAGACAAGCCAAAGGTAGTGAAACTAGTGACAATGTAAAGGCTTATTTACAAACATACAGGAGTTAATTAAAAGACTCGATTGATGGTGACAGGAAGATCATCAATCCATGACATTAGCAGCAGCATGTTGATATCCAATAAGGAAAGGAAAGCATCCATAGAAGAAGCAGTATTATCCCTCCCAGTTAGCTTGAAAGAAGAGATGATTGTGGGGGACACGGAGTCCGTTTTTGGTTTTTTGGGTGGATTATTTAGCAGCAACAGCATGTTCCAGGTTTAGACCATGTGTAATGGTGGCTGAAATTTTATGGGTGAAAGGGGCATTTTTTGACACTTGGCAATGTGGGGCCACTTGACGGGTAAGGGCTTGAAATGGGCAAGGGGTGTAATGGTGGGTGAATTTTAGTGGGTGAAAGGGGTGAATATATAATGGTATTAAATTTGAATTAAAAAAATAAAAATGAAGTGGCACTCCCCCATTGGACCATCCAAGTTTTCATCTGCGCGAAATATTTCGCGTGGTGATGGTTAGCGCTCATTTGGCTTGGTAGGGGGGCGGTGTTCTTTGGTTAATGGGGCGCCAAATGCCCCCTTTCACGCCCTTTTGACAAGTCATTACACCCGGTCTTAGCATTGGGGCAACAATCCAAGTTTTCTTTTTGTTTACGACGACATCACCCTTGTAACTCTTTTCTTTCTTCTCATTTTTTTTTTGTTAAACTGCCTGGATTTAGGCATACACGTCAACACTCAAAAATAAGGCATCCGATTACTCCATCCAAGTATTTTTAAGCCGTTTTATTTGTTAATGGAGCAAAGCCAGTATAATAGATATGCTTATGTGGATGTCCTAACGCTACACGGTGTGGATGAGCTATTGTCATATGGATGTGCTCGTATTAGGCATGGGGCATGTTCTTGTGTACCATGAACTCCCTGGATTAGGGCTGCAAACGAACCGAATGAATACGAATAAGGCCTTGTTTGTGTTCGTTTGTTAATGAAATTATGTGTTTACGAACAGTTCATGAACACTTACCGAAATGGATTTTCTGTCCGTGTTCGTTTGTTAAGAAAACACTCGTGTTCGTTTGTCAATTTTGTTCATGAATGCTCACGAACACAATCAGACATAATATTGGTAAACATAATAAAGTAGTGTATAAAAAAACTAAGCTCATATCTTAAACTTGAAGTCTTTGTTAATTGTTGATCTTGTATAGCCATATACTTACCTCACATAAACTATTTACTTATTTGGGTAAAATAAATAAAACTTAAAGAATGTAAAAAACATTATAAAAATTAAAAACATTAAACTATCAAACCTAAATGAACTTAAACAAACACGTTACATAACGTTCACGAACATAAACGAACGAACGCGACCTTTGTTCATGTTCATTTGTTCAACTAAACGAACAAATTATTTTGTTCGTATTTGTTCATTTATTAAACGAACGAACACAAACGAACTTTCCGCCAAACGGTTCGTGAACTGTTCGATGAAACTTCAATTCATTTGTAGCCCTACCCTGGATGAATGGATTCCAATTGATGTCACCATTTTATCATGGTATTGTGTTTAGAAAAGATAACCCAATCATACATAGAGTACAAAATGAAGAGAGAATAGAAGATAAAAGTCTTAAGAGTATATAAAAGTGTTGTAATAGAACATATCAAGTATGTTCCTGCTTCTTTCAAGGAGTTTATAATTGAAGATGTTATAAGGTTATGTTGTGTGAAACTCTTCCCCCCCTTTCTCCCCCTTTTCACATTAGCGTCACGTCATTTCTATTATTTCTCTTCCCCAAACCAGGGAAATGGTTCCTCCTTCTTCCCCATTCCCCAACCTTTTTATAATATTTTTAAAGAGAAAAAGACGAAAAAAATATATAATATTAAAACAATGATCGGTGAGATCGGTGGTGATCCACCGTTTGTGCCGAAGGGAAAGCGAGGGGGGGGGGGGGATCCAGCTCAGCCCACCGAAGCTTGCCCCCAATCCACACCCCACTGTCTAAGTCGTGTATGTAATCATGTTAATTATATCGTGTCACAATATCATTGGGTCACTAACTAACACATTTTATATTTAATCATGTTAAACGTGTAATGTTTGGATCGAAATCCACCATGTATTTATAGCATGGCTTAGGCCAGTCAGATGACCACGTCTGACTCGGTCAGACAAGGGGTTGTTTGGTGTATGCGAACCGAATGCAGGCTCTCAAGCGACAACCGAACAAAAAAAACCAAAACGGGGCAGGTTGGTCTATGTGACGCTGACAAAAAAAGCAAATCCATTTTTACTCTCCATACCAATGTAGGACAAGAAATTTTAACCATTCAGATGTGTAACCAAACATTACTTAATGATTCAACACTTAGCCATTCAGAACCTCTTAAGCATTAAGAGCTCTTACTGGGTCAACACTTACCCATTCAAAACTTGCCAAACGGCCCCTTAACTTGTTTAACATTGATATGCCCGATGGCCGATACTAGACAATTACGGGAGAGTGATTGTAGGTTGTATATGTGGGGTATTATTGAGGCCCATCAGTTGAAATATTTGGGCTTAAAAGTAGGGGTGTAAATGACACGTAGTGGCTCGAGAGCTACCTGAGATCGGCTCGGTAAAAAAGCCTGAACGAGCTGAGCCTTAACGAGCCCGAGCCCGAGCCTAAAATATGGCTACTTTAGTTATCGAGACCGAGCTCGAGCCCTAGATACAAAGCTCGATTGGGCTCGCGAGCCTAAATGAGCCCAAACATAATTATAAGTTATTTATATATCTATTATAATTTATAGCCCACGTCTCCAAAGCCTAAGTCCTTATTTCATAGGCTCATTTAATAACACTCGCGTGCCGAGCTTTGAGCTCGTTTGAGATTGTTCTCAAATCACCTCGAGCCGAGCCGAGCCGAGCTCGAGCTTTTGATTTTGCTAGCGAGCCGAGCTCGAGCTCAAGATTGTAGGCTCGAACCGAGCCGAGCTCGAGCACGAGCTCGAGCTTCATAAAACCATAACGAGCCGAGCTCGAGCCCAATTAGGCTCGGACTCGGCTCGGCTCGTTTACACCCCTACTTAAAAGGTCTCTGGAGGGCTCAGTATTAATTAAATGGAGCCGACCCGACCCGGTTGGTTTTAAGTGAAAGAAGGCAGGTGGCTTGCTTCGCAAGAAGGGTACGCAGGTTTTTGATTGAGTGCTTAATTGATAATCAAAATCTGTTAGTGGAACCTAATTAATTTAATTATGTATGCGATTGATTGCAGAGATCTAAATCATCATCCTGAATCGAAGATGTTTCTAACCAGGTTGGTAAATGTGTTTTCAT